>CM055315.2:32895228-33495228 GCA_029255685.2 Silene conica
ATATATATATATATATATATATATATATATAGACTTGAGATCCGGTGAGAACCACCTTACCATGGGAACTTTGTGAGAACTCTACCTTACGGACTTTTTTTAAAAAAATTAATGACATAATTGGATTCGGCATGACATTTTATAGCTAGAAAACATATTTTTTGGTCTAGAAAATAAATATTAGTGACGGAAATCAATGTGAGATACGTTTTATTTATTTGCATGCACCTACTATCTATTTTTTCGTATCTATCATTTTTCCGCCACTAGTATTTATTTTCTAGACCAAGAAATATGTTCTCTGGCCATAAAATTCCATGCCGAATCCAATTATGTCATTAATTTTTAAAAAAAAACTCCGTAAGGAAGAGTTCTCACCGGTTTTCATTGTAAGGTGGTTCTCACCGGATCCCAACCCTATATATATATATATATATATATATACATACATATAGACTTGGGATCCGGTGAGAACCACCAATATAATGAGAACCGTGAGAACTCTACCTTATGGACTTTTTAAAAAAAAATTAATGACATAATTGGATTCGGCATGACATTTTATAGCTAGAGAACATATTTCTTGGTCTAGAAAATAAATACTAGTGACGGAAATTAAGGTGAGATACGTTTTATTAATTTGCATGCACCTACTATCTATTTTTTCGTATCTATCATTTTTCCGCCACTAGTATTTATTTTCTAGACCAAGAAATATGTTCTCTGGCCATAAAATTTCATGCCGAATCCAATTATGTCATTAATTTTAAAAAAAAAAACTCCGTAAGAAAGAGTTCTCACCGATTCTCATTGTAAGGTGGTTCTCACCGGATCCCAACCCTATATGTATATATATATATATATACATATTTCTTGGTCTAGAAAATATATACTAGTGACGGAAATCAAGGTGAGATACGTTTTATTAATTTTCATGCACCTACTACCGATTTTTACGCATCTATCATTTTTCATGCACCTAGAACTCATTTTAATGCACGTATAGCCTCTTATTTCTTGCACCTAGTAATCATTTTCACGCATGTAAAAAATTGCATGCACGTAGTGGTTGTTTTCGTGCATTTATAGTCATTTTAGTACGCCTAATTGTATTTTCGTACACTAAGTACATATTTTGTTAATTAAATCAAAAAATTTTGTTTATTGATACTAAAGTGTGTATTTGAATAAGTTAAACTAATGATAAATGATCCAACGAAGCATTCGAAGTGAGATATGGTGGAGATTTAGTGAGGGTTCTCATGGTTCTCATTATAAGGGTGGTTCTCACCGGAGAACTCAACCTTACGAACTTTTTAAAAAAAAATTAATGACATATTTGGATCCGGCATGGAATTTTAAGGCTAGAGAACATATTACTTGGTCTAGAAAATATATACTAGTGACGGAAATCAAGGTGAGATACGTTTTATTAATTTTCATGCACCTACTACCGATTTTTACGCATCTATCATTTTTCATGCACCTAGAACTCGTTTTAATGCACGTACAACCTCTTATTTCATGCACCTAGTAATCATTTTCATGCATGTAAAAAATTTCATGCACGTAGTGGTTGTTCTCGTGCATTTATAGCCATTTTAGTACGCCTAATTGTATTTTCGTACACTAAGTATATATTTTGTTAATTAAATCAATTTTTTTTGTTTATTGATACTAAAGTGTGTATTTGAATAAGTTAAACTAATGGTAAATGATCCAACGAAACATTCGAAGCGAGATATGGTGGAGATTTAGTGAGGGTTCTCATGGTTCTCATTATAAGGGTGGTTCTCACCGGATCCCGACTCTATATATATATGTATATATATATATATGTATATATATATATATATGTATATATATATATATATGTATATATATATATATGTATATATATATATATGTATATATATATGTATATATGTATATATATATGTATATATATATATATATATATGTATATATATATATATATATATATGTAGGATCGGGTGAGAACGAATATTCAGTGAGAACGGTGAGAACGAGCTACAACCATTAGATTAAAAAACAATTACGGCTGAGATCAATTCAATCATATTTCATTAAAAAAAATCCAAGGGATTAAAAAATAAACTTGGTCTCTATCCATAAACTTGGTTTCTATCCTCGTAATTCACTCAGGACAAACACACGTCCTTCATCCGCCATTATCATCCATCACCATAAATCACCTGTCACCGTCGCCATCGACACCGATTAACTCCTTCAATCGACGACAACATTTTAGGTACATTAAAAGTGGTTTCAGATACATCAATTTAGAAACCAGATACATTAATCCACCATTGGGAACCGAGCCGGATCGAAGAACGAGCCATGTAAGAAATCTACTAATTTTCACATCAGATGGATTCTTGTTACTGTCTTTTTAGCATTGTCGCCGAAAACAACCCATCTTATAAGTTGATATATGATGTCATCGTCTTTATGCCAGCGGAAACAACTCATTTCAATGTAAATAATTTAGTTTTTGATGTATCTAGTCATTATTTTAATGCATATGAACATAAATACACAAAATTACATATTAGGTACATTAAAATTACTTCGAGATACATCAAAATAGAATACAAACACATGGATTTCCTGAGGTGTAAATTGACGATCTAGTCGAGAAGCTTCAAATACAAGGAGTTAATAGCCATAGCTCGGAGGAGAACGATGATGGGCGATGTCATTTTATATGCGTTCGTCACCGTCATTATCAACAACTTTACTCAATAATAAAAGCTCTGACTCATCATCCTAGTTCATCGTTTTCGACAACACCACTGCCGACATTTTTTAGGTATTATGATTTTGGGAATTTTGGGGATTTGATGTATATATTAATTTGTACAGGTAATTTCGCATGGATTTCTGAAATTGTTGCTTGTCGCCGCCGACGCCGACAGGGAGGTAAGTGGTGATGGGGGAGTTTGAAGGGTGGTGAGTGTTTGAGGAGAGTTATAATAATTGGGAGAGAATGAGAAATGAAGTCTGGTTGTGAGAAACATAGACACGCGTGAAGTTTAACTTAAAATTGTGTTTAATAGAAAATTTTACCAGCCGTCCATCTCGATCTAATCTAAGGGAGGAGGGTCGTTCTCACCATTCTCACCGAATGTTCGTTCTCACCTGATCTTAACTCTCTCTCTCTCTCTCTCTATATATATATATATATATATATATATATATATAGGCTCGAGTTCCCGTGAGAACCAAATTACCATGAGAACCTGCGAACCAAGACAAAATAAGAAAATTTACTTTCACGCGTTTCTCTTGATACTGTTAGCTTCTTAAAAAAACAATGGTTGTCTCCTTCAACCTCAGCCATCCACCCCGACGAATCCCAGCCTTAAATTAACCTCTACAAAACAAAATTCGAGATTCAAAAATCAAAGTTCATCATTTATTCATCAAACAAAGGTTAGTTCAGAAAATAATGTATACTGTTGGTTTAATCGAAAATATTAGTTTAATCGAAATTTGGTTTGTATTTACTATCATTGAACATATATCAACTATAGTTTTTATGAGTTTAATTTTATGCAGAATGTCAAATTAATTGGGGGAATTCACAAATTCTCATTTGTGACGGCAATATCCGTCACAAGCTTGTGACGGATACCGTTTTCTCTCACAAAATACCCACTTTTTTTCTCTCTCTGACACTATTCATGTGTTCCCCTTTCTCCACTAACTCATTTTGTATCCATTTTATCTCACAAAATATCCGTCACAAATGGTGACCCGTCACAAGCAAGACTTACTAGGGGGAATTAGGGTTTTGGGGGAATTAGGGTTTATAATCAATTGAAAAATTGCAAAAAAATTGGGGTTTACAGGCTAATTACATTGTATTTGTATTAAACTTTAGCATTTTAATTATAAAAATGTCATATTGCTAGTGTAATAATAATAATAATAATAATAATAATAATAATAATAATAATAATAATAATAATAATAATAATAATAATAATAAGTACCAATACTATATGAATTTGATAATAATAATAATAATAATAATAATAATAATAATAAGTACCAATACTATATGAATTTGATTGATATCTATGAACTTGGTGTAATCTCTCTTCCCTTTTACTTTCCCTACACATTTTGATTGAATATTAGTTTATTGCTGGGGTTTTAGTCGAAACATTTGATTTTGTAATGCATCTGTTTGATTTACTGGGTTTTAGTGGAAATAAATGTATGTACAATATATTCGAAATGTACCTATGGCTCTTTTGAAACGTACCTAGTTAAAAGATTTGATTTTGTAGTGCATCCCGATGTTCCATTCATGCATTCTAGGTAAGACTCTTTCTCCTGCGTATTCCTTTTGTGTATTTCTTCTCTTATTGCTTCGTATATACTGCTTCTCTTCTTCCTTCGTATATGATGCTTCTCTTATTTGTTCGCAATTTATTCATTTGCATTCATCTCGACGTTATTTTGTTGTCGTTGTTTATGTTTGTTGTTGCTGAACAGACAAAAGAAATAAATTACTGAAATGTAGAAATATATTATGTTTGTTCTGGAAAGTATGGCTTAATCATAGTTACTAGACTTGTTTCTTGCAACTTTTTTCATTTGGGTTTCTGTTAAACTAGATTATTACAGTTTCTGTTTCATGGGTAGAATTTGGCTTTATTATGTTTTTGTTGCTCTCTGACAATACGACAAAGAAAATGGTCTCATGATTATTTTCATTAAAAGTGGTAACATTGATTTCATAATTTGATACATTTATGAATATCAGAACGAATCATGTTGGAGTGCAACGAGTTTTGTGATAATCAAACAATGCCGGGTGCTGAAGATGATGCTATTGTTGCTGATAGTACTGAAATTACTTCTTCAACAAATATAGAAGGAGATATATTATTACTTACTAATAGTCCAGACCAATTATTAGTCAATAATGAGACAGGTAATATAATTTCATTATTGATTGCATTTTGCTAGTAAGACGAAGATTATAGCTTATTAGTAATTGTTTTTAATTTGTTTGTTCAGGTCCTGAAAGCCTGGAATTTGTTGCTAGTCGCGACGGAGTGCCTCATTGTTCAGAAAATCTTAAACCATATGTTGGAAAGAAATTTGAGAACTTGGAGCAGGGTTTGAAATTCTACGAAGAGTATGCCAAAGCTTGTGGTTTTGTTATGAGATTGGGTTCAAACAAATTGGTCAATGGAGTTATTACACATAAGCGTTGTGTGTGTAACAAGCAAGGTGATAACAATCACGAAGGGAAAAAAGAAGGAGGGTATTAATAAGAATTTGGTGTACTGCAAGAATTAATTTTAAGAGGCTTCCATCTGGTGAGTATGAGGTGTATGACTTTATTGAGGCTCACTCACATGTAATGGTAACTCCAACCACAATGCTTCACCTAAAATCATGTAGAGGGAGTTTAACCTTGTGCATAAGAAAATGATAATGGATAACTCCCGTGTTAACCAGGAGCCTGTCAAGACATTTCGTATGTTCAAAGAGTATGTTAGGGGATACAAAAATGTAGGGGTGTTTTTAGAAAATTTTAAGAATTTTTCAAGGGATGTAAAGAAATATATCAAAGAGTATGATGCGGAAATGCTTATAGAGGGCTTTATGCAAAAAAAAGCTAGGTGTCCCTCATTTTATTTTGACTTTGATGTTGATGATAATAAAAGACTTACTAAGGTTTTTTGGGCTGATCCAATTGGAATTAAGAACTATGCGCTTTTTGGTGATTCTGCCTCTTTTGACACCACATTCAATTTTAATGAATATCGTATGGTGTTTTGTCCTTTTATTGGGGTTGACAATCATAAAAGATGTGTCACTTTTGGGGCAAGTTTGATAATGAAAGAGAATGAAGAGTCTTTTACCTGGCTTTTCGAATGTTTTATGAAGGCAATGGGTTATTGTTATTCTGTTACACTAATTACTGACCAATGTCTAGGCATCAAAACCGGGGTAAAAAATGTGTTTCCAGGAAAAACACAACACAGATTCTATATGTGGCATATCATGAGAAAATTGCCTGAGAAGGTTGGTTCAACCATTTACCAAGACACAGATTTTCTGAAAGAAATATGTTCTATAGTTTGGAATGAAGATATTGAGCCAACTGAATTTGAGTTGAGTTGGTTGACAATTATTGAAAACCATGATTTGTCTGCAAATGTGTGGCTGACATCCATGTTTGAGGACCGCAAAACATGGATTCATGTATATTTTTGAGACACTTATATGGGTGGGATTATGCGGACAACTTCGAGGTCGGAATCTGAGAATAGTTTCTTTTGCAACTTTACAAACCCTAACCTATCACTTGTTGAGTTTTGGATGCGATTCCAGTCTGCAATGGATGCTCAGCGTTGTAAGCATTTAAGTTAACTGCCGATTCTAAAAACTCATCTTCTGTCGTGTCGACTCCCCTTTCTATGGAAAAGAAGTATGCTTAATTTTACACACCAACCGGGATTTATGAATTTCAAGAAGAGTTGAAAGCTGCTTGTTACTCTTGTAATGAAGACAACAAAGGCACAAAAGAAAATAACTTAGAGTGTGTATTTTTAATGGATCGTGAGAGAAGAAAGTCTATGTTGTTGATTTTACTGGGAAAACTTGTGTGTGTTCATGCAAGAGGTTTCAGAGACTTGGGGTACTTTGTAGACATTGTATATGGGTGGTGCATAACAAAGGCTTTGATGAAATACCTTGTGAATATCTATTGGGCAGGTGGAGTAAGTGTGCAACATTTTGTCCTATCTTTAATGTTGTTGGGACGTCTTTAGAATCTGATTGTGCGTCAATTGACACAAGACAAAACAATATAAGTGAGTTATGGTCAGAGGTATTCACTTCAGTGTCACTTGTGGAGGATGATGAGGAGAAGGAAAAAGAGTTGTTCAAATTGCTTAAGAGTTTCAATGAGAAGTTGATGATTTCAAGCGGTGGCGGGGAAGTCAAAGAGCAAGAAAGCTCAAATCGAGACACTTCTTGGCGCTAAAATACCTACTAAAGCTCATATTCTACCTCCGAATCAAGCAAAAAATAAGGGATCTGGACGAAGGATGACTTCTGATAAAGAAAAGGCAATGGAGGAGCATGCTAAGCCGTAAAGGAAATGTCGTGCTTGTGGAGAAATGACACACCATGATAGTAGAAATTGTCTAAGTCGACTTTGTGATAAGTAATCTCACTAATAAGTTTTTTTTCTAGTCGTTATTTTAAGGATGAATTAGAAATAATTTTGTGTCCATTTTCCTGATCTTAATCATTAGACGCCATTTTGAAATATGCATTTGCTAGAGTTTTGAAGGTTTGCTAATTGTAGTCAGAGATTTGGTTTCTGGGTTCTGTATAAATTTCCAGGAATTTAATTGGGTTTTTGATAATTTGGGTGTATTTGTGTTTTAGAGAGAGAAAAACAAGAAATGGCTTCAAATATTGGGATGATGGATAATACTTATTTTGTCGGTAGAAATGAGAGTTTGCAATGGATTAACAAAAGTCTTCAACTTAATCTTACCAAAGTTGAGGAGGTACATTTCATAATTCTTGTATAATTACGTGTACACCGATCTTATAATAACTATCGTAATTTGTAATGATAATAAATGAGCTGCACAAGTATCATAAGGTCATTATACACTATACAACTGTTGCACATGATAAATTTATGGTTTTTTTGTTATTGTTTTAATCTGATTTGTTGCTTAGTTTAATGTGCATTTGCATGTTATTTAAATGGGTATGTAAGAACTCCTGGGAAGTTTATGGTAATTGTGATGGTAGAATGTATGCATTTGCATTTTATTTATGAGTATTAATTGTAATTATTGATTATGAGTCTGATATAAGCAGCATTAAGAAATTTATTTACTATTGTTATCAGGTCTAGTGATTATGTTGAAATTCAATTCAATGTGGTTGTATTTACTTGATTCCTCGGATATATAGTGTAAAAAATTTCGGCTTATACGGCTTTCAGAAAGTTTTGAGACTGTCCGTTTGATGTTTGTTTGTCAGTGATGTTTAATACCCTTGATCCGACGCTTAATGTTGACCCACCCTGATATCGAGTGGATCTGGTGGATGGATAGTGACGCCATTTTTACTGATATGGTCTTTGAAATACTTGTCAATAAGTACGATGACTATATTTGGTCATCCATGGCTACCCCGATTTGTTGTTTGATAAGAAGAGTTGGATTGCGTTGAATACCGATAGTGTTTTGTTTAGGAACTGTCAGTGGACCTTGGATTTGCTTGATACCTGGGCGCCTATGGGTCCAAAGGGCCCTACCCGTGATGAGGTTGACAAAGTTTTGACCGCCTTTTTGAGCGGTAGGCCAGCCTTTGAGGCCGATGATCAGTCCGCCTTGATTTTACCTGTTGATTAGTCAGAAGAAGAACTGGAAGGGTAAGGTTTATGTGGAGAATTCTTATTATTTACATGGCTTTTGGGCTGGCTTGGTGGACGAAGCTCAAATGATTTCTATAAGCTATTTTATAAGAACTTACATCATCTGTGAAGGAAGCTTAAATGGTTGTAAAGGAGAATTTGAAAACCAGCTTCAACAACTCATCGTCAGTGTATAGAAATGGAGGTGGTGGTATTTTCAAATTTTTCTTGATGAAACGCAAAATTGATAACATGAGCATCAAATGAAAAAAAAATGTACAACTTTCAATTATAAAATTTATTATATGTATTATTTCCCGACACATGGACAGAGAGCATGAGCATCATATAAAATTTTGTCTTTGAAGCGATTTTCAGTGAAAGTTACTATTTTGTAACAGACCCTTGCACCGAAAATTTTGAGCTGCCGCTTCTACAAAATACAACAGAACATCCAACCATTTTCATTCAACTTAGGATTTGGTAGTAAAAACACTTTATCTACTGCTAAACTTAATATAACACTTTTTAGTAATGAACTTACATTATGTAGATCACTTGAATTATCTTTTTTATCGCCTTTATAGGTCTCTAACAAGCGCAATAGGTAAATCCCAGTATCAGCTTCATCACCAATAACTGATTTAGGAACTTCCTCAAGTGATTGCCCAAATACATTATGGACACTAGGCATTTTCTTTTTCAAGGCCGTAGACACAAATTTTCTCTACAAAAAAGATCACACAAATAATATTGATTACCGATTAACATTACTATTTAATCCATAAACATTTGATAAAATTGAAACACGTACTGCTTGTTCAACATGATCTGCATAGTTCAAGGAATTCTTCTCCATATGGTGCATGTAAGACTTGTAACTTTTGCTTGGGGAAATTAAAACAAAACACAAGTGGTTGTGGGCAGACGTATGGAGCAAAAATCTATAGATAGAAAGAAGTCGTAAAATAAATTGAGCTAGAAGAAATATCAGATATTAATAAGTAACATTGTCGTTTATAAATACTCACAAGGGCTGCTCCTGAAAAATCATCAATGTCCCTTCTAGGCTGAAGTTTTTTACAAAATTCATAAAATCATGATTTAAATAACATAAAGAAATAAGAATAAGAATTAAAAGACTGAAATGACACTTACGTTACAAAATCTAAGAGACAAATAGAATCTTAACGGTGAGTTACGTGATTTTGATTTATCAGTCTTGTTCAAAATGTGACACCACACACATGTAACTGCCTTAACCACTATCTCACCAGAGATTATAGTCTTCAAATCTGCCCGTGTAAGTGAATGGATGTCGTTCTTGAAAAGAATTTCACTGCAAGAAAGACAAGACAAAAAATATCAGGGGTTGAATACTGGAAATCACCCTATTGTAATATTTGATAAGCATACATAAATTTACTGGAAACCTATAGCTATATACCTGTCATCAAACGACTGCCCAAAAACATACTCCAATACTTTTTTTTCCAGATTGATTCAAGTCCCCCATGACACAAACATTCCTTTGTAGAAATGGTGATCTAAAAACCTCAGTAGGCACTCTACTCCTCTTATTTGGCATAATATCAACTGGTAGTGGTAAGGAAGAGAGGGGTGAAATACAGATAGGTGGTGATGCAGGAGGGGACACTTGTGGTGATCTTTCACATGGAGGTGATTTCGGAGAGTCACGTTCTTGCGACTCTGAACTTAATAGTTTAAAGGAAGGTGGCATAATAATAGGAGGTGTCAGCCGTGGAGACTGTCTTGGTGTATTTGCTTTAGCTTGCTTTTGCTTTTCAGAGTGCTGGACGCTTTCAATCTCCTCAGGTACCTTTCTTGCGGTCTCCTTGGGTACCTCACTAGCTAGACGCTTACCCAAAGCGATCTCAAATTTCAGAAGAGCTGCCAATAACTCGTCTTCACATGAGAATTCGTGCTTAGCAAATTCACTAAGTGGATCAGAGCCTATATCTTCAACCCGTCTGCATTCATCCCTGCCCTTTTCAAGCCCCTTCCTTTTCACCTCACATGTTTTCTCTCCAATCCCCCACCCTTTTACACCATTTGTTTTATCTCCTTGGCCCAATGCTTCTGCCATAGATACCATCTGCCGCACAACATCACATTCGGGCCTCTCTGTTTTAGCCTCAGCCAAGACTTTGAAAAATGTTTCATAGGCAATAACAAATCCATTTGCATCAACCACCAACTTTTTAACAATAAGGCAGCTCTTCTTTCCTTGATCAAAAATCCCAGTGGTGTGCGTAGGCTCCTGCCCAGAAGGTCCAGGAGGTGTGTGCATGCGGGGAGGTATGTGCATTGACTCTTCATCAACATTAGGCAGTAGTACAAGACGGGGTTGAACAACCCCCTTCCCAAACCCTACCTTAAGCTCCTCTTTCATCCTCTTTGAAATAGATGTTCTTGACCATGAAGCCAATGTAGGGAACACTCTTGGAACTTGCTCATATTTGAATCTAACTCGGTCTAAATAAATAAAAACTAAAAGCATTATAGGACCCCCAAAGTTAGCTGTGTCAGAATAACTGCTTTTCCAAGAATCTACCACTTTAATTAATTGCTTTAGTGTAAATCCACACCAATTCAAAGATGAAACACAAGCAACATCCCCCAGAACCTTCAAAATTCGAAGACTAGTTATAGTCCCTTTGACACCCATCAAAAAAGTTGAGACTATAAAAACTATAAAATTTCTTTTAAAGTCATCCCCCCTTATTGTTGTGTAATCATCAAATCATATACTTCTTGTGTCTTAACTTGTTTGTGATTATCACTAAACTGCTTAAACTCCAAAAAATCCTCATTTTGGTCATATGAAGTGGCTATTTTTATTTCCGTGGGACCCTTGGGAATACCAGTAGATAGGTAAACATCATTCTCGGTAATCAGAAGTTTTTCATCCATAAGAGACAGTGAACATGTGTTAAATGTGGAAACTAACCAGTAAGCTAAAAAGCAAGGAACCATGTCGGTTTGTAGCATTAGCAAGCCCCCAAAACCTATTGATTGTATATCTGCCTTTTGTTGATCACTCATATGTTGTTTGATGAATGTTAACAACAACTTTGATGACATTCTTGTTCTCAAAGAGGTAGAGGAATCAACTTTACATGTACTTGCACCAAGACCTTTTACCGTTAGTTCCTTCGTATCTGTTCATATATTAAAAAGCACATATTATGTTAAAAACCAAGAGTAGGAGCAAAGAAGATATATATTAATGCATTCTAAGAGATATACTAATGCATTCTAGCTGGCAGAGAAAGTGACCTTGAGCTAGAACAATAGTGGAATCATCATCTCTTTTTCTTTTCCTAGAAGGAGAGCCCTTCATCGTCTTGCATGGACTTGGAATATCATCAGCTATCACCTTTAGTTTCTTCATATATGTTCATATATAATAGCAGTTTAGTGATTCCAAAAAATATACTTGAGGCTAAAGCTGTTGACTCTAAAAAATAATTGGTTGATATATATTTGAGTTTTGGGTGAGTCAGAGAGGTTACTCTATTTAAGAGCGAGAATTAGCCCCCTTTACCACATCATTATAAGCGGCTTTCTACTGAAGCAGCCGACAAACTGCTGGACTGGACAAATCTAATTCGTTAGCATCTGCTCGTATCCAACTGGAAAAGGGTCTGACTGCCCTTAATATCCGTCTGTCCACTCTTATGACTAGTCAATGTTGAAGTTAATGGTTGAAGAAACTGCTACTGATAGGATTTAGAGCCAGAGAGATTCATTACTTATATTATAGACGAGATTAATTGCTTTAGTTTATTCCGCTTTTACAGCACATAGATAGACTTTAATTTAGACTGATATGAAAGAAAGGTTGGAGACATATCAGCCTACATTCCTACTAATGCGATCCTTATACGATGACATGTTTGCGCTTGTGTAGGTTTTGAATTGCAGTAGTGACGTTCTGAATGGCAATTTTGGCATGAACAGATCACAGATGGCTTATATATTCAGGTAATTAACTGATCAAAGGTAGTAGTAATATAGTAGTAGCAGTAGACAAAGTAGTTTGGTAAGAGTATATCTAGTCTCTACCCTTTTATAACAACACCTAAGTTGACCAATAATTGAGTTGATAAAGAAGCACAAGCAAGTAGCAGACCCAAATCCCTTCTCAGCCGTCAACACCTCACTCGAAACCTCTACACAATTACATCACACCTGCACTGCACACCTACTTCTTACCAATTCCTCATTTCACAACTTTTCTAACTAATACTCCCTCACACACTCATTTTCGTCTCAAGGTTTCAAACGGATTATATATATGTTATCCATTTAACTGTGTTCCAAATTTAAATAGTTATATTTTAGCATTAAAATGGTCAAATAACACTATTTCAAGGTTTCAGACAGAATAGTTCCTGGCCTCTAGTGAGAATTAGGGTTGTTTTGGACAAAAAATTGGTATTCTAGTGTCCGATCAACAAAAATAGTCGATTATATCCAAGTAATGAATGAAGTTGTTGAGTGATTGTTAAATCACAAGCATGAGTGGATCAAAGGGCTTTTTATGCTGATGTCGAGTATTCATACCTCCTTTACATCTTGTCTAAGTCCTGTTTACAAATTACAATAATGCCACTTGGTATTCTAGTGTCCGATCCACCACACTTGACAAGTTTAACATGAGATCGATCACTGACACAAACATATTTTGATTTTCCATGTATAAAATGAAACAAAATGCAAACTGAAAACAAGCTAGATTCAAATAAACTTGCTTAGCCTGTTTTTCTTTACTTTACCGTCAATACAAACATAAAATGAAAACACACTTATAAGATTCAAGTACAGTATATAAAGTAAGAAGATACAGTTGCCAGAGTCTGTTCAACTTAGAAGAACTTTAAGAATGTACAAAACTTAGCGTAGTAAGGTCATATAACATAATGCAAATTACAAAGAAGAAAGGAAAGGAGAGGAAGTTAGGCGGCCATGTTTATTGTTGTTTTGAAGCAATTAGGCAAGAATCGTCAAGCCAAAATTCAGGGAGATGTTGAATTAGAGACCAATGTTGTTTTAAGCTTTAATGATCCATACTGAACATCTTATCTTGTATTAAGAATTAATGTACTTACTATACATTTTAAATGTACCAATAGCTCTTTTGTAACGTACCTAATAGGTAAAGAAATATCTATTAAAAAACCCGCCTATTTCAACCTAAACCCTTTTCCACCTTTCCCTTATTATTATCTGTAAACATGTTTGTTTCACATGAACCACAATGGTTTGAAAATTGACAGATACAGAATTTCACAATAGCAAAATTAGCAATGACGTCGTTGAAAAGACCTATAATTATTATAAAGAGAAGATGAACCTTTTTCTTAGTCCTGTGTCGATGGATTGCTAGAGCTGGATGTTGGGGCTGGCGTCCTTGACAGTTAGTACAATGACTTATTAAATCTCTTAAAGGATCACAAAGGCATACTTTGGTATTATTATCAGTTGATCCACATTTATCAATAACGGTTGGCTTGCTAGATAAGTTTGACGTTATTGTCATACGGATGACGGTGATCAACTGGTCCCTATACGTCACACCTATAGGACACGTTTAAGAGATGTGAAGGTATGAAGATACAGTCACATTTATGCCGGATATGACTAAACAGTTAGTCAGAGATATTGACTATTAAATTAGTCAATGAGATGTTGAGATTATTATTTAATACAGATTAAATAATTTTAGCTAATACGGATTACATGATTAATTCGTAAATTAAATATAAACGGTTATATTTAATTAAATATTGAATTTGTGTATTAATATAAGCAGTTATATTAATTGACATAATTATACAATATCGTATTTTTATCAGACCATTATTAATGTATCGACTACATTAATATCTGATAACATGTATACGATTTATAATTAAAACCCGCGGATTATATTTTAGCTTTAGGGTCGAATCACGCAAGAGCATAAGGTAAGAGTGGAAAGCCCACTCTCACCCTAACCCTAATTCGGCCGAGAGAGTTACAAAAGGAAAAGGATTCTCCTTTTGTCAGACTAATCATTCCACTGACTGATATTACTGATCTCAAGAAAAATTAGGTTTTTGAGAACTGTCTTTTCCCTAAACCTAGATATCACATCTGATAAACCTCACAAAACCTCTCCCCATATTGCAATGCAATTGGAGAGCATTTCTAGCACACGCAGCATCGTCTCAGACAAGTCTTGGGTGCAAGTTATAGGAGGGAATTTCCTTTAATTCATGTTCTTAGGTCATTCGCTCAAAGGACCTAAGGTTGTACTCTATTATTCATATTTTTCATCTTATGACATTTATTCACATATGTTATTTTCGTTATAATCCAGTAATTTTGAGGGTGAATACATGATTATTCCCCACAAGTGGTATAAGAGCCAAGGCCACGAAAATTTTACAATTGTGTTTTTCATAAGATGTTTTAAAATTGAAAATTTGCATCTCGTAAGATGTCTCGGGCGTGTGCCATTTTTGTGTAAAATCGATCATGTTTTTCGATTTTAATTTGCATATTGTTGATTAATCTATATTTTTAACAGTATGTAAATCATTTGTTGTTGTTTATTGTTGATTTACACGGTTGAAATCACGGATAAACACACGTTTTGTTTTAATTTTCTACCCGTCAGTCCGTCACTCGATCGAGCACTTTTTGGCTCGATCGAGCAGTTTTTAAAGCAACCTGTCATTCGATCCAACACCTTTTGGCTCGATTGAGTACTTTGGATTCTACGAACGAGCGTATTTCTACTCGTTCGTAGTCTGCCTCGATGACCCGTCACTCGATCGAGACTTGCTGTACTCGATCGAGTGACACTAGTCCGTCGATCGACCTCGCTTTAACTCGATCGAACAGTTTTCAGGGTATTTTAATTTTTCTGAAAATTTTGGTTTTCTAAAAATTTTTGGGTTCGATCGAGCACCTGTTTTACTCGATCGAACAAGTCGTCTGTCAAGGTTAGTCCATCGAGTACTCTTGTGACTCGATCGAGCAAACCCTGTTTTGGCAGAATTTCGATAATGATTTATTTTATTTTATTTTCTCTTGGCCCATGATAATATACCATATACAGAAATAGTATATTGACTTTTGTGAAACGGTTCACACTCGTTATTATTTTAAAACGGTTTAAAATAATGGATTATAATTTTATTAAGATTTATGTGACTAAAACGGTATAATCACATAATTTTAATCTCGTAAGGTGGTTAAGTAAATTTATTAAACATAATAACGGTATTATGTCATGAATGAATTTGTTTTAGTTGATGCATTTATTTATCGTCTTGTTGAATGCTTATGAATGCTTTTATAACGTATTTAATTTTGCAAACGGTTGTAACTTAGTGTGGCCTTTGAAGATTGTGTTACCGTAATGATGGAACACGGTCTTGTTTGTAATTTTGAGATCTCGTATCTCAGTTTTGGTTTGTCCCTTGTAATTACTTTTGTATTTAAATTAGAATGTAAATAGGTTTATATTTGTAATTTAAATTAGTAATTTTGTGAAGACCAAAGACAGAGACCGGATGCTCACTCCCGCTGCAAAGACCAAGATGGAACATCAAGACAAGCTTCTAGGGTCCAACGGTGGATTCCAAAGTTGTTTTATGTTTATTTTGGTAGGATATGCCACACTAGGACTTTTATTTACGTTCATAGCTTTCTTTTATGCTTTCATCGATAATAGCTTGCATCATTTTCCGCCTAAAACCAAACCACCTATAACATGCCTGAAAACTGACTCATGTAGAGGTTACGCGTTAGTTTTCTTATGACATACAGATGTCTTTTGTCTCATGTTAAGTCATCTCTTAATTTCATTCATTCACGATTATGCTAGATTTTAGTTCACTTAAAATGAATAAATACAAGTTGATGGGGTCTTCCTCGTATAACCAAAAATTGAGAAAAGTCTTTATAAATCAGACTCCCATGAATCCCTTCTTTGTCGGTAGGCATAATATGACCCCTTCTACGTCGGGTAAGTGGGAACAGATGATTTATTTTATCTCAACATTGTGGTCACTAGATACTATCTAGCGATTATAATGGATTTAAAGATGAGATTTACGGAAATCTATCGACCAGGAGTTCTAACGGTAGAACTAGCCAAACAGTTGGCTTATCAATTTACGGAAATTGAGTCTTGGGATCGTTTATATAATTCTTGAGGGAGATCAATTATATAAATGCATGAGTCTACGAGTTTAAATTCAATTTAAAATAGACTTAAATCACAACGACAAGTTGCTTATATCGTTTTGTTTTATCTTCTTTTCAGTGTAGAACACGATCAAATTTAAAATGCTTAATAACAAATGGCTGGTGAAGACCCAATGCCAAGTGCCAAGCTAGCACGAGAATCCTGGCTTAAAGCCTTAACGGACTCCATGAATCAGTCGACTAGACTGTGGCATGATGGGTCAAACTTCTCTGACTGGGAGGCAGCATTACGGAATGCTGCCATTGCTGACGGAAAGCTCAAGTACTTGACTGAGCCTATCCTGGCACACCCAGGAACTGGAACCAGAGCTAACGAAGTTCGCGCTCATAGCGACTTCGTCATTGAAGCGGGTGCGTTAAAGAACGTACTGATCTATGCAATGGAATCCAATTTGCAAAGACGCTTCATCTCCCATGGTGCAAACAAGATTTTCACCACGCTCACTAACGAATTCTCGAAAGCTCCGAGAATCGTTTCCTATGAGCATACATGTCGCTTCTTTGAAGCGAAACTCCAGAAGGGCCAAGCTGTTAGCCCACATATTCTCAACATGATTGAGAATATCGAGAAACTGGAGGCCTTAAACTGCAAGATCAGTGAGAACATAATCGTTGATCGAATACTTTATTCGTTTCATGATGAGTTCGCCCTCTTTAGGGCCAACTATTACATGAACGACATGAAGAAGACTCCTCATGAGCTCCACTCCCTTCTCGTACAGACCGAGAAGGACCTGAAATTAAGTGGGAGCGTGAAGAAGGATTTCTCATGATCTCCAGTAAAGGCAAAGGTAAAGGGAAAGCGAAAGCTCAAGGCGACCTAGCGGTAGGTAAGCCTAAGTTCAAGAAGTCGGGATTTGCTAAGAGTGGGTCCGGTGAGTCGAGCAACTTACAGGGTAAGACAAAGAGCAAGGATACAAGCATAGAATACCACCATTGCCACAAGACTGGCCATTGGAGGCGCACGTGCCCCGTGTATCGTGAGGACATTAAGGCAGGCCGCGTTACTCTTGTTGGTATGTCTTCTACTTCTTTTATTCACATGATTGAGATTAATCATGCAAGTTACGGAACTTGGGTACTAGATACTGGTTGTGGTTCTCATCTGCGTAATCATGTGCAGGGCCTCCGAAACCAAGAGCCCCTCATAAAGGGTGAGGTTGACCTGCGTGTCGGGAATGGAGCACGAGTTGCTGCAGTCTCGAGGGGAACATACGTGATCCATCTTCCTAGTGGATTCGAGTTATCTTTGTATAACTGTTATTATGTTCCTAGTTTATCCAAAAACATTATTTCTGTTTCTGCACTTGACAAACTCGGTTTTTCATTTGTAATAGAGAATAATAGCTGTATTTTCTCATTACACAATATGATATATGGCAAGGCAGTTTCCATAATGGAATTTATGTTTTAGATCAAACCACCGAAATATTACACGTGAATAACAAGAAGTTAAAGGTTGGTGACAAAGATCAAACCTACCTATGGCATTGCCGTATGGGACATATAAATGAGAAACGCGTAAAACAGCTCATACAGAATGGAGCTATCTCGGCCTTTGATTTCGAATCATATAGCACGTGTGTCTCATCGGTAAGATGACTCGTATTTCCTTCAAAGGTGTTGGAATGCGCGCTGCCGACCTATTAGGACTCATACATACGGATGTATGTGGCCCTATGTCGATCAACGCACGAGAAGGCTATAGGTATTTCATCAATTTCACGGATGATTTGAGTAGATATGGCTATGTCTACTTAATGAAACATAAAAGTGAATCCTTTGACAAGTTCAAAGAATACCAGAATCGGGTATAGAACCAATTGGGAAGAAAGATTAAAGCACTACGATCTGATCGTGGTGGCGAGTATCTTTCTCATGAGTTTGATCAACACCTTAAAGACTGTGGCATCGTTCTACAGTTGACTCCACCTGGAATGCCACAATTAAATGGTGTGTCCGAACGGAGAAATCGAATTCTACTTGATATGGTTCGATCCATGATGAGTCACACCGTTGTGCCTGATTCATTGTGGGGCTATGCTCTTTTGTCAGCCGCTCTAATACTTAACCGAAGTCCGTCTAAAGTTGTTGACAAGACTCCATGCGAGTTATGGAAAGGAACGGTCCCTAACTTGTCCTTTATTCGGGTTTGGGGTTGCGAAGCTTATGTCAAGTGGAGACACGAGGACAAGCTAGGCCCGCGATCGGTCAAGACATACTTTATAGGTTATCCAAAAGGTACTTTTGGTCATTACTTCTACTCGCTAACCGAAAAACGTGTTTTTGTTGCGGCTAGTGCGACGTTCTTAGAGAAAGAATTTCTCGAGAACAAGTCGAGTAATAGAACCTTCGATCTATCGGAGATTCAAGAACCAGCTACCGAGCAACCATTGAAGGAAGCAGTTCCTTCAACCTCGGCTGCGGTAGATATTCCTGAGGAACCTAGGAGGTCGGGAAGAGTCTTTATTCCTCCTGACAGATACATTGGTATGGTCAAGGAACATGACATAGATGACATCTTACTTCTAGAGGGTAATGAACCCACAACCTATAAAGGTGCCTTGACTAGTTCTGACTCAAAGCTATGGCTAGAAGCCATGCAATCCGAGATGGACTCCATGTATGAGAATAACGTGTGGGATCTTGTGGACCTACCTGCAAAGATACGCCCCCTTGAATGCAAATGGCTTTACAAGATAAAGCATGTCGTGGAAGGACAACAAGATATTCACAAGGCACGACTAGGTTCTAAAGGTTTCACCCAGGTGCCAGGCTTGCACTACGATGAAATCTTTGCACCCGTAGTAATGCTACGTTCCATTCGGATTATCTTAGCGATTGCCGCATTTCCTGACTATGAAATCTGGCAAATGGACGTTAAAACCGCCTTCTTAAACGGTTATTTGGAGGAAGAGTTGTACATGGTACAACCCGAGGGTTTTATTGATCCTGAAAATCCTAAGAAGGTTTGCAAGCTTAAGCGTTCCATTTATGGACTTAAGCAAGCATCACAGAGTTGGAATCATCGCTTCGACCAAGTAATAAAGGAAAATGGTTTCATTCGATCAGTCGAGGAACCATGTCTCTATATCAAGTCGAGTGGGAGCAAGATTGTCTTCCTAGTATTGTATGTCGATGACATACTCCTGATTGGGAATGACATACCTCTCCTATCTTCGGTTAAAGCATGGTTGAAAAACCATTTCCAGATGAAAGATCTGGGAAAGGCACAAAGAATTTTGGGCATCCGTATCTACAGTGATAGATCACGACGGATGTTGTCTCTCAGTCAGGAGTCTTATATAGATAAGATTCTAGAGAGATTCAGCATGACGAACTCCAAGAAAGGGTTCCTTCCTATGGCTACTGGGCTTCACTTGAGCAAGTCTCAAGAAGCTAAGACATTGGAAGAGAAAGAGCGCATGAGTCGGATTCCTTACGCTTCGGCTATATGATCGATCATGTACGCCATGATATGCACACGTCCAGACGTTGCATATGCATTGAGTATGACAAGTCGATTCCAAGCACATCTAGGTGAACAACGCTGGATGGCCGTGAAAAACATTCTTAATTACCTACGGAGGACTAAAGATTGGGGATTGACTTATGGAGGCGACACGAGGCTCTGCGCCACTGGTTATGCAGATGCTAGCTTCCAAACGGATCGAGACGACTCGGAATCTCAGTCTGGATTCGTTTTTACTCTTAATGGCGCTGCTGTCAGCTGGAAAAGTTCTAAACAAAGTGTTACAGCAGATTCTACAACTGAGTCCGAGTACTATGCCGCTTCGGAAGCAGCTAAGGAAGCAATATGGATGCGTCAATTCTTACAAGGACTATCAGTAGTGCCTAGTTCGAATGACCCGATCACCGTTTATTGTGACAATAAAGGTGCCATCTTCCAAGCTAGAGAGCCTAAGTCTAGTAACAAGTCTAGACATGTACAACGGAAAGCTCATTTAATCAGAGATTACGTGGAGCAAAAGGAGATATTTATTGATAAGATCGCTACGGATGACAACATAGCCGATCCTCTTACTAAAGCATTACGACGTGATAAGCATGAAGGGCACGTTAATTCCATGGGAATTAAACGTGTTCCTGAGTTGTAGTACTCTTTTATGAATTCATGTTATAATTCATTTTCTTGTATACTCTATTACAACCTCATTGTTATGATATTTTATGTTTTGTTTTTCATGTGGAATTGTACGCCAATTTTGAACACCACAAAGTGAACTGATTAACATTATATCGTTTTGGTCCTTGATTACCCACTTGAGCTGATAACTCAGGTAATCATTTTGTGACGTTGGTTGATGGTGGGTTCAACGAGCCATAAGTCAAACAGTTGACTGACCAATCACAAAGGCGAGTTATACGGACATCTCGTAGGACACCCCGTGACAACGTTATGGAGTCCTAAATGTTTTATAACATTGGGTGCCAGGTCGTGGATAGGACCTCCATTGTGTTCCTTAGAGTCGAGTCTTTTGACTTTCAACTGTCTCTTGAAAATAAGGCAGATTTTGGGTAACTTTGGTTTCTTTCCCACGGTCTTCCATAACAGGGGCCAAGAGGATTTTTTCTGGGTTATTTCATGCTGCGCTTACATCTGCAGGATTCGAGTTGAGGGAAATATCCAAACCCTTATCAGGATTTTATCATTTCTCAGGGCCACTCGAGGAGTAGTAACTAAAATGCATGGCCATGCTCGAATACAGATTCGTTTTATCAGTTAATTTACTCTCTAGTCGGGGAAACCACTCTTGATACATATCTATTGTAAGATACGACCTTTGCGAATACGGATTTGCAAATTGTTTTGCATTGAGTGGGAGAAATTTTAAATCGATATGAGAATCGGTTATCGCACCTACACTTGTACGGACAAGTGGGAGTTTGTTGGAGCTGGTGTCCTCCACATGTAGTGTAATAACATCATTGCACATACACTTGTACGAACAAGTGGGAGATTGTTGGGGCTGGTGTCCTTGACAGTTAGTATAATGACTTATTAAATCTCTTAAAGGATCACAAGGGCATACTTTGGTATTATTATCAGTTGATCCACGTTTATCAATAACGGTTGGCTTGCTAGATAAGTTTGACGTTATTGTCACACGGATGACGGTGATCAACTGGTCCCTATACAACACACCTATAGGACACGTTTGAGAGATGTGAAGGTATGAAAATACAGTCACATTTATGCCCGATATGACTAAACAGTTAGTCAGAGGTATTGACTATTAAATTAGTCAATGAGATGTTGATGAGATTATTATTTAATACGGATTAAATAATTTTAGCTAATACGGATTACATGATTAATTCGTAAATTAAATATAAACGGTTATATTTAATTAAATATTGAATTCGTGTATTAATATAAGCAGTTATATTAATTGACATAATTATACAATATCGTATATTTATCAGACCATTATTAATGTATTGACTGCATTAATATCTGATAACATGTATACGATTTATAATTAAAACCCGCGGATTATATTTTAGCTTTAGGGTCGAATCACGCAAGAGCATAAGGTAAGAGTGGAAAGCCCACTCTCACCCTAACCCTAATTCGGGTGAGAGAGTTACAAAAGGAAAAGGATTCTCCTTTTGTCAGACTAATCATTCCACTGACTGATATTACTGATCTCAAGAAAAATTAGGTTTTTGAGAACTGTCTTTTCCCAAAACCTAGATCTCACATCTGATAAACCTCAAAAAACCTCTCCTCATATTGCAAGGCAATTGGAGAGCATTTCTAGCACACGCGACATCGTCTCAGACAAGTCTTGGGTGCAAGTTACAGGAGGGAATTTCCTTTAATTCCTGTTCTTAGGCCATTCGCGCAAAGGACCTAAGGTTGTACTCTATTATTCAGACATTTATTCACATATGTTATTTTCGTTATAATCCAGTAATTGTAAGGGTGAATACATGATTATTGCCCACACTGGATTGCTAGAGCTGGCGTCTTTTCTCAACTATTTACCTGGGAATACATTCAAAAGCATACGAATTATTAATCTTATACACTGCACCAGCGGAATGTCTTTAAGGCGTGTATTTATTTGGACCGTTTTCTTTCAGCCACCATAATCCATTTGTAGGCTATATTGCTTGTCATTAGTATGATTCAACTTTTTGGACACAGGACCACTGGTTTACGGGTGTGAAGACACATATCTAAAAGATAGATTGTGGAAGCCTTTGATTGTGAACAAAAGAAACAGTAAGCGTGGAGGAAAAAATATACTAGAGAATTGAGAGGAAATGTAATTAAGAATGAATTGTGTTCTAAAATTATAAGTTAACAATGCTCTGTACATCTACTCCTATTTATACAACTCACTGTACACACTAAGATATCGTCTAACAACCTAGAAAACAAACTAGTCCTGTGTCATGGGTGACTCAACTTTGCAACTGAATCTGCATCACACATTCATACTGCAGCCAAGTAAATCTTCACTGAATAGTCTGATGCAAGGATCATAATTCCTATAACAAACTTTAACAGGTGTAGTTTGTTCCATCTTTGGGTATGATAAGATGTTTGAGATGTAAAGCTAAAAAATCACCAAAATATCACTCTTTGTCTATTATTGTCATCTGAGCTTCCATTTTTTACTCTTCTAAGAGAAATGTTCAATTGGGCGGAGTCAGTAATACTATCACATATAGTACCATTTTATTGACCAGCTCGTCATTTTAGTTCGGCCTCGCAACCTACTCTACTTTGCCATTGGTACACAACTATTCTCATTTTATTACAGCTAACTTGTTCGTATTATTCTGATTTTGTAGTTATATTGATTTGCAATTAATCAGTTGTTCAACTTCTGTCACACATTTTTTTCTAACTACATTGCTTTGTTGGTTTTGCGTAGATTGAATTGAACCAAGAGCTAAACAAAATCAGAAAAAGGTCGAATATACTCGACTGCTAAAGAAATCCACATGGCTCTGAGTTCATACCTCTTCAATTAACTAAAGTTTTCAAGTTGAATTATTAATTAGCGAGGAATCTACCCATTAATTCGTTTTCAATACCTCAAAGAAGTTTTCTCCAATTGTCTTTCAAAATACTACTGATAGCATCAAAGAAATGTATTCATCTAGAAATTTAAAGTAGCACATCTAATTCCCATATTTTCTATGTTGTACTTTGTTCTGATCAGTGCTTGTTTTGCTACCCATTTCTTTGCTTGTAATTTGAATGGCAGCTGGCAAAGAAATGTACCTACTATACATTTAAAATGTAACTACGACACTTTTGAAATGTACCTAATAGTCCACTAGTAGAAAAGCATTAATTTGCGGCTCTCTATTTGAGGCGTTTTATTCAAAACGCAGCAAATAATTTTTTTTTTATTTAATATGAGATATGTATTTGCGGCGTTTTATGATAAAGACGCCTCAAATATAACATATGAGGCGTTTTATACTAAAACGCAGCAAATAACATAAGAGTGTAATGCGTATTTGTATCCTCAGATCATTCACCTCATCACCTACCGGCCATATACCACTTACTCCTCCCTCTCTCTTCAATTTTCCCCCTCCATTTCAACGCACCCAATAGACTACCGCCTGCGACGCTCACTTCGAAGCCACCTGAGGACGATGTTGCCCTTCCTCTTCTCCTTGCAAATATTTTCGGTAACTTAGTTTTATTCGAGTTTTTTTATGGTAAACTAGTTTTATTCGAGTTTTTTATGAATCCTTGTTGTTGAATTATGATTTATGGATTACCTGCGTTGAATTTAGGATTCTATTGCAAATTTAATAAGTTAGGGTTTGAAAAATTGAGCATTCTAGATCTATTTTAAATTAGGGAATAATTAGGGTTTCGTTATCATTATACGATTTAATATTACTCTTGCTTGTAGTATTTATAAATTGTATCGACTTAATTATATATATGTTCGATGTTGGTGATATTGGTTGAGTGTTCTTGTATGTAACTGTGAATATATACGTGTACATTACATTTGTCTGGGTGGGAATGTTTAGGTTTTGGGTCATATTTGGGTTTGTTTGTTTGGAAATGGCGCAGGTTGGTCATTAGGCTGAGCTATTTTTGCTAGGTATATCAGTGTGTATCACTATATGCTTGCTCTGTGAAGATAGCAAGTATTACCCCGCTGTCACCCCTTTATCTGAGCTAGAAACAATTGATTTGGTGAAGACTGCTTTTGCAGCTGCAACTGAGAGGGACATTTACACTGTGAGTTTCTTTTTTTCTTTTTTTGCTACTGTTAGTTTTGATTTTTGCTGTACAAGTAGATATCGATAGTTTCGATTCTTCTATATCCCTCAACCCTTGTTGTATTGGACGCTCTCATGCCTTACATGGCACATGCCTAGTTTGCTTAACAAAGATGAGTACAAGCTATGTCGATTTTTGATACATCAAAAAATATTTTCTTTTGGCCGATAAGCTGCACTGAAATGGTTCTTAAAGTGCTCAAGTCTGTACATAATGTAGCAGGTGATTGTCTTGTTTTAGTTATGGTTGGTTTGGATACATCGGTGTTTTGTAGGGACAAGCTACTTGCATCCAAAGTCCAAACACTCCTTAGTTTGGTTGAAGTGGGAGCTTCTTTAGAATTATTGGGGCCTTGGGGGTAATGATAATGATTAGAAATGCCCAAGGGTGTAGAGCCAGTATACGTCGGAGAAAAAATGTGGAGATTGGAGTTTCATGATCTGTTGTAACTAACCTTAGGTTGCCGTTTAGGTGACTTATTTGATTATTGTGAGAAGTTTACCTCTTGCGAGAAGCCCCATGTTAAGACTGGATGGAAACAAAGTAGCTCATAACCTAGCCAAATTAACACCCCTCATCAGGAGGAAAGAATTTGATATCTATGTTCAATATTCATGTGAAAAATAATTGACACTCTTTTGTTTAAAAGAAAAACTCAACCCGCCGTTTAGTACTGTTTTTTTTTTTGCTCACAGGAGTGAAAGACTCTCGATTATAGTTCAATGAAAATTACGTAACTTCTGAGTTGTAACCCTCGTAGCTCTTACTATATGGAGTATTTATAATGTGATTCCATTAAACCAAATTTTTTGTTGATATCATGTTATGTATGGGCAGGGAGACAAGTTGGATATAGTGGTTGTTAACAGGGATGGCCTTTGTCTCTCAGAGCAGGTATTAAAATGCTAATCACCTTATGTTAAAGGAAGTATCCAATGATGATGTTGTGCTTTATTGTCTTAACAAGAATCACTACGTCTCTTCTTTCTTGGGGGCGAAGTTTTTAACTTTAAAGGAATTCTTTCAGACCATACTATGATAAATATGACCAAGTAGATTTGTTTCATGTCAACCATCTATTGTCATTAATTGTTCTGGCTCTATTGTTTCACTTTTTTATGTGGTCTTCTGTTCTTAAACTTCCAGTTCAATGAAGAGGCTCGTTCTCCCTTTGTGAGGAAGTTCAAAACGATAATACATTCCGGTGAGGTATATCTAATATTTTTCTTGCTGGTTGGCTGTATCCACATTTTCCTTGCGTTTTATTTGAATTATTCAGCTCTGCTTCATGCACCCGTCAAAATATAAGTACGAGCATCCTAGGTTTTTCTTCGAACGACTGGAGTATCTAGGCCAAAAGATTCAGGTGAGTCTTCATTTCTGTATTCTGATTTCTGTTACCCAGGATTTAGCTTGTAAAATCTGAGAATATTCAACAAGGAACTTAAGGTGTTACTTATGATTACTTTTAAGAAAATTCAGTTTGATATATTCAGGATTGACGTTAAAATCACATTAGTATCCTGCGGTTTAACAAATTCACTTTGGTTTTTCCACTTTGTTGACGTTAGGAGTAATGGTATGACCACAACTATTTGTTGAACACTAGCAAGCAACTAAACAGAAAAAATATCCATGAGGTTGTTGAATTCTTGCCTGTTGTAGTGCTTTTAAGTCATTAAGTGTAATATCAGAGAAAAATATCCATGAGGTTGTTGAATCAATTTGCTCTTTTAACTGTTGTAGTGCTTTTAAATCAATTTGTCTACCAATGGTCTTACACTGTACAGTATATATTCGTATTAGAGCTGCTTTGCTCATTATTTTATCTCTTTTTGTTGTAGTTGTTGTATATATATACCATAAAAGGGATCAGAAGAAGCAATTTATTGACTAGACTATAAAGCAAGCAAGCGAGGAGTTCAATGTCAGGTTTGATTAACACTTTAACAGGCAGGAATAATAGAATTGATGATCACATATATTTTTGCAGGCTTCTACTTGTTCACTAGAGTAATAGCAGTGACATTTTGTGTAACCTTAGGTGCTTCCTTAGCTGCGCGATTAGGTGCAACTCAAATGGCTGCATTTCAAATTTGCTTACAAGTCTGGCTGACTTCATCACTTTTAGCTGACGGTTTAGCCATAGCTGGTCTGGTAGGTGGACAGTGAGATACTGAGATGTAGAGATTTAGTAGGCTTCAAGTGGCGAGAATCTAATGATGCGGCTGAATTTGTTTGATTTGGTAGGCAATCTTAGCATGTGCATTTGCTGAAAAGGATTACGAGAAGGCAACAACTGCTGCATCAAGGGTGTTACAGGTACGACACTACGACATAATTGTTTACTGCTGGAAAAGTTTTGAATTTTAGAGGGCAACTTACCAGTGTGAATATTGATGAGTGCAGAAGGGCAACTTACCAGTCCTTTTTTTAGCTTTGTTTACCGTCACTTGTACGTTTTTGTTACCTGACATGTTTTCTGAATGAATTTGTTCATGGTGGTCTTTTGCAGGCCTTGTCAGCTGGTATATTCCCATATGTTCTGAAGCTATTGCAAACTATAACACCTGAACTTGGGCAGATTCTTGTTTTTATTTGGACTAAAATTCTTGCACTCGATAAGGTAACACATGAGATCACCGATTTCCACTTACCTGTCTTTTTATACCTGTAGTTTGGTTGCACTATTGCTGGCTGTAAAGGGGTAGAACAACAGAGTAGCAGTGACTGACTGGGCCTGAGCATTGCATCAGATGCTCTTTGATGCATTGAATTTTGCAGCAACGAGTTCAGTGGTGGTAATGGTTCAGTGGTGGTAATGGTGCAGGGGCAGATAGTAGTGCGGGTATTGGATTTGCACTATTGCTGGCTGTAACGGGAAGAGTAGCAGGTCCATTTCACTGCTACTGTTATCATGTTTGTGAATGTGGCAATGAGCTTTTCAGCGTTATCATCGAAGACGAGTACACAAGGTCGAGCTATAGTTTAGTAATCTTTGTATTTGTTATAGAATCTCCTGTATAAGGCCTGAGAAGTACAACGAGATCATTGAACTTTGTATGTATAAAACTTTGTTCGAGGGAAATCACTTGGTGTTCATTTTGCGTGTAAAGGGAACCTCTTGTATATATTTAGAATAATTTAGAATAATTACAAAAATTATGTAAGATTCTCTTGTGTAAAAATACATTTGAGAGTTATTATATTTAAATAATTTGTTTCAATAATTTTATTTAAAAAAAAAAAAAAAAAATAATTTTTTTTTTTATACCTATTTGCGGCGTTTTTCTCAAAAAACGCCTCAAATAGAGGTGCTATTTGCGGCGTTTTTTTTTCCGCCGCAATTAGCTTTTTCTATTTGCGGCCCCCTTATTTGCTGCTACATCAAAAACGCCTCAAATGACCCCTTTTTTGACGCCGCAAATGACTATTTTTCTACTAGTGGTCGGTAAAGAAATGTAACAATTTCACGAACAATCTCAGCTTTAAGCATCAGTTAATTAACAAACCTACTTCCAAAACAACTAGAACAATCGCCACAAAAGATCATTCAACAGAGAAATTTGATACATTAAACAAAATTAAGCATGCAAAAACGTACTTACTCAGTTGAGGACTCAGGTTGCAATTCCCGATGCAGAATTCCTCTCACTAGCATAATAAGGAAAATACACCACAAAATCGCGAATAAATTATTAGTAATTAGTAGACTAGACTAGATTAGAACAGGAAAAAATCGAAATAGGATAAAAATCGAACAGGAAACCATAATTTCAGAAATCGAATTGTTTATATCACCTGCGACAGAGATGACGGTGGTGGTAGTAGGAAAGAGGAAGGACTGAGATGACGGTGGTGGTAGTGGGAAAGAGGAAGGACGGAGATGTCGGGAGTGTAGTGGGAAAGAGGAGGGACGAAGATGTCGGGAGTGACAGTGGGAATGAGATAGAAGAGATTGTTTCTATTACTGCGATTTGGTAATTGACGGTTGTGATTTAGTTCGCACAGTTCTCATGGTAATTTGGTTCTCACGAGATCCTGAATCTATATATATAGAGGAGTTCAAATGGGTCCACAAATTTGGTTGAGTCCTTGAATCCTAATATCAGCCATTAGATATTGGAGAATGAATGACTGAGATTAAAACAAAAAAACACTCACCAAACATGCAATTAATGCTTTGTCCCTCATAATTTCAAATCCCCATTTGTCTAATTAATTTACTTTCTCTTTCTATCAAATAATTTATTAAATTAATGTTACCATTTATATTTCAAATATGAAAATGCAGATTTTTTTAAAACGAAATATTATACCCGCGTAAAATAAAAGCGGGTTCATAAAAGACTCCGTAGATCGTCATTCGAACTTCGATTAAGGCGAAACAAAAGCCTAAATTTATTATTTTTTCCAGCCGAACGCGATGGTTTTATTTTCGTAGACCATTGAATTTTCAGAATTTCCAGTAATCCTTCATGAATTGGGAGTTACACAATATCAGGCCAAAATTACAACTTATTCATGAATTATAACTAATTTATTTTGTGCCATAGTCCTGTGCTAGTTTAGTGACCATGTTTTGTGTGTTTTGGATCAAAAGTTAGTGGAGAAAGGTGATGAATAGTGTAACTCCATTGTTTTAATTGTGTAACTCTATTATTTTAATCACAAATTCTCATTTGTGACGGGTATATCCGTCGCAAGCTTGCGACAGGTCAAATAATATTCATTTAGGGGGATGAGACATAAGCTAAGTGCATTGGGGGAGACATTCTGTTTTGTCTTATTTGCCAATTTGGTTAGTATTTGACCCGTCGCAAGTTGCGACGGATATATCCGCCACAAGGGAGACTTATTTTATTTTAATAGTGTAACTCCATTGTTTTAATAGTGAAACTCCATTGTTTTAATAGTGTAACTTCATTGTTTTAATAGTGTAACTCAATTGTTTTAATAATGTAATTCCATTGTTTTAATAGTGTAACTTTATTGTTTTAATAGTGTAACTCTACAGTTTTACGAGTGTAACTCTATTGTTTTATGAGTGAAACTCTACTGTTCTACGAGTGTATCTCCATTGTTTTACTAGTGTAACTCCATTGTTTTAATAATGTAACTCTACTGTTCTACGAGTGTAACTCCATTGTTTTACGAGTATAACTCTATTGTTTTATGAGTGTAACTCCATTGTTTTATGAGTGTAACTCCACTGTTTTAGTAGTGTAACTCCATTATTTTACATTGTTTTATGAGTAAAACTCTATTATTTTATAAGTGTAACTCCATTGTTTTAGGAGTGTAACTCTATTATTCTACGAGTGTAACTCTATTGTTTTACGATAATAACAAGTTTGGAAAGGATGAGAGAGAAAAAGCTCTAAAATCAAGGAAAAACCAAAAAATAGACTTGACAGCCATCAAGTTTTCTGCAAACCGTTATTCTGCTCTTGGATCATCATCAAAATCATCAAATAATTCTGAAAATACTACTCCCTCCATTTTTAGTAATGTTCCCATTTCTAAATGGCTCAACAACCAAGGAAAAAAGAATTAAGGTTATGTGGGCCACCGAATTATAGAATAAAGTATAATTAACCTTTTGCTTGATGAAGAAAATTTCCCACCAAAAGCATTGGGTTTCTGAAATCATTAAAAAAAGAAGCAAGTGGGTTGATTATTTCTGGCAAAATTGGTGGAAAACGAAATTTTCAAGAGTCTTTGAATTTCCCACCAAAAAACATCAATTCATATATTCTACTCAAAGTGTACTACTTAATACAAGTTCAGAATCAGGGACAGATTATCTACACAATTACAGCTACTTTAAAAATTACACTTCCTCTAAAAATTACATATAGTTTCTCTACTTAAATTACACAACAAAATGAATCTAACAAATGACGAAAGGCATCGAGTTGTGTGCCTTTTGTTTGAGAGCTGCAAAAACAGAAAGCTAGAACATTGGAAAATCCAAGAAGTGGCTGCCAAGTTTAATGTAACAAGGAAATACATCTTCAATATCTGGAAAAAGGCAAAAACACAGAGAGAAAGTGAAGTTCCAATCAATGTAAGGAGTAAAATTACTGGAAAAAAGGGTAAAGAAAGGATACCTTGTCCTATTGCTGCCATAATGGCCTTAGATGTCTCCAAAAGAACAACACTGAAGAGATTGGGAAAGGCAATAGGTCATGCACCTTCAACATGTCATAGATGGGTAAAGGAAGATATCATTAAATCTCATTCAAATGCCATCAAACCATCACTTACCTAAGACAATAAGCATCTTAGGCTGCATTTTGTCATGGGTAAACTCGTGTTTGATAGGATATTAAGGTGTATCAAATTCTTTGATATGGGTAATATTGTACACATGGACGATAAATGGTTTTATATGACAAAACCAACGAACAAATACTACATAGGTGGTACTGAACCAGCACCATATAGGAGTTGTAAAAGCAAAAGGTATATCAATAAGGTAATGTTCATGTCAACCGTTTCAAGACCAGTGTACAAAGAGAATGAGAGGTTTTATTTGATGGAAAACTTGGGATATGGCCATTCACATATCAAGAACCAGCAAGAATAGAGTTGCTGGTACTATTGTCACAAAACCAATTGAATCAATCACCAAGAAAGTGACAAAGGAATGTCTACTGAATTTAGTTATTCCAACAATCAAAAAAAAGTGGCCAGCTAGTGCATCAAAAGAGATAAGTATCCAACAAGATAATGCTAAGCCACACATCAATGGAAAAGATAAGGACTTCCTTGAGGCAGCAACATCAAATGGTTTCAACATCACATTAACACAACAACCAGCCAATAGTCCAAATTTAAACATTTTAGACTTGGGTTTCTTTAGGTCTATTCAGTCATTATAAGATGAACATCCAGTAAGGTCAGTGGAGGAATTGGTGAAGAGTGTACAAGATGCACATGAACAAGAAACAGTGAAAACCCTAGACAATGTATGACTTAGTTTACAAGCTTGTATGGTTGAAGTAATGAAACAAAAAGGGCATAACAACTACCCATTACCACATCTAGCAAAGGCTGCCCAAAGACGACAAGGAACACTTCCAAGAAATTTAGTTGTTGATGAAGAAATTGTCAAGGAATGTATTCAGTTTTTAATTACATGTGGTATGATTAAAGACTTAGAACAACTAATGTTAGACCTAGGTATCGAAGTTCCCTTTTGAATAATGTGAAAGTGGCAGTTTGAATGACAAACAAACATGGAGGTTGTTTTTGATATGTTTGTTTGTCAATTCAAACAACATGTGCTTCATTTTGTATTTTGGCTAATGAACTCATTTTGGTTTATTCAATATGTAAACGTATTATGAAAATGAAATGGATAAATTTAAAGAGTTTATGCAAACATTACTCTCAGCAAGCATGTTATCCTGATTGAGTAATGTACGTGACCCCATACAAGTGCCTCATCAAGGTGATTAAGTCATGGAACCTCAATATATGAACACCTCAACATGAATTAAGCATCTTGGTGGCATCAAATATGAAAAAAGTAACTCAACATGGCTACAACAACATTAAGTATTGGCAACAACATGAAGCACTTTTTATTTGGGTCATAGGGTGAATAACGTTTTTAACAATGTTGGGTAGCCTCTCAGTATGTGAACCTTCATCGAGGACAATGCAGACACAAATATAGATCTGAAACAGCAAACTATAGCAACAAACCCACATATCAGACCAATATAGACACCCACCAACCACAACCAGCTCCTTAAAAACCCATTAATACCATAACAGACACCATACAGTTGAATGCAGACACAAATAGAGACCTGAAACAACAAACTACACCCACCCACCCACATATCAGACCAATATAGATACCCACCAGCCACAACCAGCTCCTTAAAAACCCATTAATACCATAACAGACACCATACAGTTGAATGCAGACACAAATAGAGACCTGAAACAGCAAACTACACCCACCCACCCACATATCAGACCAATATAGACCCACCAGCCACCACCAGCTCCTTAAAAACCCATAAATACCAGAACATAGACCATACAGATGAATGCAGACACAAAAACAGATCTGAAACACCAAACTATATCAACCCACCCACATATCAGACCAATATAGACACCCACCAGCCACAACCAGCTCCTTAAAAACCCATAAATACCATAACAGAGACCATACAGATGAATGCAGACATAAAAACAGACCTGAAACAACAAACTATATCAACCAACCCACATATCAGACCAATATAGACACCCACCAGCAAAATCCAGCACTTAAATAACCCAGAAATACAACAAAATTACAGTAAAAGCACGAAAACTGTAAAAGATAAAGGATCTTGTAATAAACCTCCCTTTTATCAATTTTTTGGCTGTTTGTTCAAGTGCTTATCACAAAATATCTTGAACCTCTTAGATTTCGGTGAAATATCCTCCGATCTAGTAGAACTTTTCCGCCGGATATCCCTTTAGTAGTTGTTCACCCTCAATGATTTTAATAGCTGCGTAAAAGATCACAAAAATCCATCAAATTAACGAACAGCAAGAGAATGACCCATTGACCCTCGAAAAAACAGAAGCCATACTAGATGATTGAAAACAAATGGCAATTAAAGGAACTTAAGATAATGATGTAGGTGTTCACATTCTCGCAGTTGTTGCTTATAAAGCAATTAAGCAACACGCCGAACACAATTTAACAACATAATACAGTCTGAATCACCCAAGGACAAATTTCAACGATTCAGCTTCAACCCATGTCATCTAATAGCTCAATTTAGTATAAACCCAAGATGAAAATACAGGAATCCACCCACCAGTCCACCAGTCCACCACCCACCTCAAATAGATTACCTCTTAACACATTCCCAACTAATAATTCATAAAAATGATTCAGCAAAAAATAATTATTTGATCCAATTCCTTTGGAACAAAACCCATTAATCCCAAATAAAACTAATCAAAGTATACAAAAGTAGAAATCCTGATAAATTCCAAACTCAAAATTCAAACAAAGCATTATATGCACATCAATCATTGACCTAATCCAATTAATGATTTTAATAGTTACGTAAAAGATCACAAAAATCCATCAAATTAACGATCTACACTTTACGAATCGATTAAAACAACAAAAAACAAAAAAAAATCATCAAAAAATACTCGTACCTTCCTCTTCTTCCTTTTTCCTTCTCCTCTCTACGCAACGATTAAACAAACGCCAAAAATTCTTTGTACTTTGTGACAAATCGACAGATTTATCAGTTTCCACATCATCAACACAAGAATCCGGGGCAAATCTATTTTCATCAGTGGCCACATGACCAGAATACGCAGAAATAACTTGATTCTCACCATCACATCAGAATCAAGTAGTGATCCGTAACCCGAATACGTATCAGGGGCCACATGACCAACACCAGGAATGTATAAACAATGTTCTAGTGATGAATGATAGGATATCCCAGATTTGGTTATGATTTTAGACATATTTTTAGACATAATTTCAGAGATCTGGGTATGGAAAGGAGAAGGAAAAGAAAGAGGAAGTTAGAGATATAAAGGAAGGTAAAGGAGTGTTTGAAAACGGCGAAGGAAATGAAGATGGAAGTTGATGAAACTAGGGTTTTGAAATGAAGTTTCTAGAGGAAGGTTGAAAGTCTGATGAATTGTTTACGTTTACAGTAAATGAGAGTGGGTGGGTGGGTGGGTGGGTTTGTTTAATAATTTTGGTGGGAAATTAAAAAGAGGGAGGGAGTCATTAGTTGGGAAATTAGAGGGTTGGTTGGTGGGTGGGTTTATTAAATGTGGGCCTAATGGTGGCTTTTTTGTAATTGTCATATTTTGACAAGGACTCTTTGGTCATTATTTAGACCCAAAAATAGAAATAAAGGAAATGGGTACATCATTGTGGGATGGCCCAAAAAGGAATATGGGAACATTAAAGGAGAATAGAGGGAGTACAAATATGATCTCGTAGGTGGCTCAAAAAATGGTACTCAAGCAGTTAATATTGGAGGGCCTATGGAGGAAAGTAACAGGACCAGATCCTTGCGTGACATAGGAGGGATTCCTACTCTGAATCTTGAGGATGAGGAAAATCTTAATGAATTGGACGGTTGGGTTCTGCGTCAAGGAGGAAGAGATGTACCTGTTATGGAAACAATTTTGGAAGAAGTGGAATCAGAGATGCTGCAATTTACTCAAGAGGATATCAAACCAGAGGTAGAATTTTGGAGTAATGCTATTTTTTATTACATTTTAGGTGCTAATCCACCAAGGGAGGCTATTGAGGACTTTGTTTATTGTATGTGGGAGGAATATGGCATAGATAGAGTCTCGTTTTTGGATAATGGTAGTTTTATTGTCAAATTTCATTTTAATGATGACAGGAAAGCCTTAATGGAGTCTGGGTATTTTTTATTTGACTACAAACCTGTTATTGTGAAAGAACTAACTATAGAAATGGAGTTAGTCAAGGAGAAAGTGGAGCTAGTTCCAGTTTAGATTAGACTATCACGGATATCTTTGAAATTTTGGGGTAATTGTTTACCTAGAATAGCAAATCTGGTTGGAAAGTTTGTGAAAATGGATGATAACACTGCCAATAAGATACTTCTTAGTCCTGCTAGAGTTCAGGTGGAATTGCATATGGATCAAAAATTGCTAGATTATGTTCATTTCTTGGATGAGAATGAGAAAATGATTAAAGTTTGAATCTCATATGAATGGAAACCTATCACCTGTTCAAGTTGTAATGGGATAGGTCACAGAGGTGAGCAATGTAGGAAGTCGAAGCCAAAGAATGTGAAGAGGATTGCTCCTACAATTGACCTGGTTGCTCCCAAACAGGTTTGGAAACCTATACAACAACCTGTTACTACAGTCTTATCCCAAGAGGTCTTTACACCAGAAGCTTTTCCACCTTTGGAACAAGCTAGAACAGCAACAAGCAACAGACAAACCCCTGCAAAACAGGTTGTTAGGGTGAATAGACAGAGTGCAATGGATGGGGTCAGATTAGCAAGCAGATTTAGGCCATGTTTTTTCTGGCTTAATTTCAGCTCCTTTCAATTTTTCTTGGCTATATCCCGTTAGGTTTTATTTACGTTCAATAAATTATGTTCAATTAATCTCTTCACAAAATTAACTTTTAATTCAACTAAATTCACTTCAGCTCAGTTCAACTCAATTTAGTTCAATTAAGCTCTACTCCAATTAATTCAATTCAGCTCGTTTCAGCCGAAAAGAACAGGGCCTTAGTCAATACACATTTTCTGATGCTCTGACTAATACTACTCTAGGAGGAAGAGTAGTAGGGAATGAGAAGGATCCTCCAGAAGAGGTTGGTAATGGATAACATAGGCTTTTGGAATGTAAGGGGTCTTAATGACCTGAATAAACAGAAACTGGTTAAATGGTTTATGCATAATAATGGAGTTGGCCTTTTTGGTTTACTGGAAACAAAATTAAAGCCAAGTAAGTTGTTGAATAAGAATACTACACTATGTGAAGGATGGAGTATAACAACAAATTGTAGTTGGCTTAAAGGAGGCAGAATTTGGGTGTTTTGGAAACCAATGTCTTTTAATATTCAAGTTTTAGCTTATAATGCTCAATATGTTCATATGGTGGTGAATTCAATTATTGATAACAGTCAGTTTATGTTAACAGTAGTTTATGCTTTTAATGGAGTCCATGAAAGAAAGGAACTATGGGAGTTTCTTAAGGCAACAGCATCTAGTTGTAATATACCTTGGCTCTGGATGGGAGACTTTAACACAGTGTTGTCACCAATAGAGAGATTGGGTGATAATACTACAGAGGAGGAAATGGAACACTTTCAAGAATGTGTATCTTTATGTTGTATGGAGGACTTAACTGCAACTGGTGCACTATTTACCTGGACAAACAAACAGGAGGTTAGAAGTAGATCTTTTAGTTGATTGGACAGAGTAATGGGGAATATTGATTGGATGGAGAAGTTTGGGGATGTAATTGCTCTTTTTCATCCTGAAGGCCTATTTGACCATTGTCCTTGTACAGTGGTCAGTAAGATGATTGATATTGGAGGAAAGAGGAATTTTAAATACCTCAATATGTGGGGGAAAGCTGAAAAATTCTCTGAACATGTAGGAAGTGTGTGGGATAAGCATTATGTTGGGAATAAAATGTTCAAAGTGGTGAAAAAGTTGAAAGACTTGAAACCAGTGTTGTAAAGGATTAATCAGGATTGCTTCTCTGACATTGAAAATAATACTAATATAGCCAGTAGAGCACTTGAGGAGATTCAGAAGCTACTGAGTATTAATCGTACTGATATTGATCTGATACAACAGGAAATGGATATGGCTGGAAGAGTTAAGGAGCTTACTGTGTCAAGGGATAACTAACTTTCCCAAAAAGCTAAGATACAATGGGCTAGTGGAAGTGACCTGAATACTGCTTTTTTTTAATAATGCAATTAAGAAAAGAGTAATGTAGAATAAGGTTTTCCAAATTGAAGACAAAAAAGGCAAGCTTTGTGTGGAAGGGGTTTATATTCAGAATGCTTTCCTTAACTACTATATGGATCTTTTGGGAACAACTCATACAACAAATCATGTTCAGAATCATATAGTAAGGAGGGGTCCTTGTTGTTCTACTATACACTGTGATATTCTGGCCCAACCAGTAACTTTAGAGGAGGTAAAAAAGTGCTTCTTCAGTATTCCAAAAGACAAATCTCCTAGACCTGATGGATATACCAGTCAGTTCCATAGAGATGCTTGGCCTATTGTGGGAGCAAGGTGAGTGATGCAGTAATGGACTTCTTTCATTCAGGCCAGTTGTTGAACCAAATTAATACCACTTTCATTACTCTTATACCAAAGATTGATTGACCTACCAGTGTGACATATTTCAGACCTATCTCATGTTTCAATGTAATATATAAAGTCATTTCCAAGATCCTGTGCAACAGATTATCAATGGTTCTGCCTGATATTATCAGTAAAAACCAAGGGGCTTTTATACAAGGAAGGAGCATTCTGGAGAACTTACTGATTTGTCAGGACTTGGTGAGACACTATAGCAGAGGGGTAGTGTCTCCTAGGTGCCCTTTCAAAATGGATTTACAGAAAGCGTATGACACTATTGAGTGGTAGTTTGTGGATCAAATGCTATCTGCATTACAGTTCCCTGATGGATTCAGAAATTTGGTGATGAAGTGTATTTCTACAACAAGTTTTATTCTTAATTTGAATGGTGCTCATTTTGGATACTTTAAAGGGAATAGGGGTCTGAGGCAAGGGGACCCTATTTCTCCTTCAATCTTTTGTATTTGTATGGAATATTTAACAAGAGTTTTGGAGTATGCTGCTGGAAGATGGTACTTCAGATATCACCCAATGTGCAAAACATTAAAACTAAACCATCTTTTATGTGCTGATGATGTGCTGATGTTCAGTAAAGATGATTTGAGATCAATGATGTTGTTGCTTCGTGCTCTTTCCACTTTCTCTGCTTCCTTTGGCCTCAATATTAATCCTCACAAATCTGAAGATGTGTTTAGTGGAGTGAAAAATTAGGTGAAACATGATATTCTGCATATCTCTGGATTTAAAGAGGGTGTTCTTCCTTTTAAATACCTAGGGATCCCTATATAGACAGGAAGACTCACTAAGCAAGACTGTAATATCCATATTGCAAAACTTTGTGGCAGGATCAGAGGGATGGGTGCAAGAAAATTGAGCTATGCTGGAAGATTAGTTCTCATTAACTCGGTTCTGAATACTCTACACCATACTGGTCATCTATCTTTTTAATTCCTAAGGTGGTTATTAAGAGGATTGAGGCAATCTGTAGGAATTATTTTTGGAGTGGTCATGCTGAGTATCAAAGAGTCCCATCTGTGGCATGGGAGAAAGTGTGCAGGAAAAAAAGGAGGGTGGATTAGATGTGAAAAAAGGAAAACTGGTCAATTGGATCTATACTAAAGCTGATAGACTGTGGGTGTTATGGATTGACCATATTTACTTAAAAGGGACAGATTGGAATTCTTATCATCCTCCTTCTGATTCCAATTGGAATTGGAGGAATATTTGTAAGGTTAAGGAGAGACTGGCTGCTGAATTTCAGGCAGGACAATGGTGTGTGGATAGCAAGGGTTATACAGTTAGATATGGATAGCAATGGCTACAGGGGTACCACCCTTCTGTACATTGGTATAAAATGGCTTGGGATACATGGAATGTTCCTAAACATTCCATTAATAGTTGGATGATAATGCAGAAGGGACATAGTACTAGAGAAAAAATGAAGTAGTTAGGAGTCTGTACTCATGATAAATGTGTATTGTGTGAGCAGGATGTGGAAACTCATGAGCATCTTTTTCATACTTGCATATATAGCCGTATGCTCATGTCAGGCATTGAGGACTGGTTGAACATGAACTTGCAGAGTCCAGGTATGGGGCAATCCAAATCGAAAAGAAGAGTTTGCAGGGTGGCATTACGTACATGTTGGTACTACATTTCGCAACAAAGAAATGAAGACAGGCTACATTGCAAGATTACAAGGCCAAGCAGGCTGATTGGTGAAGTGCAAAAGTGTAAAACCCCTCGCGAAAGCGGAAATAAAAATCATACAAAGTACTAAAAATGCAGCGGAATTAAAACTTTTTAACATAACTAACATGCGAGGTGAATTAAGAACTGAAAACTGAAACTGATATAAACAGAAATAGATAAGTATAACTGTCTAAGTACTGAAAGTAAATATATACAAACAGTCTGGGATGGTACATCCCTACAGGCACTCAAAACAAGAACTGTAACAAAAGTATAGAGTCTAGCTAACAAAGTGTGTAAGTCAAATCAATGATAAGCGGATCATCGCTCGCTAGCCATTAGCAACCCCTGCCAACCTTCTGCATGTACCTACATACATGTAAACATGTACGCCACAATCAGTGGGGAGTGACTAGAGTTCTCCTAGCAACTTTTTGTAACGACACTTAACACATAAATACAAACAGAATACTCCAGCATATATAAACATGTGAAGCATACAAATCTCAATATCTGAATCTCATATCATCATGCAATTACTATGCAAGGCTCTCAACCAACTTCGGAAACTATTTGGAAGGAGAGCCGGTTTCCCTGCCGGTTGCCCGGCCGGGGGGTCTTTCAGTCCAAGCTATTTACGAAACTGACTAAAGAGGCATTGGATGAACAATTCCATAACCAAAGTACTATACTCATCAATATCAACAACTATATCTGACACTGTACCAACTCTAGGCAAGCAGAAAAAACTCAACAAGTATAAGGTTCAGCGGTCAACTTAAGACATGACCTAATACCAAACAATCAGCAAGTATAAAGGTTCAGAGGCGACATCTTAACGCATAACCTAGATACCAAATTCACAATCTCAAGCAAGGACTCAGAGGCGACAACTCAACGCATGGACCTGCTACTCAACAAGACACTAGAGACTCAGAGGCGACAACTAAACGCATGGATTAGCATCCAAATTCACAATCACAAGTAAGGAAATCTGAGGCGACAACTCAACGCATGTTCCCTTACTACATCACAAGACACTAGACTCAGAGGCGATAACTCAACGCATGGCCTAGCATCAACCACTACAAGAAAAACTGAACCGGGCAACAATGTTTGGCGACTGCATCGGTCAGTCGCCAATTTGGCGACTAAATAAAAACTCGGGCGACTGAAATCAGTCGCCAATTTGGCGACAGAACTTTTTCCCCAATTTTCCCACCACCGACACACTCGGGCGACTGATTCCAAAGTTTGGCGACAGAAAACCGTCGCTATATTTGGCGACAGACAATTTCAGTCGCCAATTTTACGAGTCCGTCGCCAAATTGCGATATAGAAACAGACGCAGTTCAGTCCCTTTCCTTATTCGCAATTACACAAACACACAAACACACGAATCCTCAATATCGCGAAAACCACCACCACCCTACCCTACGTGTTCCTTCCGGCCACCCTCAACACCACTGTCACCGGATTCCGGCCACCACCACCACCACCGTACTTGTTCTTACCTTCATTCAACCCATTTAAGGTTTGTATACTCTCTTAAAACTCAATTTCAATTTCAATTTTTTGTTTGATTGTTGGTTTGTTTTGTGCATTTAGTGATAGTAGTAGGTTATTAAGACCGTCTTAGCTTATTAGGTTGTGATTAATTAGGTATTAGAAGCCAATTAGCATATTAATTAGATAATTGTGGGTTAGGGTTTATAAGAAGTTTGAAGATGATGATGTTGTTAGCCTTATTGATGTTGGTTAATTAGATTAAAGTAGTCGATTAGGATGTTTAATAGCTTATTAGGATGTTAGTTAGATTATACTAGCTTATTAAGACCGTCTTAAATTAGCTTATAAGTTTGTGGTTAATTGTATAATTGGAAATTGTTGTTAATAAATTGTTATTATTATGTGATTGAGGTTGTTCTTCAATTAAGTGAGTGTAATTTTAATTTAGATATATGTATTTTTAGTGTTGAAAATTGTTTTTTGGGTTTTTTTTGTTTAGATTAAAATGAAGAGATTGGAACGTTCATGGATGTATGATGGAGGGTTATTAGATAATAAGAAGAGACGTTCTAATGCTAGGTTTATAGAGGGTGTTGCCGAGTTTATTGAGTTTGCTAAGCAACAAGAGGAGTATGACTCGTTAGAAAATAAACTTAGGTGTCCTTGTAGCAAATGTCGAAATATGAAATACCTATATGTCATTGAGGTACAAGAACATCTCTATAGAAATGGGTTTCGTCCAAATTATTATAATTGGATTTCTCATGGAGAAGCCTATTCCCCAATTCACGAACAACCTCACATCGAACATGTTGACGAAAACCCATATAGAGATATGGTTGTTGATGCCTTGGAGTTTAATGTAGTCAATAATGACGATGACCGTGTAGCCTTCAATGAAGAGCAACCTCGAAATCCCCAAGCAAAGGCTTTTTTTGACATGTTAAAAGCTGCGGAACAACCTTTATACGAAGGGAGCAGAATGTCATTATTACAAGCCGCCTCTAGGATAGTAACCTTGAAGTGTGAGCATAATATGCCATTTACTGCCGTTGATGGTATTGCTTCTTTCCTTGAGGATGCTATCCCCGAAGATAACGTCATGACTCGAAGTTTCTACAACACCAAAAAAGTAGTTAAAGGTCTTCAGTTACCACATCAAAAGATCGATGCTTGTCCCGAAGGATGTATGTTGTTTTGGAAAGATGATGCGTTACTTGACAAGTGCAGAAAATGTGGAACGCATAGATTTCAGACAAGCGATGGAGATGTTGTTTTCAAAACGAAAAAAGGCAACAAGAGTGGTAATAGGGGTCAAAAGTGTAAGAAACCGATAGCAGAAAATCAATTAATTTACCTTCCTCTTTCCCCTAGGCTTCAAAGAATTTATTCTACCAAAAAACTTGCCGAACAAATGACATGGCACAAAGAAAATCCACGTACTCCTGGGAAGATGTGTCATCCAAGTGACGGGGAAGAATGGAAACGATTTGATCAAATCTATCCTGAATTTGCCGAGGAACCCCGGAATGTGCGACTTGGCTTGTGTACGGATGGATTTAGTCCTTTTACCCAATTTGGTAAGAATTACTCTTGTTGGCCCGTAATGGTCACACCATACAACTTACCGCCTTGGTTATGTATGAAAAGAGAATTCATTTTCTTGTCTCTCATTATTCCCGGTCCTAAAAATCCGAAAGGACATTTGGATGTTTATTTACAACCATTAGTGGAAGAATTGAGACAATTGTGGGAAGTTGGGGTGGAAACATATGATGTTTTCAGAAAGCAGAATTTTCAACTAAGAGCTTCACTTTTATGGACAATAAACGATTTTCCCGCATATGGTATGCTATCTGGCTGGGCTACTGCGGGACAAAAAGCATGTCCTCGTTGCATGGGTGAAAGTAAAGCTTTTTGGCTTCCGAATTCCAAGAAAATTAGTTGGTTTGATTGTCATAGATGCTTTTTACCACTAAATCATTCTCTTAGGAGAAACAAGAAAGCTTTCAAAAAAAGGGAAAGAGGTACTTGATGATGCCCCAGACCATCTTCCGGGTGATGAGGTATGGGAGTTGATATGTGATTTCCCATCTTCTATTGATGGTACTGAAGAAGAGTTTAAAGAACTCAAAAAGAAGAAAAATGGTTGGTTTAAAAGAAGCATATTTTGGGACCTTCCATATTGGAAAACAATGTTAATCAGACACAACTTGGATGTGATGCATATAGAAAAGAATTTTTTTGAGCAATTAATTGACATGATCATGGATGTCAAAGGCGAAACATGTGACACTATTGGATCAAGAAAAGACTTGAAGTTGTTTTGTGATCGTCCCAAATTACATATTCGCAATGATGGGTCCAAGCCAAAAGCCATTTACACTTTGGACAAACCACAAAGGAAGGTATTATGTGAGTGGTTACGAAATCTGAAATTCCCCGATGGATATGCTTCAGATTTTCGTCGATGTGTTGATCTTAAGAGGCTCAGGTTACAAGGCATGAAAAGTCATGATTGTCATGTATTCATGGAGCGACTATTACCCGTTGCTTTGAAACATCTCCTCCCAACCACGGTATGGAATGCAATTGTTGAGATTAGTCAATTTTTTAGAGATCTATGTTCGTCCTCAATATGTGTTGATGACATGATTCGTCTCGAAGATCAAATACCACTAATATTATGTAAGCTTGAGATGATCTTTCCCCCTTCATTTTTCAACTCAATGGAGCATCTACCGGTCCATTTGCCCTACGAAGCCAAAGTTGGAGGACCCGTTCAATATAGATGGATGTATCCATTTGAAAGGTAATACTAAGAGTATTACATATTTTTGAAATTTTAGATTTACTAATATATTACAAACTTTAATTAACAACAACTTAATGAATTATATATAGGTTTCTTAATCATTTGAAGAAAAAGATTGGAAACAAAGCAAAGGTTGAAGGTTCTATATGCAATGCTTATTTAACGGAAGAGATTGCAAATTTTTGTTCTCTCTACTTTGAAAAACATATAGAAACCAAAGCAAAAAACTTGAATCTTGATGAAGCAGATGAAGTTGATACAAGTATACCCGAGTTTTTTCAAACTCAAGATGGTGAAGGTTGTTCCTCTAAAGGTGGAACGAGATATTTGGATGACAAGGAATACAATCGTGCTCACTTATACGTTCTATCAAATAGCGAGATCTTAGAGCCATATGAAAAGAAGTTTGTGGATGATTTCATTAAGGAACATCCTAATGTAAGTAGGGATGATGTTTGGGATAAACATGAAGACAAATTCCCAAAATGGTTTCTGAACCATGTGCTTGAGTTCAATATCGAAGATGATTTGATAAGGAGTTTAGCCTTCGGTCCTTCACGCTTGGTTAAGACGCGGAACCGATATTCAGTTAATGGATTTAATTTCCACACATTCGACCATGGTAAGGGTAAGGCTAGATGCAATTATGGTGTTACTATTTCTTCCGTTGATGACCACGAATACTATGGTATTATAGAGGACATTTTTGAGATGTCTTACAATGGTCGTGATCGAGCTTACAAGACTACCTTATTCAAGATTGAGTGGAAGGATAATTCCCCGGCTGGAATGAGAACACATGAATGTTACAAGATTGTAGAAGTGAATCGTACCCGAACATACCCTAAGTATGATCCATTTATACTTGCACATCAGGCTCAATAAGTGTATTTCGCTTCCTATCCAAGCACGACAAATGATAGAAATAGTAAGGCATGGTGGGCAGTCATTAAGACAAAGGCACGATCACAAATTGATACCTCCTTTTTTCAAGAAGAAATAGTAACAAATGGGACAATTTTGTCTCCAACAGACGAAATCATTCATGATAATGAAGATGAAGATGATGATGAGTTGGAAGAGGAGGAGGATAATGAGACTATGAATATTGAGTTGGAAGAAGGATGGGAGGAAGTTGAAGAAGTAGTGAGAGTGCATGATGATGACGATGTTGGTGATGATGATGACAATGAGGATGAGGATGAGGATGAGGATGAGGATGTTGGTGATGATGATGATGAAGATCTAGAAGAGGATGAGGATGATGATTAATTTGGTATATAATAGTTGTACAATTTAAATTCATGCTTGATATGTTTATTTGATGTTTTTTCTTCTCCTACTAATATTTTCATTTATGTGATTGTAGATGGCAGGAGGTCGAGGTAGAGTGCGAGGCGGTGGCAGTAATCGTGCTAATATTTCATCCGTGCAAGAAGAAGAGGAACCAGTAGAAGAAGAGGTACAGATTGAGCCTCAAGTGGATGAGGACTCGGACGATGGTATACCGATTCAGTACACCCAGGATAACCGGATTATACTTGATCCGGCGGGACTATGGTAAGTGTTGTTGTTTATTATATGTGTATTATTCAATTTTTAAAGTAATAAAATGATTTGTTTTAATTAACAATTTCTGTTACAGGTTTAGACATCAGACTCCTCGTCGAGGGGTCGTTGCTAGCACAAAGGAGAACTTGTTAGGTCCTGTGCCTACTTCCTGGGGGAAAGCTAGCAAGGCTCAAAAAGAAGCTTGGTTCAATGCGTATCGGGTAATTGCATTAATTATAGTTAGTTGTTTTTTAACTCATTAAGCTAACTACTAATTACATTAACTGTTTTTTTTTTTTTTTGTAGCAATCTTTCTATTGGGCTCCTGAACATGAACAATCCGTCCTTGAGAGATACCATGAAGTTGGTAAAACAAGATATACAGACTATATCTACAAGATTGTTACAAGAAAGAAGGAACCGAATCATCTAAAAGGTACATGTAATATATAAGTTTTGTCACTTGTAAAAACAAGAATTAATGATATATCTTAATACTACTAACATACTTTTTAATTGTAGGTGAGAAATATCAAGATCTCATGAAGCGACGCGAGACTCCCGAGTTCCAAGCCGTGTCCGCTCAAAAGAAGATGAACAAAAGAAGAGGGAAGAAAGATGCGGAGGTCGAGCCTACCCATCACGGGGGATCACGATCATTTTTGACGCGTATTTTTAGTGTAAGTCTTGAATGAATACTTCTTTTTTGAATGAATATACTATACTTCTTATATTAACAATTTTCCCTATTTAGGGAGGGAAGAAGAAGAAGGATAGCAGCAACAACGACGACGGCGGCAACAAAGACGGCGGCAAGAAGCCGATGATGACGATGCCCGAACTTTTCCTTGACACGCATTCCAAGGTCAACGAAAAGACGCAGAGAAGAATATGGATTAAGGCGAAGGACAAAAAGTTATATGTAAGATAGTTTCTCTCAACTAATGATGTTTTTTTGTTACCTTCGTCAATGATTGTTTTTGCTTAACTAATAATAGTTTTCTTAATGTTATAGGAGAAATATGAGGCAGAGAAAGAGGCCCACCCTGAGCGGGATGATAATGAAATTTGGTTCAAATTGGTGGATGGTTACAAGAAGGGTATGGTATATGGGGCCGGACAAGCTCATGGGGTGTTTTACAAGGAACCGGCTAGAAGGTCCTCATATGAGCCGCGCCAAACCTACGAGCCTTCTCTTGTAAGTAAATTGCAATCACAACTTGACCGAGAAAGAGCGGAAAGAGATGAGGAAATGCGGTTGATGAAAGAACGTCTTAAGGCCATGGAGACGTATTTCTACTCTTGCAACCCTGGTTCCCAGCCATTTAATGAAGATCCTAATGATCCAAGAGGAAAGGGAGGAGACGGTAGTGGAGCTAGCATGGGATTTCAAGCAGTTAATTAGTTTAGTAACTAAGGAAAAATTGTCGAACGTGGAGATTTATTAGTTTAGTTAACGTGTTCATGTAATTTGATAACGGTTCTCTTTTTTTATAAAAGGCACTAGTACAAAAATGACATACGGCCACGGTTAAAAAAGGCATACGGCTACGGTTGTGCAACCGTAGCAAATCAGGGGGTAGCCTTAGGTAGTAGAGAAATGGCTACGGTTGTCAACCGTTGCCATAAGTCGATTTTTTGCTACGGTTAGTAATTAATAATCGTAGCCATAAGTCAGTATTTGCTATGGTTAGTAATTAATAACCGTAGCCATAACTCCATCTTTTGCTACGGTTAGTAATTAATAACCGTAGCCATAAGTCCATTTTTTGCCACGGTTAGCAATTAATAATTGTATCCATATGTCCTTTTTTTCGCTATGGTTAATAATGAATAACCATAACCATAAGTCCATTTTTTGCTAGCTAGAAGTCCATTTAAGGCTACGGTTACTAATTAATCACCGTAGCCATAAGTTCATTTAACGTTACAGTTGCACAACCGTAGCCAAAGGCCATGCCTTTTTTCCAAGCTAGAAATGTCGATTCGTCCAGATACTATAACAAATGGAAGCAAAAATAACTGTCTATTTTATAACAAAAGCCAATGTAATAAGTGTATCTGCATACATATTTCCAATACAATTCAAGTTTTTGATAACATAATAAGCTAACAAGAGCAGCAGTAGCAACAACAAGATTTTTTCAACTATAGCTTGCTTCAGATATCTTTCAATCTGTGTAAGAAGTCTACTATCAGTGATCCAACAAAGCACTTGAATAACATTTGCACAGTACATGTCATTTTTGATGTTCATGTCCTTCATAAGGGAACTGGTAAAAATGTTGACCTAAAAAAGGAAGACAAAATAAACGGATCCACATCATAACCTTCAACAAGCAATTGCATTATCACGGTATAAACCGAATCAATGTTCAGCCATGCACAATTGTACACACCTCATCAGCAGAAGGTGAGAGTTACTTGATCATCAAATAAATCATTCTTCTTAACCCAATGTCTTTCGACTGAAAAAGTTTGGTGACTGAAAAGAACACTTCTGTGGCTTCAACCTATTACACATCACATCACAAACAACACCAATTCAACATGCTAAAAGATGACAGTCGAGATAGAGGAATCAAGTATATATGGAATACTCTTTATCCCAATCATTTCTCTACGTTTTATAGTGTTTGTATCATAGTCATTCCCTTACGTTTCTTTTATTTTTCTGTTTTGAGCATCTATATGTTTATAATCGTTTAGGATCGTATGCCTTACTTGCCACAACACTACATAGATCACTATGCTAATTCTTCCCTTAGCATGCACATAACAACCAAACATTCGTAAAAGAACACATGAACATACAATACATTAATTAAACAATAAGAATAGAAGAATGAGAATAGTTGCACAGAGATACACAAAAGATAACAAGATAAGTCCAAGGAATTACACTGTAGTAAGAAAACTTAAAAGATGCACTAATTAATAAAAGACACTGAGACTATATAAAAATCTCAAAATTTGTACTGAGCTTAAGAGGTAGTGCCCACAAATCACCTTAAAATTAATATAAATTAACAAAATTTATTTATTTAAGTCGATTTTCGAAGACACAAAGGCCTTGAACCCTTTATACAGGTTCCACTACCAAATGATCGGACTATAAAAGCATATCGCAAATGTCCAACAACTGACGAGAAAATAGATACTTACATCCCGGAGAAGCTGGTGTTTCACCAGAGGAATCTCTCCCTGCGCATTATTAATTGAGGTGGTAGGAATCAGAAGAATAATTGTGACATTGTTCTGCTGATTTGTTGCTAAAGCCAAATTATAGGGATTGAAGAATTTTCAACATCAGTTTATGAGCTCCATGCATCAGCTACAAGAAAATTGTCCTTTCCGTTAGACCATTTGCCTTGCTGCAATGGTCGTAGTTTGGGTTTTCTGGTATCAAAGTATAAGTAAGTGAGAATGAAAATGAAAATGACATACATAAGGTAATTTCATGCAGGGTTAATCAAAGTTTTAAGATATGGAAGAAAGGAATCCAACAAAATATAAGTAAGTGAGAGTATAGTTTCGGCTAGGTGTGCATATGTAGTAATGTAGTATTGTAGGATGGTGCATCGGTATGATTTTAATTGTAGCAAATAGTATGAAAACCCCCCGGGTTGTCAACCTTTAGAAACAGGTAAATGCATCCATCTTACATGGTACTGTTCTATTGGCCAAATAGACGCTAAGAAACTACCCTTCCTCATTCATAATAGACACATCTTGGGAAAGTGGCAAAATTATACTAATGTTGTTAGATCTAAATTTAACAATCATAATTCAAGAGTCCAGAGCACCTTTTCTTCTTTACGGCTACCAAAACTACCAAAATGAGAAAGCAAAGGAGTGCATAGTCCACCAAAAGTCTATTTATAAAACTCTCTGAAGCAAATTGAGTGGCAAACCTCTAATGCTAACAAGATGTGTATAATAATTACATAATAACTATAAGCAGATGTATATAGGTCTATGAAGCAAATATCAGGGATAGGCAACAAAAAAGATCAAATTTACAGTATCATTATATCCAAAACTAACAGCTATCAGAGAAAATGTAAACTAGCTTTAGAGTTACCCGTACTTCTAGTGCTGCCTCACGACCCACCGTCATCTTCTAGACGGTTCCTCTTTCTTTCAAAGAGTCGCGGTAAGAGGGTTATTTATGTTTCTTCCCAGAAATCAAGTCTGCCTCAAATAGAAATTTTTCACACGAGGCCTAACGGAAGAAATGTTAGCACAATCCCAGTTGCAGAAACTGAATGGAAGTTGACACGGAAACTTCAGTATTATCGAAGCAACAGAAATCCAAAGGACTATTTTTGACAGGCTAACAATTGGCAACTCAAAGTGAATTTTTAACTTAAAAGACAATGGGAAATGACAAGCTACTTCATTACAATAATAAGCCTTACAGTATAGATAATCCATAATAAAGGACTACAAAAGACGATGAAGTAGCGGTCCACTAGAATCCTTGTCAAAAATATCTCTTACACATCCACTGAACCTCACAAACAGAGAATGTGTATATGGAAATAACTCTTTAGAAAGACAAAATATATTCACAAAATAAGTCATGGTGCCACAAAAGCATTGGATCAGATCTATGCTTGTTCCTCTCAAAAGATGAAATCATTGTGTATGAGCTCTTTAGAAATTTCCTTTGCCCATGGCTTTATTACTTGGGTTTGAAAACATATATACAGTATGACTCCCAGTTTATCAACACAAACATATCATCACAATGACCATAATTCACTTGTAAACAATGTCAATAGCGAAGTACCATGAAATAATGATTAACCATAAAATTCACTGATGGCTTAGCTGAATGAACATTCATATATAGAGCTACAATGAAGGTTTTAAACAAGAACACGAGTATTATACGGACTAAAATATAATACACAGCCGCATGATTTTTATTGTATTCACAAAATTTCAATTCCTACTTAACTGAACTGAAAATAATCCTTCACTTATACTCAAATCGATTAAAATGATCAATCTCCCCATTAAACTCAAGTTTAATTGAAAGGCCTAGCCCAAATACTTAATTTGCCTAATAGATAAAATAATTGAATCGATAAACCCTAGATCATACAAAAACCTAAATTGAGCTATAATTTGAAAATAAATGAGGAAAAACAAAGGATTTAAGAAATTTTTTTGATAAAATACCAACCTGATTGAGAATTGCTTTTGAACTAGATGACGAAGTGCTACCGAATGTAGTAAGATGGTTCACCAGGTTGATATCGGGAATAATGAGATGTTGTGGGTGATGATGGCTGGGAATCAGAATTAAGAAGGGTTGTGGGAGGAGCGTGCTACCGGCGTGTGCTACCAGCGCGTTAAGAGAGAGTGAGGCAGATGGCTGAGAATCAGAATTAAGAACGGCTGTGGGAGGGTTTATGTGATAATATATTGTAAAGAGTGTGGTAGTACTAATGGCATCGGTTCAATTCCAGAACCGTTGCCTTTGCTTATTATTTGGCTACGGTTCAATACTAGAACCGTAGTATTTTCCTTTAATGATATTAGGCAAGTATATAAGGCTACGGTTGTTGGTACATAACCGTAGCCATTTATAAACGGCTACGGTTATTTTCAACAACCGTAGCCTTATGTACTTGCCTAATGTCTTTTTTCTACTAGTGAGGAGATTTGGTTGTTGATTCAAAAGGTGTTCGTCACCAATTGCTGGTTACTTTCTGGTTGCAGGTGTACTGATATTATTTCGTATTGGATTTGGCAAAAACGAAATAATGATTTTCATGAAAAATGCTCAGGAATTTTGGCGACTGAAATGAAGTAATGGCGACTGAAATCAGTCGCCAAAACAGAGCACAAGAAACCAAAGCCCCTGGAAAGTCAGGAGCATTGGCGACTGAACAGGGGGAATTGGCGACTGAAGTCTGTCGCCAATTTGGCGACTGCTTCCTTTCTGTCGCCAATTTGGCGACTGCCCTGTCTGTCGCCAAATTGTGTCTTAGGCGACTACCCTGTCTGTCGCCAAATGTGGCGACGGATTTCAGTCGCCCGAATTTTTTTGGCGACAAAAGTCAACGACAACTGTTTGGCGACTGTTGTCCGTCGCCAATAGGTGTTTTGCGACAGATTTCAGTCGCCAATATTTTTCGCCCGATTGTGTTTTCGTTGTAGTGAACACCTACACCCCGGGTAAGGTATTACAACCTGACTGCCCCGTTGTGCAGTTGCTCTACTCGTCGGACTCAGAGGCCAACTTAAGGCATGTCCCGACGCGATCACTCAAACATGTCTGGGCTTAGAGGCGACATCTCAACGCATACCCCAGACACGACAACCAAACACGTATAGGGCTCAGAGGCGACATCTCAACGCATACCCCCATACATGACAAACATACACATATAGGGCTCAGAGGCGACATCTCAACGCATACCCCTATATATGACAAACAACAATCTACGTATTAAGTTCAGAAGCGACATCTTAACGCATAACTTAACACGCATCACTACAATAGCATTCAATTCAATAACTGAACCTTAGTTCTTATCTCTTATACTTCTAAACAACACTTAATTGATCCTGGGAACTAAGTTGAGGGAGAGCCGTTTTCCCTTTCGGTTACCCGACCGGGGGGTCTCTATCCTCTCTCCATTCCCGAACCCAAAATAGTGTCGCCCATCCTATGGGGACCTCAAACACACATATAAGGTACACGGAACGAATCTCAAACAAAACCGATTAACCGTTCGAAAGTAAAAAACTATTTTAATGAGAACATGGGCTCTCAGCCGGTCTGGGACCGTCGGCCGGTCAGCCGGCTGGGAGTCCCTTCCCAAGCCATCTTTGAAGTCTGAAAAACAAGGAGATGAGGGGACCGTCTGCCGGCCTGCCGACTGGGAGTCTCTTCCCACAAACCTACTAAAAGTCAACAATACGAAGGATGAGTCTCTCAGCCGGTGGACCGTCTGCCGGTCTGCCAGCTGGGAGTCCCTCTCACAACCTTTCTTAAATTTTCCCAAAACCAAGAAGGGATTCTGAGCCGGTCGACTGGCGGCCGACCTGCCGGCTCAGGATTCCTTCACAAAACTCAGAACATTCAAAAACATTAAGCGTGACTCTGAGCCGGCCGACCGGCTGCCGGTCAGCCTACCGGCTCAGAGCCCCTGCACGAAAATCGCGTTTTTCCTACATGATTCTAATCTTCACAAATCGAATCTAAACTTCCAAACTGCAACCAATATACATTACCCAGCATCTATAAGACTTATTTGCATCAAAAGCAAGTATCAATTTCCACAAAAATGCCACAACAAGTTCACACTTTATATTCGTCTTAAGCATAGGATTTATGAAAAATCAAAATCTAAGCATATGAAACACAATCAACGCTTGTGAAAGGGCGAAAGTAGCAAATTGCCCCCATACGTTTGATGTTATGTGCAATTTGCCCCCATAAGTTTCAACATGTGCAAATTAGTCCCATATGTTTCAGTTTATGTGCAAATCAACCCAATTCTAATTTTCTGACATATTTACGCACGGAAACATACCAACATAATGACGAAAAATATAATAAAATAAAAATAAAATCATTAATGTAATAAAATCTCACCTAATTTAGTCACCTCATACTGATGTAGCTCAATTTTTCTATCTAACTCTATTTTTTACTCTCTCTTCCTCAAAAACTCGAGCATGTACCATGATAATTCAACATTCATCTATGGTTACTAGTTAGTCTTTTTTATTTTATTTTTTTCTTTTGCATAAAATTAGCTATGTAATTCTTTGTTAGTTCTTCATAGTTTTCAAAATAAGTATTTGGGGATTAAAATAGTTCAACAAAAATCACAAAAAGTAATTGTGGGAGAAATACATGAGAAGAAAAAAAAGTAAAAAGCTCACTGCGGTATGATGAATGAAAATCCTTTTGTCGTTTAATTTTCCAGGTTAAAGAATTTATTTTATTTTATTATTGTTTTGTCATGTGGTTAGCAGATTTTTCAAGTGTAGGTAAGTTGGAAAATTAGAATTGGGTTGATTTGCACATAAACTAAAACATATGGGGCCAAATTGCACATGTTGAAACTTATGGGGCCAAATTGCACATAACATCAAACATATGGGGGCAATTTGCTACTTTCGCCGTACGGGCCCTTGTGAAAGTCATTCTCATGTATTCCTAGCATGATTCTAGGTCTCAACAACAATCACTATGTACAAAATCAGAAACTAACATCATCAAAGTCATGAAACATGCTAATATCACAAATAAAGGCCGAGTTTCTCATTATCGTCACCTCTAAAGCGGTTATGCTCCTAGCTCCTCTTCAATCACGTAACTATCCACGTCAGGATCCTCTAAACCTTCTCCTACAACATGAAAAACGATTATGAGAAGCTAAAATCGAATTCTACCAAAAACATTCCATTTTTCAAGTTGGACGAAATGGAAATTGAAAGTGATAGATGTCTTGCAAATTTCCAGAAGATTTCAGAAATGTATAATATGCCTTGGTTTGGAAATCGGATGATGACTGAAAATCGATTTGAAGCTTGAAAGGTTGAAGAGAAAATGAGAAAATGGAGAAGCAGTGTTCTTATGTTTTGTGAAATGTGAATGTCGACATAACACAAGGGGTTTAGGGTTTTAATTGTCCTTTTCCGTTTAATGAAAACGAACTTTTAATGTGAACGGGTTTTTATGAGACGGACTTAACTTGCCAAGTTATTTCGCCTTAAGGACTTAAGGTTCTTAAGACGGATCTTACGGATTGTTTTAAAATACCTTCACAATAAATATTAAAAATATTATTTTATTCCTTAAAAATAATTTAAAACCTTTAAAATATAATTTACGAAAATACGGGATGTTATAATCACCCCAACTTCAAAAAGTTTCGTCCTCGAAACTCGAACGAAGATAATTTCTAGATAACTATACCTCAATCGAAAAGAGAAGGATGCGTAGCACGCATCGAAGCCTCGGTCTCCCACGTCTGCTCCTCAACATCGCCGCATCGCCAAAGGATCTTCACTAAGGGCACCACCTTGCTCCTAAGCTTCCTGTCCTGACGGTCTAGAATCTTCACGGGACGCTCCTCGAAAGCAAGACTCGGCTCTAGGTTCTCGATCTCTCTATGAAGCACATGACTAGGGTCACTAACGTACTTGCGGAGCTGAGAAACATGAAAGACATTATGAACCTTGCCCAAACTAGGAGGCAAGTCCAACCGATAAGCAGCAGCACCAATCCTCTTCACGATCTCGAACGGCCCAATATACTTAGGGCTCAGCTTGCCCTTAACGCCAAACCTCTTGACGCCCTTCATCGGTGAAACTCTAAGGAAAACTCTGTCACCCACCTCAAACTCGAGAGGTCTACGACGGACATCTGCATAGGATTTCTGCCGATCCTGTGCGGCCTTCATCCTACCTCTGATAAGTTGGACGTGATCAATCGTCGCAGCCAACTGGTCCGTTCCTATGTCGTGCACGTCGCTCGCCTGATCCCAACATATCGGGCTACGGCATTTCCTACCATAGAGCGCCTCATACGGAGCCATACCAATAGATGAGTGAAAATTGTTGTTGTAGGAAAACTCAACTAACGGTAGACACTGTTCCCACGAACTCTGGAAAGCAAGTGCACAAGCACGGAGCAAGTCCTCTAAAGTCTCAATAGTCCTCTCGGACTGTCCATCAGTCGCAGCATGGAATGATGTACTCATCAGTAGACGGCTACCCATAGCCTCCTGTAGAGCCTTCCAAAATCTGGAACAGAAACGCGGATCTCGGTCAGACACGATCTCTCTCGGAACACCATGGTAACGGACGATCTCGGCAATATAAGCTCGGGCTAAGCGGTCCATATCCCACGTCTCTCGGATAGGCACAAATCTGGCACACTTAGTCAACCTATCAACCACCACCCAAATAACATCCTTGACTCCAACTGTCTTAGGCAAAGCAGTCACAAAGTCCATCGAAATGCACTCCCACTTCCACTGAGGAACGTGGAGCGGCTGTAACAAACCACCTGGCCTCCTATGCTCAATCTTGACTTGTTGACAAGTCAGACACCTACTCACATAATCCAAAATGTTCGTCTTCATCCCGGGCCACCAAAATAGAAGTCTTAGGTCTTTGTGCATCTTCTCGCCGCCCGGATGAACAGAATAAGGCGTCAAGTGAGCCTCCTCTAGAACTCTCTTCCTCAAATCCGACACATTTGGAACATACATCCGGCCTCGAAACCGAAGAAAACCATCAGAACCAATCACGAAGTCCTGTGCATCACCACTCGCAATCTTGGCCTCGAACTTCCGGAAAGCAGCATCTGTAGGTAAACCCTGGCGAATCTCCCAATACAATGTCGGCTCAGCAGTCATAGCCGATACCAATCAAAACCACTACCAACCATCTCTAATCTCAACTTCCGGAACTCAGAACAAAGCTCCTCAGGTAAAACACGCATAGCACTCATCGAATGAGAAGTCTTGCGGCTAAGCGCATCAGCAACAACATTGGCCTTACCTTCATGATACAACAACTCAATATCATAATCCTTAACCAACTCTAGCCATCGACGCTGTCGCATATTAAGGTCCTTCTGTGTGAAAATGTACTTCAAACTCTTATGATCCGTGAAAATGCGACAATGAGATCCAATCAAGTAATGACGCCACATCTTCAAGGCATGGACAACAGCAGCTAAATCAAGATCATGCGTCGGATAGTTCACCTCGTGAACTCGCAGCTGTCTCGAAGAATAAGCAATCACTTTACTACTCTGCATCAACACACATCCAAGCCCTAGCATAGAAGCATCGCAGTAAACATCGAAGTCAACACCAATCTCTGGCAAAGCAAGTACTGGAGCAGAAGTCAACCTAGTCTTCCATTCCTGAAATGAGCTCTCACACTTATTTGTCCAAACAAACTTAGCCTCTTTCTTCAATAACTGAGTCATCGGACGAGCCAATCTAGAAAAATCCTCAACAAATCGACGGCAGTATCCAGCCAAACCAAGGAAACTACGAATCTCTCCCACATCTTTGGGACTCTCCCAATCAACAACGGCCTCAATCTTAGCGGGATCAACCATAACTCCCTCACTAGATATCACATGTCAAAGAAATGCAACCTTAGATAGCCAAAACTCACACTTAGAGAACTTCGCAAACCACTTCTGTCGACGTAAAATCCCAAGTATCAATCGAAGATGTTCGGCATGCTCAGCATCAGTCTTCGAATAAATGAGGATATCATCAATAAACACCACAACACAAGTGTCTAAGAACTCACTGAACGTCCTGTTCATCTGATCCATGAATATAGCAGGAGCATTTGTCAAACCAAAAGGCATGACAACAAACTCAAAGTGCCCATATCTAGTACGGAAAGCAGTCTTCGCAATATCAGCCTCTCTCACTGGAATCTGATGATAACCGGGACGAAGGTCAATCTTCGAAAATCTGGAAGCACCTCTAAGCTGGTCAAATAAGTCATCAATCCTAGGCAAAGGGTATCTGTTCTTCACTGTAACTCTATTCAATTCCCTGTAATCAATGCAAAGTCTCATGGAACCATCTTTCTTCTTGACGAAAAGAACTGGAGCACCGCAAGGAGAAGCACTCGGTCTAATGAATCCCTTCTCAATCATCTCTCCAATTGCTGCTTCAACTCTTTCAACTCAAGTGGAGCCATACGGTATGGAGCCTTAGATATAGGTCCGGTACCTGGAACAAGCTCAATGGTAAACTCCAAATCTCTCTCAGGCGGTATCTCTGGCAACTCTTCTGGGAAAACATCTGGAAACTCACGAACAATAGCTACATCCTCAAGCTTCGGTAGCGATGGCTTTGCAGCTGAAACAACACACATGAAGGCTTGGCAACCCTTCCTAAGAAGATGAGAAGCTTTCATTGAAGAAATAACACAAACACCCTTTTTAGGGCGAGTTCCCCTATAGGAAACACGAACTCCTGAAGAACTCCTCAAGAAGATTTTCTGGTCGCGACACTCGAAGCGAGCATGGTATCGCGATAACCAATCCATACCGAGGATAATGTCAAATTCCTCGAGAGGAAATCTCAGTAAGTCCGCTGGAAATGTGGCTTGACCAATAATAATCGGAACATACCTATGGGAATAAGAGCAGGAGAAAACATCTCCCGAAGGCAATGAGATAGAAGTCTCCTCAACAACAGAAGACTCCAGAGCTAGTCTGTCGGCAAACTGGGTCGATATGAATGATAGAGAAGCACCAGTATCAAATAAAATCTGGCACTCAGCGCCAAGAACAGAAAAGATACCGGCAACAATGTATGGATGAGCCTCAGCCTCTGCTCTGGTCATCACGAAGATCTTCCCCTTAGCCTTACCTCCTCTAGTCGCTGCAGCAGCAGTGGCAGCCTTGCCAAGTGCGGTGTTCCTCTCAGGACAATCAAAGGATCTATTCCCAAATCCATTACAAGTGTAACACTTGTAGGCATTCTTGAAACAGTCAAAACCCGGATGAGCTGGTTTACCACAACGGCGGCAAACACCAGGAGTAGTATCCGAGTGAACAATAGTCTTAGCAACAGGTGTAGAGAACCTCTCAAATCGCTTCTTCTGAGAAGAAGGTGAAGAAGTGGATGGAACAAACGGTTTCTTCCCCTGATAGATGGATCTCTGGTGTGAAGTCACACTAGTAGCAGCAACTCGGGTCTCAGCATCTATAGCTCGAATGGAACTCTCCGCCCAAATAGCATCATCATAAACCTCAACGAAAGAAGTCGAGTCACGGCGGACCATACTCTCGATGCGTGGCCCCAACTTCCCCCGATAGAAGTAAACTCTCTCAGCCTCATCCCTCACAAATCTCGATGCAAAATGTGCAAGCTGGTTAAATTTGTCGGTGAACTTCTGAACGGACATCTTACCCTACTTCAAGTCCATGAACTCCTTAAGCCTCTGTGATCTAAGCTCCTTAGGATAAAATCTCGTCTCGAGCTTATCCTTAAAAGCCTCCCAGGCAAATAAAGGATCCAGAATGAAAGTCGGTCCAGTCAATGCCCACCATCTGTCGGCCTCCAAGGTCAAAAAGTGAGTGGCTAGCCGCACTCTATCCTCTCTGCCTACCGAGTACATGGTGAAGCTCTTCTCCATCTCACGGAACCACTCGGTAAGAGCTACCGGATCAACCTCGCCTCCATAAGTCTTCACGTGGCTCCTGGACATCTGTGATGCTATCCAAGAGAAGCTACCAGGCCGGTTGGCATCATTGCCCGACGGTGGAGGAGGAGGAACAGTCTCTGCCTGTTGTCTCTGGTTCTCAAGCAACTGATGAAGTGCTTGCATTATCGTATTCTCAGCAGCTGTGGTCCTCACCATCCTTCAAAAGAAAAGCAAGTGTTAACTTAGCAATTAGCGATCACAAATAGACTACAATATAAATCCTTAGATTTACCCCATCTCTCATTCATTATTTATTTATATGGTCAAGTTAAGGTTGGGGGTCACATGAGTGAATCGGGAGCAATAATGCTCTGATACCAACTGTAAAACCCCTCGCGAAAGCGGAAATAAAAATCATACAAAGTACTAAAAATGCAGCGGAATTAAAACTTTTTAACATAACTAACATGCGAGATGAATTAAGAACTGAAAACTGAAACTGATATAAACAGAAATAGATAAGTATAACTGTCTAAGTACTGAAAGTAAATATATACAAACAGCCTGGGATGGTACATCCCTACAGGCACTCAAAACAGCAACTGTAACAAAAGTCTAGAGTCTAGCTAACGAAGTGTGTAAGTCAAATCGATGATAAGCGGATCATCGCTCGCTAGCTCTCAGCAACCCCTGCCAACCTCCTGCATGTACCTACATACATGTAAACATGTACGCCACAATCAGTAGGGAGTGACTAGAGTTCTCCTAGCCACCTTTTGTAACGACCTGTAACACAGAAATACAAACAGAATACTCCAGCATATATAAACATGTGAAGCACACAAATCTCAATATCTGAATCTCATATCATCATGCAATTACTATGCAAGGCTCTCAACCAACTTCGGAAACTATTTGGAAGGAGAGCCGGTTTCCCTGCCAGTTGCCCGGCCGGGGGTCTTTCAGTCCAAACTATTTACGAAACTGACTAAAGAGTCATCCAATGCCTTGGATGAACAATTCCATAACCAAAGTACTATACTCATCAATATCAACAACTATATCTGACACTGTACCAACTCTAGGCAAGCAGATAAAACTCAACAAGTATAAGGTTCAGCGGTCAACTTAAGACATGACCTAAATACCAAACAATCAGCAAGTATAAAGGTTCAGAGGCGACATCTTAACGCATAACCTAGATACCAAATTCACACTCTCAAGCAAGGACTCAGAGGCGACAACTCAACGCATGGACCTGCTACTCAACAAGACACTAGAGACTCATAGGCGACAACTCAACGCATGGAATAGCATCCAAATTCACAATCACAAGTAAGGAACTCAGAGGCGACAACTCAACGCATGTTCCCTTACTACATCACAAGACACTAGACTCAGAGGCGATAACTCAACGCATGGCCTAGCATCAACACCTGCACCCCGGGTAAGGTATTACAACCTGACTGCCCCGTTGTGCAGTTTCTCTACTCGTCGGACTCAGAGTCCAACTTAAGGCATGTCCCGACGCGATCACTCAAACATGTCTGGGCTCAGAGGCGACATCTCAACGCATACCCCAGACACTATAACCAAACACGTATAGGGCTCAGAGGCTACATCTCAACGCATACCCCAGACACTACAACCAAACACGTATAGCCGCTTTCCCTTTCGGTTACCCGACCGGGGGGTCTCTATCCTCTCTCCATTCCCGAACCCAATATAGTATCGCCCATCCTCCGAGGACCTCAAACACACATATAAGGTACACGGAACGAATCTCAAACAAAACCGATTAACCGTTCGAATGTAAAAAATTGTTTTAATGAGAACAGGGGCTCTCAGCCGGTCTGGGACCGTCTGTCGGTCAGCCGGCTGGGAGTCCCTTCCCAAGCAATCTTTGAAGTCTGAAAAACAAGGAGAAGAGGCTCTCAGCCGGTGGACCGTCTGCCGGCCTGCCGGCTGGGAGTCGCTTCCCACAAGCCTACTAAAAGTCAACAATACGAAGGAAGAGGCTCTCAGCCGGTGGACCGTCTGCCGGTCTGCCGACTGGGAGTCCCTCCCACAACCTTTCATAAATTTTCCCAAAACCAAGAAGGGATTCTGAGCCGGTCGACCGGCGGCCGACCTGCCGGCTCAGGATTCCTTCACAAAACTCAGAACATTCAAAAACATCAAGCCTGACTCTGAGCCGGCCGACCGGCTGCCGGTCAGCCTACCGGCTCAGAGCCCCTGCACGAAAATCGCGTTTTTCTTACATGATTCTAATCTTCACAAATCGAATCCAAACTTCCAAACTGCAACCAATATACATTACCCAGCATCTATAAGACTTATTTGCATCAAAAACAAGTATCAATTTCCACAAAAATGCCACAACAAGTTCACACTTTATATTCGTCTTCAGCATAGGATTTCTGAAAAATCAACATCTAAGCATATGAAACACAATCAAGGCATGTGAAAGTCATTCTCATGTATTCCTAGCAAGATTCTAGGTCTCAATAACAATCACTATGTACAAAATCAGAAACTAACATTATCAAAATCATGAAACATGCTAATATCACAAATAAAGGCCGAGCTTCTCATTATCTTCACCTCTAAAGCGGTTATGCTCCTTGCTCCTCTTCAATCACGTAACTATCCACGTCAGGATCCTCTAAACCTTCTCCTACAACATGAAAAACGATTATGAGAAGCTAAAATAGAATTCTACCAAAAAACAGTCCATTTTTCAAGTTGGACGAAATTGAAATTGAAAGTGATAGATGTCTTGCAAATTTCCAGAGGATTTCAGAAATGTATAACATGCCTTGGTTTGGAAATCGGATGATGACTGAAAATCGATTTGAAGCTTGAAAGGTTGAATAGAAAATGAGAAAATGGAGAAGCAGTGTTCTTATGTTTTGTGAAATGTGAATATCGACAAAACACAAGGGGTTTAGGGTTTTAATTGTCCTTTTCCGTTTAATGAAAACGGGCTTTTAATGTGAACGGGTTTTTATGAGACGGACTTAACTTGCCAAGTTATTTCGCCTTAAGGACTTAAGGTTTTTAAGACGGATCTTACGGATTATTTTAAAATACCTTCACAATAAATATTAAAAATATTATTTTATTCCGTAAAAATAATCTAAAACCTTTAAATTATAATTTACGAAAATACGGGATGTTACAAAAAGAGTATTCAGTTTAGAATTAAGCAAATGAGAACAACATTTATGACTATTAGAGATAGGAGATGGCTATAGGAAATCCAGTGTATTGATTAGTTGGTAACTAATATTGGTAGCATGTAATTGGTTTTTCAGTAATATAAATATACTCACATTACACCAAAAAAAAACTCTATTATTTTATGAGTGTAACTCCATTGTTTTATGAGTGTAATTTCACTGTTTTATGAGAGTAATTCCATTGTTTTATGAGTGTAACTCCATTAATTTATGAGTGTAACTCCATTGTCTTAGGAGTGTAACTCCCTTATTTTATGAGTGTAACTCCATTGTTTTATGAGTGTAACTTCATTGTTTTATGAGTGAAACTCCATTGTTTTAATAGTGTAACTCTATTGTTTTATGAATGAAACTCCATTGTTTTAATAGTATAACTTCATTATTTTAAGAGTGTAACTCCATTATTTTAAGAGTGTAATTCCATTTTTTATGAGTGAAACTTCATTGTTCTATTAATTTTATTAGTGCAATTTAAGTCCATAGTTCTATTTGTTTTATTAGTGGAACTCCATAGTTCTATTAGTGTAACTTCATGGGTAGAAGAGTGTAACTCCATGGTTTGAATATAGTAACTCCATGATTTGAATAGAGGAACTCCATGGTTTTTTACCACCACCATCCAAAATATAATATATTATTGTAACTTCATAGTTCGAATAGTGTAATTTCATGGTTTGAATAGTGTAACTCCATGGTTTGAATAGTGTAACTCCACTGATTCTTCAAACTCGAAAATAAAATTTAAACAAAATAAATCAAATTTACGAAATAATAAAACTGAATATTAAAAATTATCGAAATAACGTAAATAAAGAAGCACACAAGCAAAAAAAGAAGCATATCTGAGACCATCATATTTATACTTAAAATAAATATAAATACTGATTCTTCAATCCTGAAAATTAAATTTATACGAAAAAAATTAAATTTACTCAACATTAAAAAAGATTTAAACTAAATACTTACCCCGTAAAAGATTTAAACTCAACATTAAAAAAAATGTAAACTCAACCGTCAACATCAAGTAATTGAAAACGTCACCGTAAACCTAATAATACTTACGCAGTAAACCATGAGACTAATTCATTCACCACCACTACCACTCGGCATTCACCTTTTCCCATTCCTTTCTTTTATTTTCTAGGTATTGGTTGGTTGCATAGCTTGTGGGTGGAAAGTCGAAGGATTAATATTATAGTAATATTGTTTGTGACTTTTATATTAAACAAAGATGATTATTTTGTCTAAGAAACCAAGAACGAGGATAAAGGAATCAATATCAACTCCACTCTAGGGCTGGAAAGCCTGCCCATTTACATTGCAGATCGGGATACATCAATAGAACTTATCCTGCTTGCTCAAAGATTCTTTCTGACGAATTAAGGTGCCCTTACATGTGTTACGGGGTGAATCTCTTAGGAGTGAGAGGCATCAAAGCGGAGATCAGATTCTCCGAATTAAACCATTAGAATGTTGATGATATTTTTTATTTATTTGGTTTTTAGAGGGAGAAATTATGTTGAGGGAGGCAGGAAACAGCTGAATGAATGAGGAGTAGGGTTTGAGTTCAAAATTAACAATGAATATGAATGAGAATAATTTATTTTGTCAGTGAATTGAAATGTGGGGAATTGAAATTATGGGAGACAACACATTAATTACATGTTTGGTGAATGTTTTTTTTGTTTTAATCTCAACCATTGACTTTGTAAGATCTAATGGTTTAGATAAGGACTCAACATAAAAGTGGACTCATATGATCCTAATTCTATATATGTATATATATATATAGTCAAGATCCGGTGAGAACGACTTTTCGGTGAGAACGGTGAGAACGACCCTTTATCCCTTAGATTAATGTTAAATCAACGGTTGATAATATTTCTAATCAAACCCCTCTTAATTAAATCCACCACCCCCTGCTTCTTCATTTTACTTTATAGCAACATCATTTTTAATTCACACATTTTAAATCACCATTCTTAAACGTCAATGTCAACCACACATTAACGCAATCATCATCTGCTTACAACATGCCGTCGCCGTGTTCCAACACCGAAACCGACTTGCACACAAATTATAATTTGTGTTTTGTGTTTCTTCGACGCACTTTACTATCAATGCAATTGGTTTCCCCTTCCTTGTCTATCGCCGACGAAAAATACCTCACCTCCTCCCACTCGTTCATTTCCCGTCTATTTCAATGTATCTACACTAATTTTTTATGTATCTAACCAATTTTGAAATACATGGAATTAATGTATCTGGTTTCTATATTGATGTATCTTAAAGTAATTTTAATGTAACTAGTAAGTAATTTTGTGTGTAGATGTTTACATACATCGAAAAAGTGGTTAGATACATAAAAAATTAGAGTAGCTATATTGAAATAAGAAGATTTTTAAGTTGTTATGCATCGAGCCATACTTCACCGTTGTTGCGCTCTTCACCGGCAGAAGCTGCGTCAAACTGATGCACAATTTACACTACACAAAATCAATGTATTTAGTTTCTATATTGATGTATCTCATAGCAATTTTAATGTACCTAGCAAGTAATTTTGTGTATATATATATAGATACAATAAAATAGTGATTAAATACATTAAAGTTTAAAGTAGTTACATTGAAATAGGCAATGAGAGTGAAGCAGAGAAGTTGAGAGACAAGGTTGAGTGAAAACCATCGCTTACCCCATTTTCGATCTCCAAATTCGTCTTTCCACTTTCTTTCGCCTGAATTTTATATTTCTATTTCTAGTGGTTGTCGACGTGCTTCTCGGAATGGATGTTGGTGGTAGAAGTCGGAGCTCCGATATCGACGTTGGCAAGTCAACGATGACTGGCGGCATATTCAGACTTTCGGGGTGGTAGTGTATTGGGATAGGAGAGGATACGAGACATTTGGATTTGTGACATGTGATGATAGAAGTCTGACATGTTTATATGGTGAGCTTGTTAGCTGTATGAGTGTATGATAAAGTTTTAGTATTGGATTTGTGGAGCTTTAATGTGATGCGTGCAGAGTGTGGGAATAGTAATAAATAAAGTAAAGGTACAAATCACAGAAACAAGGTAAAGATACAGAGAGAATGAATGCATAATATTTCTTTTATTTTCTTTGGTCGTGGATCTCAGTCGTACATTGTTGTTAAATCCAATGGTTATAGGTCGTTCTCACTGAGTGATCGTTCTCACCCGATCCTAAATATATAAATATATATATATATATATATATATTATATATATATATATATATATATATATATATATATATAGGTCGGGATCCGGTGAGAACCACCCTTATAATGAGAACGAACCATGAGAACCCTTACTAAATCTCCACCATATTTCGCTTCGAAAGTTTCGATGGATCATTTACCATTAGTTTAACGTATTCAAATACACATTTTAGTATCATTAAACAAAATTTTTTGATTTTATTAACAAAATATATACTTAGTGTACCAAAATACAATTAGGCATACTAAAACGGCTATAAATGCACGAAAACGACCACTACCTGCATGTAATTTTTTACATGCATGAAAATGATTACTAGGTGCATGAAATAATGGGCTCTACGTGCATTAAAACGAGTTCTATGTGCATGAAAAATGATAGATACGTAAAAATCGGTAGTAGGTGCATGAAAATTAAGAAAACGTTTCTGACCTTGATTTCTGTCACTAGTATATATTTTCTAGACCAAGAAATATGTTCTCTAGCCATAAAATTCCATGCCGAATCCAAATATGTCATTTGTAACACCCCAAGAGTATGAGAGAAAAGTTGTCCCACATCGGTAGAATGTGAGGCTTGTGATATGTTTATAATAACTTTCACCCACCACTTAGTAACAAGGCCTTGTGCTTTTGGGCTTAAGTGAGGACAAATAATCGGCCCAAAAGTGCACACTCATCTTATTGAGTTTGTGTTACGACGGTGGCGGGTCGGGTTGTTACAAATGGTATCAGAGCGACCGTGCGACCGTGTGGTGAGCCTGTGGTCGGGAGTACCCGGGTCTCACACCTAGCGGGGGAGGATTCTGGCCCTGGTTGTGGTCAAGTTTGAGGCACAACGAGGACGTTGTGTTCTTTAAGTGGGGGAGTTTGTAACACTCCAAGAGTATGAGAGAAAAGTTGTCCCACATCGGTAGAATGTGAGGCTTGTGATATGTTTATAATAGCTTTCACCCACCACTTAGTAACAAGGCCTTGTGCTTTTGGGCTTAAGTGAGGACAAATAATCGGCCTAAAAGTGCACACTCATCTTATTGAGTTTGTGTTACGACGGTGGCGGGTCGGGTTGTTACATCATTAATTTTTTTTTTAAAAGTCTGTAAGTTAGAATTCTCATGGTTCTCATTATATTGGTGATTCTCATAAGATCTCAATTCTATATATATATATATAGGCCGGATACGGTGAGGCCGTGAATTATGGTGAGGCCGCTAGACTCACCAAATCCCTTGTAGTTGGGCTGACTTCACTACCTATTATTCAATGTGGGCTGGAAATTTAGGGTCATACCAAATCTTGTCATTTGGCCCAAAACACTCTCTCTCTAAAATAATAAAACATACATAACCCAAACTAAAAATACACTCTATCTCTCTAAAATAAGGAATTCTTCAGCAACGACATGCAACTACCTAAAACTCAACGCAAATCGATTGGTTCAACTCATCAATTTGCTGCGATTGTTCGTAAATTTCATCAAAGAAACATACAAACATAATTCAATTGATTTTAGAAGAAGATTTCGATTAATTTTCTGGTAATTTTGTAATTTGATTCTTCGAATTTTCAGCGATTGTTCGAATTTCATGCGATTGTTCGAATTTGATCAATTTTTCTCACGGGTTTCTTTACCTCGCGACTTCATACTACTTATGACATTATTTTCGATGATTTTCAGCTTTAATAGCTATGGAGAATCTAGATATCACAATGATTGACGATAATATTGCTATTGAATCAGGTATGTCGTTTTTTGTCGTTATAATTATTGTCTTCTAATTCAATTTCTGCTCGATTTTGTTGAATATATGGCTCGCTTTTGTATTTCAATTTTTTTTAACAAGGTTTAGTTTATGATTTCATTCAATTTTGTGAATATAGGACCTTATTTTGTGAATATAGGACCTAATTGAAGTTTATGACTATTGTGATTATAGGACCTGTTCAGAAAAAGCTAATTTATTTAGATTTCTAATATTGTGATTCCTAGAACCTTAAATTGTGAACCTACATGCTTAAACTGTGAAACTAGATGCTTATAGTATGAAACTAAAGCTTGCATTGTGAAACCTGATGATAAAAGGCTGATTTAGTTTAGCTTTCTTATATGGTGAATCCTAGGGCCATAAACTGTGAAACTAGAAGCTTATATTGTGAAACCATGCTCATAAAAATGTCTGATTTTGTTTAGTCTTCTTATATTGTGAAACTAGGGGTTATTGTGTGAAACTCTAACATTATTCCATGAAACTAAAAGGCGTTTGTGTGCAATATGTAACATTGCCTCTCTTGTTAAAAGTTCAATTTATATGTTTTGACTTTATATAGGTGTTGATTCCATTGTCAACTCCAACGGAGAGGTTAGTACATACGATGGCTCGTGTTGGCGAGGGAGATGGGGGTGGTAATGTTGGTTTTTGTGAGGGTGTTGATGTTTCTACAATTTTAGCAGCAACATCTACAATTTTGACAACACCTACAGTACCGGATGGTCGCCTACTACTTTTGTGACTTACACACCGGGTGGCAGTGAGAAATGAATAGTCAGAGTTTCAGAAGATATAACACCTACTATTGGCAAATTATTTTTAGATATAGAGTCAACGATGATGTTCTATCAAGTTTATGCTACTTCTTGTGGGTTTGAAGCAAGGAAATCTATAACCAAGAGGTTTCGTGATGGTATTATTCGAACAAAATACATGGTTTGTAATCTGGAAGGTCATAATAAGAGGAAAGGAAGACCTCCCGAAACTGTTGCAAGTACAACGACTGAAACTGGTTCAAATATCGGAAAAAGTGCAAAAGCAAAAACAAGCGTTAAAACTGGTGTGAAGGGAAGTGAAGGAGTAGATGAGGCTGAAAATTCCAATAAGCAAACATTTACAAGAATAACCAAAATTAGAAGGTGGGGTTGTCGTGCGACGGTCAAATTCAAGTTCCATGAAAATAAGTACATGGTTGAACAATTTTATGAGGCTCACAATCACCTAGTGACCTTTGTGAAAAATAGGGAATTTGATAAACTTGCAAAAAATATAAATGAATAAGGAAATGATTGTCCAGAATTCAAGAGCTAATGTTGGGGCTAGTTTAACATACCAGTTATGCAAAGAGCAAGCCGAAGGGTTCGAAAATATAGGGGCTTTCCTTTCACAATTCAAGAATTTCCAACGGGATTTGAAGTGTTTCATTAAGAGTAGGGATGGAGACATGTTTATTTCATGTTTGGAAACCCTCTATGAAACAAAATGGTTACAATTTGCGTATGAAATGGATTCTGAGAAAGCTTTGACAAGGATTTTTTAGACAGATGCCGAGGCAAGGAGATGTTACTCAGTGTTTGGTGATGCAATTTCATTCGATCCAACTTATGGCACTAACAAATATAACATGATATTCACCCCTTTCACTGGCATTGACAATCATAAAAAGTCAATAACATTTGGATGCGCTATTTTAGATAATGAAGACGATGAATCATTTATTTGGGCGTTTCAGGAATTTCTGAAATCAATGGGTGGAAAAGAACTGTTGGAGTAAGTGTCCTCGACAATAGTGCGTTCACAACTGATTTAGCCATAATCAGTTAAAACTCATATATGCACTGACGTGCGTATTGAATAACGGATGGGATGGTATTTTAAGTTGACTGATCGTCATTTACCGATAATGATTGGCCTTAAATAGTTTGACATTATCGTCATATGATGGTGGTGATCAGTTGATCCCTTTAGGTCACACCTATAGGACAATACCCGAACTTTAAGTTAATAATTTGTATGGGATACGAATTTATTAATTTCCTTATAATGGACGAAATAATGTGAGATTTTGATCTCGGTATAATTCGATTATACAAGATTAAATTAGAATAAATGTTATTCTTAAACGGGAACGATAAAAGTTATCGTATTAATCGTTGTTGGTTAATTGAAATAAAATTGAACTAATGTGAATGTCGAAAATTGATATTTAAGGGTTAAATATTAATTTTATAATACTGTGTTTAAAAGGTTTAAAGAAAGTTTTTGTTAGACATCACATTTTTATGTGTGATATGTCACATTTGTAACATTACACATTTTACAACTTTAACCTAAAAATGGTCACATGTATAGCACATGCGTGCCATGTAATATGTATGCATGGGTGGTTGTTTTGTGTGATTTTTGTTTTAATTAAACAAAATCATTAGATTTTAAGACTATCTTATGTTTAGGCTTGTAAGGCTATAAACATTGATAAGAGAAAAAGGAAAAGCAATATGGAGGGCTCACTTCCCACCCTTGAGCTGTGTATGGGTGGAATAGTGACCCATCCTTCCCTTTCTCTTTAAAACATCACCATGCACATTATTATTAGCTAGTATGTGTGCATTGCCATCATATCTCATAAAATTGTTAGTGAGATAAAATAGTTTATTCCCTAAAACTAATAGTCCTAAATTAATACTAAGAGTAGTATTTTAATTAGTGTAAGGATAATAACAAATATAATAAGATTATAGTAGTAAGTTGGGTATTGTTTTGGGTGCATCCAAAGGAGGATTTCTAATCTTGAAATCTCGGTTCATCCATTCATTTTAAGCTCAAGAACAGATTTTGGTAGGTGACCAAAACTGTGCCCTTAATTCCGCCATTGCAATGTAAGGGTTCTATCTTATGACTTTGCATGCATAAGATCTTAATTAATTTTATGACTAAATTAATTTTTATCATATAAGATATGATTTTAATATGTGGAAATTTGTTTTCCTTCAACTGGTATCAGAGCTTTACGGTTGCTGTATGCATAATCGGTTTATTTTTCCGAGTAAATTAGATTTACGAATAAAATTGGTAAAATCGTGTTTTATGAGATAAATCACGAAATTAATTTTGCATGTTAAAGTTTTTGGTCCTAAAATGTTTTTAGGACATAAAATAATTTTTATGGATAATATTGTTTATTTATTTAATTATTCGTTATTTTTAGTAAATTTTATATGATTAAAATGTGATTATTAAGGGGAAATAGTTAAATTAACTTTATGGCCGAGATTTTTTAGTATGTTCTAACATGCATATTTTATATTGTGAATATAATTTTTCGTAATTTATGGAGTAATTTTTCATGGATTATGAATTTTAATAGTTAAAATGCCATAATATGAGAATAAATGGGTAAAAATAGTTCAATTATGAATTTTACTACGAAATTATTTGGAGATGTCACATGAAGTAGTTAAAGTGTTCATGTAAATTTTTGGATTTTATTATCATCTATTGCATGATTAATGATTTTTATTGTAAAAATCGAATTAATAGTGACTAATTTCGACTTAAATAATTTGAGTTGGAATTTGGCCATAAAAATTTAACACAATGTCATATATAATAGTTAAAGCATGCATGTAATCATGTGAGATTTTATTATCGAATATTGCATGAGAAACGATTTTAATAGTTAAAATCGAGTAAAATGTGACATAATTTGTTAAAAATAGTAAAAGTTATTATTATGGCTTAAAATTTCACCCAAAGATGTCATATGATATATGTTCATCAGAATACTTTTCTTGGGGGCTGAACGTTTCTGCATTTTTAATTATTGATTTTATGAGATAAAATTGAATAATTGAATTTTAAGAGTCATAAAGCAATTTTCAGACTTGGGGCAGCGTTTTCCTTTCCATTTCAGTTTCTAAAAGAGTTTTAGAAAGTATGAAAATTTTATTAGTATTTCATTTCATTTTTAAAAGGTATTTTTTGAATTTCCGACTTAAAAATGCGCGTTTTACGACTTATTTGTGAAATAAGTTGATTATTTTAATAATACTAATAATTGTATGGTTCTGGAAATTAAGGAAATTTCAGAATATTTAAAATTCGAATTTTCAAATTTTCGAAATTTTTATGACTCATTTGGCATTTTATATTATTTTTCCCGTAAAAACGACTAATTACCGAACAATATAATAATAAATCGAGTTGAATCATGATTGGAATTTGGTGGGACCAAATTTTTATGCCTAAAATGTGTTAGGATGATTACTTGGACATAAATGAGATTTATGTGATTTTTAGTGATTATAAAAGTTATTATCACACAAATCCATAAAAACCGTAATCAAATATACGATATTTGCTCCCAAGGCGTTTGGCTTAAAATTTGGCATTTGCATGCATATTTTAATGCTGCATTTTATTTAATATGAATGTCATATTTTTTTTATTTATTTTACGTGCTTTGGAATTATGTAATTTCTTAGTATGACCTTTGTTTTTTAATTGATATTACTCGTAATGTAATGGAATATCGATTTGGTTGTAATTTAATATGATCTCGTATCACCGGCTTGTAATTTAATAGTTTTAAATTACAATAGAATAGTTTGTATTTTATTTTATTGTAATCCCGGTGATTCCAAGATATGGTGCCATTCGGAAAGGAGTTCCATCAAGACGGTGTTTTCTTGGGAGGCGCTCATTGAAGTTCAAGGGACCAAAGGAGTTGGTTTCCGAATTTGTAATAGTTAATTAGATTTTCTATTATTAGGAAGGCCATACTAGAGTTTTTATTTCTTGCTTTGCATTTTCTTTATATGTTTGGATGCATCGCCAAATCGCCATAACTAAACATGCATATAGATTAATCGAGTTTAAATCGACCGTGACAATTAATTATTATACTCACCGCTTTAGTTCACTTAAAACGTGATAGATAATAAATTGTCAAGGCCTCAACGTTATTAAATTGAGCATTGGTCGTACCAAAGATTAGAACCATAGATCCTAATTTCATAAAGGAGTAGACTCGGCTCCACCGGGTTAAAAACCTTGTTACGTTAGGTGCGTGGTAAGTGTTATTACATCGAAATTTGGGTTGGGTTCAACGGAAGAGTGTAGAGGGACCGGTGTTCCACACGTGTATCCGGAGCCAAGGATTGAATTAGTGTAATTTTTTCGACCGAGAGTTCTAGTGTAGAACCGATTAAAGAGTTAATCCACCAAGTCGTGTTAATGGAAGTGTAGAGGGACCAGTGTTCCACATGAAAATTAGTATTGATTTGGGTCTCGGAATCATTTATATAAGTTGGGTTGAGGTCACTTTATAAATGCTTAAATCTTGTTTATTTACATTTACAAGTACAAAACGATAAGTGATTAATTCTTCGATTTTAATTTTGTAGTATCGTATTCATTCATCAATCGTAATATCGACTTCCGCAAATTCCACTTCATATCCCAACACCGTTATAATTTTTTCATGGCTTAGATCCTTTATGGATCATTAAAAACTTGAGAAAAATGGGTCAATTTTTGCCAATTCGGGACGCCCAATAAGATTGGCCGCCCAAGGTGACGATAAGATTCGTTACCTATCCGAGGCTTCACCCACCGCTCACACGGCTTCATCCGCCACTAAGTGGACGTATGAGGCCCACCATAAAGTATCGGCGGTAATCAAAAATGTTTTGATTATCTCCATTGAGCTCATAGCTCCAAAGGACTGCCATAAACATTGGCACCGCGTATAAGATTTACGCAAAACTTGTGACTATGTTCTCGAGGGCTTCGAGAATTGTCTAATTTGAAGCGGTACCGCTTTCTTTGATATCGACTTTAATGAAGGGAAAAAGGTTAGCCCTCATGTGCTTGATTAGTGGAGCATGTTGAGACTCTTATATTGCACTAAGCTGACATCCCGAAAGAACTCGTTATTGACCGAATTCTTATTCCTTGTCACAAGTAAAAGCAAATGTTTAATTCAGGGTGAATGTCAACATGCAAAACTTGGAAACATCTTTTGATGAATTGCACAACATGTTTGTGCAAGCCAAAAAGGTCATAGGGCTAAAAGTTAGCATCATGAGAAATGTCTTAATTGTCAAAAATATGAGCAAGAGGACCTTTAAGAAGGGTCAAAAGGGCTTGAAGAAGCATGCTCCCGTTAAGAGCAAGAAGATGGTTTTGGAGGCTAGCACCTCAAAGACCAAAGAGGCAACCTCTATTGCGGACAAGTGCCATTATAGTAATGGCTTTGGGCATTGTAAAAGAAATTGTTTCAAGTACCTTCCGACATAAAATCTGGAAAAATACTTCCAGTAGGTATTTAACTACCCCATATTTTATGTTTCATAATTACATTTGATGTATGATACAAGTTGTGATGGATGCTCCTTTTTAGGGTAAATAGGGCATCATAGCAAGGATAAAAGAAAAGACAAATAAGCTTAGACGACCCATGGATGCTAGAAGTAGCTACCCTAGAAGGATTATCAATGCGAGCTTGATCTCAATTTTTGCTTTTATTTTAAGTCGTGTGTTAATTTTAGAACTTTTATTTCCTTGAAAGACTTGGAAATTGTTTCCATAATGCAAAAGGTTGTATTTTGGATTTAGTGACTTGGTTTTTCAACCCAAGTTCACTTCTTTTATGCTATTTCGGTCTAAATTAACCTTCACACACTCTTGTATTATAGAAACATGAAATCATTTGAATTGATTAGAGGACATTTGAATGTAAGATTATTGAATATCCATTAAAGCTAGGAGCTTTGTTATATCAATCATAAATTTTGAGTCAAGAACTCAAGATTAGGGGACATTAAAACCAACATTTATAGATGGGATCTATTATAAACCCATCAAGTTTAAAGTTTCAAAATTTTCATATATTGTACTTAATAAATATATTATCCTCATTCTCAATAATCGCTTGTGGCTAGTGGCTATCTTTCCAAAGAAGTAGAATGTTTATTTGAAAGATAGAGTGGGAGAATTTTAAAGCCACAAGTCTTATGATAAAAGTTTATCGAATAGTTTAACATATAGATAAGATCTTTGTGAATGATTATTGTGTTTCCAAATAGATGGGATCTATATTCGGAAAGAAGGAACAACTCTTACGAGTGGTTCTCGAGGAATCCGACACGCATGAGTGACTATAAGAAGAAGTTCTTATAGGAAACTACGTGAAGATACAAGAAGAATGTTCTCGAGGAATGTGTCGCACAAGAGTGGTTATAAGAAGGAGTTCTTATAAGAAACTACGTGAGGAGACGAGAAGAAAACTTTTAAAGTCTTTGCATGACACAAGAAGATGTTCTTGGAATTAGATATGATCTAAGTATGTCTATCGCAATTCAAAGCCTAAGGAAACAAATTTAGAATTTTTACAGATAAATTTGATTTATTTGGCAAAGTATAGAAAAAAAGAGACATCTAAATGTCCTTCTTTAGCAAAGTTAAGTGTGTAACTATGCTAGAACTATTTCCGTACATCATTCCAAGGGAGAATGATATAGAAGCTAATATTAGAATTCTCCTCCCAAATGGGTATTTGGAAGGGATGCGTTTTTAAATGCATAAGATTTAGTCATCATTAGCTTGATTAGAAATGGTCAAATTAATTCAATTGACTGTTTAGAGAAACATGTCGATTTGAGTGGGAGTTCTTCTTTCATGTTGAGAACATGAATTTGTGTGGGAGCTTTTATCATCAAAGGAATTAAACTCATTAGTCGTTGGGAATGACAAGGATACACTTCAAGGAAGTGTTAGAGTTTTTCAGTTCCGGATAAGACATAAAGTTCAGTGGGAGTTTTCATCGTCAAACTCATTAGTCATTTGGAATGACAAGGATATACTTCGAGGAAGTATTTGAGTTTTCAATTCTAGATGAAATATATGGACATTATATAGATCTTATTAAGCATGAGATGTTTAATAGAGATCATACTGGCATCTTATTCCTTATTAGAGGATCTTATTCCTTATTAGAGGATATCAAGTTATAGAGATGAAGATAGATTTACCATAAGAGGGTTATGGTCGTTTATCGAACCTTGAAGGATATAAAGGTTATTCATAGAGATGAAGATGTAATTATCATGAGATGGTCATGGTAGTTTATCGAACCTTTGTACTCGTAAATTCACATGATCCGAGATTGCAATGTTTCCTCCATTAGCATTTTCATGTGAACAAGAATGTCCACCTTCATGATGAATGACATGCTAAGAGCATGATGTGTAAAATGATTAAGCCATTAAGAATCGTCATGAATTCTTAAGTAGAATCGATGGACTATTCAAGAGGTTTAGAAGAAAACATTGTGATGTGTGAAGGGTTTACACGAAAACTAGAGTTGTAAGAGTGTTACGTTGTCATGACAGAATCTTAAAAAATATGCCAAGTACATAGTGATTGAGGTGTGTGTCTTGGAAATGGGAGTTCCATAGTCCATAGTAACCGTATCACGAGTTATGAGATAACTTGACTTTTTAGGGATAAAAGATTGAGTCTAGGTATTGAGAGCCTGGAAATGTATTTGGAAATGTTCGAATGTTATGACTGATAACATGAACATGAAGAATTCCTGTAAATATAAAAGGTTGAAAACCTAGACACTTTATTGCAAGTGTAGAGTTACACTTAGGATTATGCACATTGAATGGCAATCAGGTATTGGCTACTCAGATGTGATAATCGCACTTGTCGTTTTGAGTTTTAAATAACTCTTTTTCATTACTTTGTCTAATACAAATGGGTTGTAGAGACAAGCTTTGAATCCTATTAAAGTGAACTATGATTGATATTGTAATGGTCCTTAGTTGCCACCATGAGGTGACGTCTCAAGGTAACTAGATTGTGAGGCGATTGATGGCAAGTTCAATGTGCCATAGAGTCATAAGATAATGATTAGTCGATCACATAGGCAGACTGTTAAGAACACTCTATTGGACAAGTGATCGCTTTTATAGAGCTCTGACATACATTTATTTATATAAATCTGTCTGGTCGTGGCGGGAGCTACTACCGTATTCTGAATGAGTCGATTCTTTGACTAATGACTATTTCGCTAAGGTAGCACAGTTTCAGAGTAACTTTGATTTTTGTCTGATGACCGGTTTTGCCGTCAATTCCGGTACCAAAGAAGATTTATAAAACCCGATATAAAGTAGTATGAAAGGGTTATCGTTCGCAAGGATGGTGGGGATAATTGCTTAGTTATGTTCTAGTCTAAGTTTAAGTCGGGGTAATAGGTTTTGTGAAATGATTGACTACTAATGAGCAAACGAAAAAGACTAAGATGTGAAGTCAATTAAAGGTAAACTAGGGTGTCGGGGGTCACTAAGATAGGTAGATGAAAATACTAGAAAGTCAACTAGATGGTTTCAAGCAAATGGTCTCGGTAAGTCTCGTCTCTCGAGTCGACTAAACCTAGGTCGGAATACCCTAACTTTTGCTACAAATACACACAACCAACCCTAAAACATGCCAAGCCAAACCCTCAATCGTCGCTAAAGGTAAGTCACACTAAAATCAAAGCCCAACTTTCGTTGAAGCAAATCATCAAACACCTAGCATGCAATAAGTGAAAAACCCTTTACTCAAGAACAACTAATCTATAAACTAGCATTATATTATCATCTAACAACACCTAAGTTCCCCCTAACCCTAGGTATAAGTCTACTCACTCATGGCTAAGAAAAACATGTGGACAAATGATAAACAAGTGCTAAACATAATGAATGAGCAAAGGTAAACAATTGAATAAAAGAAACTTAAAGTAGATGTAATAACTAAGTAAAGAAGAAGAAGATTGTACCAACTAATTGCATAAAGGCAAGAACTTTGATTACAAATGGAAGATCTTCTCATATCCTCCCAAATAAAACCAAAAAGCCCTAGAACAAATGCTAAGAAGAACTACTAGGAAATGACTAAGGAAATATTCTAATGAACTACAAGATTAAAAGAAGAACTAAGAAAAGACTAAGGTTTTTAGGAGAGTTTTTAATGTAAAAGAGTAGGCAATGGAACAGTGTAAAACCCTAGGAATGCGTGAAAAATATCTTAAAGTTGCGTGAATGAAAATAAACTAAGTGCGGGTATATATAGTGTGCGAAAATCTGAGATTTGACTCTCAGCCGGTCGACCGGCTGCCGGTCATGTGACCGGCTAAGAGTCAAATGTAAACAATTGACTTGAGTTCTTCCTTGAGCTTGATTACCAGCCGACAGGCCGGCTGCCGGTCAGGCACCGACTGAGAACACAAAATCATACTTCTGACTTTTGCTTCTTTTTCCTTGAATGTACAGGTACAGCCAGCCGGTTGGCCGACTGCCAGTTGGCCACCGGCTGGGGATCTTTTCTTAAAGGTCTGCCCAAAACACGAACAATAGTCATCCAAAATTTGGCTAAGTATGGGAAATGATCCTCAGCCGGCCTACCGGCCGCCGGTAGGGGACCGGCTTAAAATCCGACTTTGAATTCCTGTAACATTTTGCCATTTTTTGTCCAAAGTCAAGTCAATGCTCCCAGCCGGCCCACCGGCTGAGAGGGCCTGGGGTCAAAATATCATCAATTCTTCACATTTCGCTCCAAATTCGTCTCATTTGCTCCCGTTTCTTCGTTCTCGCCTCAATACCTACAAAATGGGAGCCAAATAGGAATAGGCGAGGCAATGGACATAAAATCGAGCAAATGCACGCAAAACGAGGTTGAAACGGGACCAAAAATGAAGAAAAGACAATGAAAAACATGACTAAAATATAGCTCATCATTGTCCTAACACATTCGTAAATGCGGTTTATAAGGGCATCTTTTGGGTGATGATGGTTGTGGCTAGCCAAAGGGAATAGGGCGATTTAGGAATTGTCCACCCCTTGTCAGGATTGTCCAAATCTCAAGGCCACTCGAGGATCAGTTAACTGGAAATGTGTGGCCACGCTCGGAAGCTATCTAAGGTAGATAAATTCCGGTCAAACAGTTAAACCTCTAGATCGAGAAAAGATCACTCTAGATAAGATCACTTGCGAGGCACGACCTAGGATGACGCCTTGCATTGAGTGGGATATTGTAATAGGACAAGAGAATTGGTGACGCACACTTGTATCGAACAAGTGGGAGATTGTTGGAGTAAGTGTCATCGACAATAGTGTGTTCACGACTGATTTAGCCCTAATCAGTTAAAACTCATATATGCACTGACGTGCGTATTGTATAACGGATGGGATGATATTTTAAGTCGATTGATCGTCATTTACCGGTAATGATTGGCTTTAAATAGTTTGACATTATCGTCATATGATGGTGGTGATCAGTTAATCCCTTTAGGTCACACCTATAGGACAATACCCAAACTTTAAGTTAATAATTTGTAACCGTAGGTAACTTGTCAGAGGCGTCAAACTCAGGTACCTCTGCACAATTTTTAATTTAAGTTAAAAAAAGACCGAGATAAAGAGCCAGACTATATAATCTGGATAGAAAAGTAAAAAGTGGGGAAAGGTAGATGTTAAGCAGAAAGCAAGAGGTAAGCACTAAAGCACTAGTTGGATAGTATTAGATGCATAAATGGCTTTCGCCTTTGGATTAATATATAATCTGGATAAAAATATATTTAATGAGTCAAGTAATTCTTGACTCCCATGAGAAAACCCATTTAACAAATTCATGAGTAACTTAATCAATTAGTCAACATCCAAGTTATTTTCAAAACTTTTACTTGGTTTTTCTCTTATAAGTTATCATATATTTATCTAATGCAGAAGCCAAGCTGCTGACGTGGCATCACTAGAAAAAAGCTTTGTCCTACGTGTCGCGTTGTAAAGCATCCTAGAGCTATTGTCCAATTATATTCATCCTAGAGCTATTGTCCAATAACATTCAAGATATGGTATAATGGTATAATAATAACTATTCCAAGATTTCACGGCCTAAATCTTTGGAATCACAAGATTTCATTCCATGTATTGAAACAATAAATAATGACAGTTTTGGCTGAAGATTAATTCCGTAGCACAGCCTAAATCCTAGAGTTACCAATCTTGAATCAGAAAAAAGATACGCCATATATGACAAAAATTTTCTCTAGCAAGATTTCATTCCATATATTCCATTTTACTTTGACTCAAATTAATTCCATTTCAATTAACATTCAATAACATTCAAGATATGGTATATGGTATACAAGATATGGTATATTCTAGAATAAAGTTGTTCAATATTATTTTATTTTTGTTTTTGTTTTTTAACTTTTATCAATGTATGCGTCTTAATTTATGCGACCGTATTTTAGTTATAATCGTACACGATTTTTAAAATAACGCTACGTAATTTTTAAACTAATAGTATTTATATTTTAGATTAATATTATTAACAATATTAATTTCATATTATTAAAATACTAAAATAATCAATTTCTTTATCTTTATATTATTTAATAACTTTTATCAATGTATGCGTCTTAATTTATGCGACCGTATTTTAGTTATAATCTTACACGATTTTTAAAATAACGCTACGTAATTTTTAAACTAATAGTATTTATATTTTAGATTAATATTATTAACAATATTAATTTCTTATTATTAAAATACTAAAATAATCAATTTCTTTATCTTTATATTATTTTCATATTTTGAAATTCTAAAATAATTAATTTCTTTATCTTTTAATTATTAACAATATTAATTTCATATTATTAAAGTTTTAAAATAATTGATTTCTTTATCTTTTAATTATTCACAATATTAATTTAAATTAATAAAAGCAGACCCGTGAAGTTCACGGGTTATAACCTAGTTATTTATATTGAAACACACGTGAGATGAAATTGTTTTAAGTTAGCATGAATGGGAACGTGTCAAGGGTCATTGGGCAAAACATAAATAATAAATTAATCGAAATAAACTTTTATTATTGATCTTATAATTACAAATTATCCGCCTTCAAAATACCAGACAATACAAGTCCATTAACATGAATAAAATTAATTAGTACTCCCTCGTATTCTCAATAAGTGTCTCACTGTTTCATGGGCACAAGATTTAAGGAAATTAATAAACTAATGTAAAGTATTGTATGGGGTAAGAAGATAGAAGAGAGAGAAGCTATTATTGATTATTACTGTGGGTAAAGTGATTAAAATAAGTAGTGTTGTAGGGTAAGGTGAGTTATTGTTGTGAGTTGAAATGATTAAAATAAGTATAAAATTTTACCAAAAATGAACAATAGAACATTATTGTGAATAGACGAAAATGAACAATAGGACAGTTATTTAGAATAGGAGGGAGTAATAAGTATTTAAATGTAGTTTTTTTTTTATAATTTAGTGTAGTTGTCATGTGGCAAAAATTTAAAATACAAGTTGCCTTTTAATTAGATTGTAATTTGTATAGATAATTTGTATACTAAATTTTCTATGAAAAAAATTGAACCGCTCAACAATATAGGCAAATGAAGTTAGTAAGTGAAAACGAAAGGACAAATTAATGCATAATGTTGAATTATTTAGTTTTCTCTTTTTTTTAGAATGATAAATCCCCCAATATAAGTACTTTAAATCATATAGAATTGTAAAGCTTTTTATCTTACCAATATTTTAGTTCTCATAAATCATATTTTTTTTGTAAGTAGCATAGTTATGAAGTTTAATAAATGTTAGTATTAATATATCATTTATATCAATTTGTCAAAAAATCTAAAATTTTAAATATTTGCAAAAAATGATAAATTGAGTGAAATAGTTGTCTACTACAATTTCATTGTAATCTCATTATGTGTTATAAGACATATACATTGAATAATATGACATGTATGCATAAGTATTATATAGTAATGAACATTTAGCCATTATCAATATCAATAGGATTTATTTTGGTTTACTTGTTAATAAGATTGAGATCTCACAAGTCCAATTTCATTTTATGAGAGTTATTTTTCAAAAGAAAAATGTTGAATAAAAAACAAAACATACTAAAATGAAACATACATTTGAAATTTTACGAAATACTATTTTTTTATGTAACTAAAACCAATTAGTCATTCACATTCATGTTATTAATAATATTATTGTTAGTTTATAATATAGTATTGAATGTAATAGAGGTTGTATTTATTCAAGCAATTCTAATATCAGTAGGTCTCTTGAGATATCGTGGTGCTAAAAATAAAAAAATGGGTATGCATCATGATTTAAGATAAAATGGGTACATTTATTATGTAAATAGATGCGAAACTACTATGGTACGATCAATGACAAAATGGTCACGAAATACAAATAAAGAGGTACAAATTAATGGTCTCTCAATAATTTATTGAAAGACCGTCTCTCTCATGTTTTAATGTTCTAATATTCATTTGCTTCTTAGAGTTCTTTTTCTCCAATGAACCATCCATACAAATAAAATTCATTGAGTGATTAATAACAAACAAAATAATGGAATTTGATTTATGGAATATTAACCTTATCGTTATTAATTTAAGTTTTTCTTTAAATAATGAAAGAAATAAGAAATTGAATCATAAATGTGTAAATATTACCTTTGAATATCACAACTTCACCAATCTTGATAGTCCTAAATGAAAACAAAATAACACATATGTAAAGTTAAATGAGTTCTCCATAACCAATGAAACTTAAAAATAAATAAATAAAGAAAACTTTAATACACTTACCTCAATGTTGATACAATAACAAGAAAAATTATTGCACATACATTCTCTTTGTGATGGCGGTTAAAAAAAGATTGGCTCGAATTTTCCTTTAAATAATGAAAAAAATAAGGAATTGAATCATAAATATGTAAATATTACCTTTGAATATCACAACTTCACCAATCTTGATAGTCCTAAATGAAAACAAAATAACACATATGTAATGTTAAATGAGTTCTCCATAACCAATGAAACTTAAAAATAAATAAATAAAACTTTAATACACTTACTTTACCTCAATGTTGATACAATAACAAAAAAGATCATTGCACATACATTCTCTTTATGATGAAGGTTAAAAAAAGATTGACTCAAATTTTTGCTCACAAATGTTGTCTTCCATCAAATATTTATAACCAATTGAGGATGCAGTTTACAACTTTTGAACGTCTTTTATTATTATTATTATTATTATTATTATTATTGTTATTGTTATTAGATCTAATATATACATAAATCTTTAGCACGATTTTGTGAGTTTTGAACATTCCTTTCATCATAACAAATTTAATAGACATTAATATAAATTAAAGAGAAATGAAATATAAACGGTTTGTTTTAATCTTTTTTTCTATTTTTAACAAAATCCACCTTGCGTGAAAGTTGTTTAGGAAATTATAATGATCTTTCATGTGTCTTATTTTTATATGATTTTCACCCCTCCTTTAGCTCATCTTTACATGATAAATTGCACTTTATGAGGTGATTTTATGAGCTAATTCCGTGTTGTAGGTGTTTTGCATGTTTTGTTGCATTTTGTAGGAAACAGAGCAAGTTGCGACCTTTTTCTATCATTTTGGCATTCACCGAGCACCACGAGGCTACTTGGAGCGAGTTTTGGCCATGTAAGGGCATTTTGGGAAAATTCACTCATTCCCGAGGAAGAAGAAATGAAATTTGGTTGGTACTTGAGCCAAGAAAGTGAGAACTAGTAAAGAAAAGAAGAGATTGCAAGGTCCCCGGATTGCTGTTCGAACCCCAGAATCTCGGGGTTGACGCGAGATAGCCATAAGCCTAAAATGTTGCGCCCCCGGGAGTTGTTCAAACCCCAGAATCTTGGGGTTTGATACCTGAGCAATTTATATATTGTTATCATGTTTATGTTAATTAAATCAATCTTTGTTAGTTTATATATTATCATGAGTGAGTAGTCTTATAATCTAGGGTTTAGGGAAGCCATGTTAGATTAGTAATTGATAATTGTTGAATTGGGATTTATTATTATCAATTTGTTGTTTCTATAACATGCTTGTTATGTATTGTTAACCTTTGATTCTTGATCACAATTATTGGTTATATTGTTAATTCTTTTCCTAAGATCGAAAGTCGGGAATAGAATTTGCCTAAGTATGTTTTGTAGCGCGACCTAGTAAGTGCGAGAGCCCGCTAGTAATCGTTCTAAGACTAGTAATAAAATCGAGAGATAATTGCTAATAAGTCTAGACAACTTTTGGTCATATGTTTCCCCAATTCGACATCAATTATTGCTAATTTACATGTGTGAACCTATTTCCCTAGATCTTTTATTATCATTGTTTTACATCTCAATTTGTTATCGTTTTAATCATCAAACCAATCAATCAATCGAATCGACCTTGATAGAATTCTAACCATAGCTTGTCATATTTCATCTACCGTCTCCCTGAGATCGACCCCTACTTCCTTATCTACATTTATTTGTTAGTTAAGCCTAGGGTATCTTTGTTAGGTACGCGATAAGCCTATCAATCTTACGAAACTAAAAGATGGTACATAGTTTGTCTTGCCTTTTATTTATAGGGATACACTTCAAAATTAGAGTGCTGTAAATTTTTATTTGTTGTTTAACCTATTTTAGTTTTAAAGAATAAAAGGTCATTGTTTAATGTTAAGTATGTTATTATATGTACTTAATATTTACAAGTTATATATTATTTTATAAATGGTGTAAAGTTTGAATAATGTGTTATTTATATATTGATTAGAATATTATAAAAATAATCGTCGAAATTTAAAATTTATTATGAATTTTGATTTTGATTTTTAATTATCGTTTAATTTATCTAGAAATTTAAAAGTTCAAAGTTTAATGTTTGTAATGCTAGTTGCATTTTATGTTTCAATTTTTTTTCCTTTTTACCTTTTTAAATAAGAAATAATGATGTGGTTTGCTAGTATTCTAACGGTAAAATATAATATTTTTCGTTTACCTTTATTTTGTTTATATATTTATAGATAAATGAATTAAATCAATGTCATATAATAAATTGATAATATATGTCACATTTAAAATTGTCAAGTCACATTTAAATTGTCATGTCACATTACACTTGCCATGTCACATTACTTTAGTTAGCATTTTAATAAGATTTTATAGATTATAATTTTCGAGTATTTTTTATTAATTATTTAAGTAAACTTTTATTTACTAGTACATTTTTCATGTTCAATGGATCTTTAACTTGTAGATCCAGTGGATGTAAGACTCATTTTGACGAGTATTTCATTCTAGTTATCTCTATGTTGTTTTTAATTTTTTTGTGACAATAATTGTTCTTGTTTTTTCTGTCGTAAATCCAGTAAACCATACTATTTGATATGTAACACCCCCATTTATTAAGGAGCCTTTGGCAAGACCTTCCCAAATAAATAGGACTGTTACCATCTCGGAAATAACGAGGTAGTGAATAACAAAGTAAAACAACCACAATACTTTATAATTAAATGATTAATAAAATCTCTTACAACTTGTCCAAAGACCAAATACAAAACTGAGTTATAAGAAATAAAATAAACTCTGAAAGAAAATACTAGAGTGATCTATAAGCTAAGTAAGTCCAAGTCCGCATCTCACAATCCTGCCCCAGCTCCTAGCTCATCTGTCTTTTTCCTGTAGAATCTACTCCCCATTCCGGATCATCGTAGGTGTCACACGAATACACTGTCAACCTCGCGGTCGAGTAGGATAACACAAAATCATAATGCACAAATAATGATATGCAAATGCCATGATGTGCCTGAGCTTAATCTCAACCAGTAACTCCCACCGTTACCGAACCTCTCGGCAGAGTATAATCGGTCGTCACCGAACACCAGCATAACAGCTGAGGTCACCAGGTCTAGTCCTGCAGAACTAGCCTGGGCCCAAGAATATATCATCATATCGAATCCGTATCCAATGCATATGTCATGCTCATGAATGCATTATTTACATAAACAATTACCAAATATCATTCTCATGTCAATCATGTTCAGCATCCAATACATACAATTCAACACCCATTCATAATAGATCATGGAGTATAATACCATTGTATCCTACCTGGATAGCAATATAATCTCATCCCGCAGCTAACATCCAATCAGCAGAATCACTTCATCACATACTCAACACCTAACAAAATAATGTACTTAATTACTAACTAATACAATTACGCCACTAATATAATATATCAATTATTCAAATTAATTATGATCCTTCACATATCCATTACATATATACCATAATTATGTATAATTACCACCTAATAAAATAATTAATCATGCACATAACCTAGACTCATAATAACTTAATAGGAATATCAACTTAAAGAACAAACACGACTTTTCCTGATCTTCCAACACATAAATAGATTTGGTATAAAATATATAACTAATTCCGGAAAAATGAATTGATTCAAGGCCAATTGGATGGGAACCCCATGAATCTTATCTACAAATAATGTCTAACGTAGTTTTCTCAAATTCCAAACTTATCTAGGGTTTTCAGATTGATTTCCAAAAGGTGACAGAATCCGTCGCATAAAAGTATTAATTCATAAAACGACTTTAACACATTATTCTTCGGTAATTACAAATCTTATTATCATCTACACTTTACAAATATTATGTATAAAAAAGACCCAAAATTGAATCGACATATAAACTAGGTTTCCAAACCATTTTCCACAACCAAATCAGATTCGCGGACTTTTCAGCGACATGTTCATAAATAAATCACCTAGGACAAACCATAAAGATTCTGACTATGAAATTTTATATGCATAAACTAGACTTCAAATAAACAGGAATCTTTTTTCAAACTTTTCGAAGAAGAAGACTTTAAAACAGTATAAACAATTAAATGAAATCGACTTACAAACAGGGAAATCGAATTAGGTTGCAAATGGTGAGAAATCTTCAATCCAGTGAAAGGCTCGACACTCTTCTTCCTTTCCCTCTCTCTAAGTTTAGAAAATGGTGTTAGGATGTCGATGGTTAGGCTTTAGGTTTAGGTTTTTTTTTTGCATATAATAGGGTAGGGTTGTGCATTACATGTTTCTCACAATCACAACCCGAGTCCAAGCCCATCTCGCATCAATCATAACCCAGTCTAATAACCCATCACGCATCTCGAGGAACTTATATATCTATATCTCGTTCTTAACCCATAACTTAAAATTAATGAGTACATATAATAATATAATTTAAATATAAATTAAATATGAATATGGAGGTAAATAGTATTACAAGTCCACATAATATACTAAATATAATTATTATAGCAACTAGCAAATACGTATCAAACAATATATAATTGTACCTCGTCTTGATAATAATATAAAGCAACTCATTATTACGAACTATCAAAATACGGGGTATTACATGATACCAAAAAATAATTCTAAAAAAATCCAAAAGTCCTCTACATGCGGTTCACCTACTATTAGTCTATCATAAAATAACGGAATTACTTTTTTACATACGGATTTTACTCTTTCACATACACTTTTTCATTTATTTTCCATATCATACCCTTTTTTCTAAACCTAAGCAAATAAACTCTTATTAATATCCGTTCCCAAAAATCGAATCTTATTGCACTAAAAACATAAATAATGAAACCAAGTGGTGTTAGTCCAGTGGTAACTGAGTTAAACCTTAAAGCTTGCAGAAATGTAGGAGTTGAGAGGTCTCAGGTTCGATTACCAGCTAGGGCGATGACTACTTGGCCACTGCAGCTCCCGAAGGGGGTGGCTTACATGGTCCATGTGGTGGTGCGGGAATGCATGGGCCCGGGGGGATTAAACCCCTCGTTACCAAAAAAAAAAAAAAAAAAAAAAAAAAAAAAAAAAAGAATGAAACATAATTTTTCAATTAATGAAATAATTTAGTTGTTTATCAATTATTAATATATTTTGTTGAAATTATTAGAAATTATCAATTAGTGAAATTAATTTGTGTAGTCCATTACCAATTAATTTGAAAGAAATTTTGTCTAATGTACCATCTAATTAATTTTTGGGTATCAAACTCAAACCCAAGTGGCCCAGTTTACACGAACCAAATCAATTTCATGATAATCGAAGTCAGCTGCATTTGCCTTGCTTTAGCGTTAAAAGACGAAGTATATTAGTGGGTGACTGGGTGGTGGATCTTTGATCATAAATGAGCGGCTAAGTAAGTAAGAATTGTACGATGCTATACGTGAATTTGTATGAGTGTTCAAACTTCGGAGACAATGATAAATTGGGTACAAAATTCCCAAAAAGTAGCTAGACAACTTCATATTGTTTACATTACTTACTTGTCGAGCATGGTCGGCAGGAGCGCGGGTCGATCGGAGTAAAGTCGGACAAAATGCATTGTCGGAGAAAGTTGAATGGACTCAGTCAGGGAAAGGGTGAAAGAAAGGGAGAGAAAAAAACTCGTTTGGGCGTAAAAAAAAAAACAAAGGTAAAATTATAAAATCTATAAAATCTTATTAAAAGGCTAAGTTAAAACGTCAAGTAAAAGCAAAGTCAGTAATAAATAAAAGCCACACAGGATTACCAAAAAGCCACCTTGCACCCTCCAAAATCCACGTCATCAATCATCCATGTCAACGATCAACAATCAGAATACAAATTCTTATAATTAGATTTTACCAGAGTGTCTTCTTTCCCTCTCCAAACTCCACGTGAAGAACTACACCCCAAATTCATTTCTCTTCTCACCATCAATCTATAAAATCTTATTAAAAGGGTACCTAAAATTAATGTGACATGACTAATTTTAAATGTGACGTGACATATTTAAATGTGAAATTGACATATTTTTAATGTGACATGGCGAATTGACGTGGCATGGTTTATCAATTTATTATTAAATGACCTTAATTAAATTAATTATCTTAATTTAGTTAACTTAATTTAACTCACTCATTTATAATATTAAAGGATATTATATTATTACTAAAGCATTTAATTTAATTTCACATGTCTTAATATTTAATTTTATTCCATATATGGTAATTCATACCCATTAATTTTAATTTATTTTAATCGATTATTTAATTTAATTATTTCTACTATTCAAATAAAAGGTTAGTTTATCCATTTATTCCATAAGGCAATTTTACGCCTCATTAATTTATATTCATTTTTCTTGATTATTTAATTAAATTGAAAATAAAACATAAAATGTAATAATAATTGACTCTATAACTATATAATTAAATATAATTAAAAAAAAACAAGTTAAAATATTTACCATCATTCACATATCATATTTTTTATTTCATAAGACAACTTTTTAAACCACTCTCATGCAAAGTATATATTTTGGAAAAGAAATAAAATAATAGTAATAATTAAGAAAACTGTTTACATTTTATTTCTTCTTGCTGCATATTAATGTCTATACATTAAATTTCATTATAATGAGAAAAATCTATAAATATAAATTTATCTATAAATCTAATTAAAATGCAAGCCAAACTTTTTGTTATCATCCACATGACACCCACATGTCATATTTTAATTTCACGAGATAAAATCTTAAATTAATCTCATGTAAAGTGGATTTTGTAGAAAGAATTAAAAAAAAATAACAATAACCTTATCTATAAATCTAATTAAAGGGCAAATCAAACTCTATATTATTATCCACAAGTCATATTTTAATTTCATAACATAATATCTGAAACCACTCTCATATAAAGTCGATTTTGTAAAAACAAAAATAATAATAACAATAAGAAAACAAACCTTATACATTCTATTTCTCATTGGCTCATATTCATCTATAAAATCTTATTAAAAGGGTAACTAAAAAGATGTGACATGGCAAATTTTAATGTGACTTGGCAAAATTTTAATGTGACTTGACATATTTAAATGTGACATAACATATTTTAAATGTGACATGGCGTATTTATGTGATGAATTATCATTTATTATTGCATGACATTAATTTATTTCACTTATCTATAAATTAATTTAATTCACTTATCTATAATATTAAAGGATATTTCAACATTCTTAAATTAATTTTATATATTAAATATATTGTTTTCCTAAATTTATGTAACCCTTCAAAATTTAAATCAAAGATTTCGTCTTAAATTAATTTTGTATATTAAATATATTGGTTTCCAAAATTTATGTAACCCTTCAAAATTTAAATCAAGATTTTGTAATTTATAATTAATATTGACATTTTAATTGAAATTTATGTAATAAAATATGTTAATAAATTTTATAATTATAGTTACAATTTTTTTTAAGAAAACATGTTAATAATTAATAAAAACTACTCATATTACTTAACACCCACCATTTTTATTAACATTTTTTCCTATTTATTTCATTTTTATATTTAAACATGGTAATAAATTCATTCAAACTCTTCATAATACCTAATCCCCACCAAATTAATTAAAAGTTTTTCTTATTTAATTAATTTTTATAATATAATATTTTAATAAATTGATCAAAACTCTTTATATTAATTAACACCCGTAATTTGCACTAATATTTTTCCCTATTTAATTCATTTCTTGAAATTTTCGGCAATCAATTATCTAATCTAATAATATCACAAAATAAATTAAGATTAAAATTAAAATATGGAAATATATGGTTGTCTGATGTCTATAAAAAACCATAATAGCTATAATAGTTTCTATTCACTCTATTTATTTAAAATATATTACCCATGAGTTTCTACTTGTGAATGAATTATATATCATGGTTTAATTTATTTATTTGACGATAATGAGTATATTGAGAATTATTGTTGAGTGGTGTTGTCGTTGTTGTTGTTGTTGTTGTTGTTGCTGCAATGGTGATGTTCAATAAAATATATTTTAATTTGCGATATAGTTTAAATCACTCTGCAATTTTCTCTTAAGTCTTATTATTATATACTTGCTCAATTTCGTTTAATTGGATATAATTTCATTAAATTAAATACATATATAAATCTATAAATTTAATATATAAATAAAAGGCAAGGCAAATAATGACTCAACAATTCTCATGCTCGCTAAATTTTGTAAAAAAAGATAGATAAAAAAGGGAAAAAATAATTAAAGCAAACATTTTACATTAAATTTCTCTCTACTTCATATTTATGTCTATTAAATTTGCTAATAATGAAAAAGGATGATTAAAAGTCACAAAACATTGCTACATATTTATGTATATATTAAATTTGATAATAATAATAATAATAATAAATATAAGTCGTCCAAAAGTCATAAAATGCATCATCAATTGGCTATAAATATTTGATGGAAGACAACATTTGTGAGACAAAATTCAAGCCAATATTTTGTTTACCTCATCACCGAGAGAATTGTATGTGTAAATAATCATTCATATCATTGTTTTTTTTTAAGTTCTATTGGTTATGAAGTACTATGACATTTTTGAAGTTCATATATATGTTGTTTTGTTGTTATTGAGGCGCCGTCAAGATCTGTGGAGTTGTGCTCCTTAAAGGTAAATATACTTACATTTTTATTATTCAATGTCATATTATATAATTATTTAAGGAAAAAATTAAATTAATATAATTATAATGTAATATTAAATAAATCAAATTCAACCGTTTTGTTTGTTATTAATTGCTCAGTGGATTTTTTTTGTAGGATGCTTCATTGGAGAAAGAGAATTATATGAAGAAGGGAATACTATAATTGTTTAAACAAATACTCCCATATATTTCCCTCAATTTTATATTATAAATTAACTACAAGATTGACATTATGAATGTTAATGATTAATTATTTTAAGTTTCATGAAAAAAAATTAGTATTTCATAAACTTTAAAATGTATGTTTTATTTTTGTATGTGTTGTCTTTTTATTCATCATTTTCCATTTGAAAAATAGCTCTCATAGAATGAAATTGGAGTTACAAAGATCGCAATCGTATAAATAAGTTGGACAAAATAATTCTTATTGATATGTATAATGGCTAAATGTACATTATTATTAATATTTAGGCTTACAATATAGTTAAAAGCTTACTTAAAGCATTTAATTTAAATTTATGTCATTTTTATATTGGTTAATACATAATTCATCTATATTGATTACTAGATTCTTCATTTATTTATACAATATTGTAAAATATCAACTGAGTTATCTATTAATTTATACAATATTATAAAATGACAAGATTAAGTATCTTATTAATGCCACAAATCTCGATAGCCCTTAAATTTGAACAAAACAAATGCGTACGATGAAGTTTGAAAATGTGATGAATATTTCAAAACCCAACAATGGAACTTACATAAAAAAATAAAAAAAATTATATAGTTAATTTAAAACCTTAACCCACTTAGCTTGATGTGAATAGATAAGTAAGACATATTAGTGGCACATACAATTCTATTGACTATATTGATAAGAAAAATTATTGTTTACAAATTTTGCCTCTATAAAAAAACTATAAACAATTGAGAATACGTTTTATGACTTTTGAGCATTTTTTTCTATTATTATTATTATTATCAAATTTAAGATAGACATAAATATCAATCAAGGTTCATCACTTTTGAGCATCGATGTTAAAAAGACAATACTAAGTATCTTACTATGTCATGTGTTATTAAAAATAAAGTCATATTTAAAATCATGTGTCACATGCTTATAAATTAAAATTAAAAATTAAAAAACGTTAGTTGCGAACACAAAAATAAATTGATACAAACTATTTATTTTCCTCTCCTAAATCTGGTTATTAACTACAGCCCTATGATTTAATTAAAAAGTATGTTTTAAGCTTTTTACACTAGATAATTTATCATTCTAAAAAAAGAGTAATAAGCAAACATTATGCCTTAATTAAATAACTTTTAAGTATTTCAAAAATCAAAATTGTATATTTTTAAATGGATAAACTAATTGCCCGGACAAATCTTAACAATACGATAAAATACCAATACTAAAACATATAAACCCGTGAATGTCACGGGTCACAAAACTAGTGTCTATATTAACTTTCATAATAATAATAAAATAATGCTCAAAAAGTCATCAATGTTGATTGATATTTATGCCTATATTAAATTTGATAATATTTAAAAAGAGGATGCTCAAAAGTCATAAAATACATCCTCAACTGTTTATATATTTTTGTTGGAAGGCAAAATTTGTAAGCCAATTTTTTTTGTTACTAGAATTATATTTGTCACTAATCTTTCTTATCTTTCTATTAACGTCAAGTTAATTGTATTAAGGTATTAAATTATTAACTAATTTGTTTGTTGTGTTCTCATTTAGGGGTTATATCAAGATTTGTATGTTACTCTTTAAAAGTAAATATACTTACATCTTTATGACTTGATTCTCATTCCCTATTTCTATCAATATTTACAAGGAAGTTACGTTAATAAGGATGATATTGCATAAAACAAATTTCACTATTCTTATTTATTTTGCACTAATTATTGATTCATTGGAGAAACAAGACTATACGGAAAAGTGAAATACTATAATTGCTTAAACAATTATAAATTACAGACTAACTACAAGACGTACGACATCTATATGAATGATTAATAGTTTATTTTTTCATTTGTTTGTTTTATTTTGGTATTTGTTGTTTTCCCCATCATTTTGCCTTTGAAAAGATAACACTCTTCACCTACCGACTTATTTGATTATTCCGACTTTGGTCTTTATATTATTAACATGTCGATATTTATAATTTCAATACAAGTTCTATCATGAATTATTCACGAGGTGATCAAATGTGTGTTTGATATTTTATATATCCAATTACTAGAAACACTAAAAATATTACACTAGAAACAAAACATCATGTGAATTTCACAATTCACAAAACTGGTGTTTATATTAAACTTCATAATAATGAACAACTGATGCTCAAAAGTCCTGAATCGGTCCGTATTTTTGCCTATATTAAATTTGATAATAGTAATAAAAGAATATTTAATAGCCATAAAACGCATCCTCAATTGTTTATATATTTTTTATAGAAAGCAAAACTTGTAGCAACAAAATTTCTCATCTTTATTGTTAATAAAATGGTAGTGTCACCGATCTTTCCTATCATTTTATTCACATTTTTGTGTAAGATTACAGATTAAATAAAGTTTTTCCTTTAAAATTCTTAATTCCGCAATTTATTGTTGTATTAGCTTCAATTTTGGGGGTAGTACGTATAAAATTTTAGTTTTGTCGTAATATTTCTAATAGTGTGTTCTATGTTATTTTCAGAATTGTTGATGAAATTTTAATATCTAATTTGTGAGGGTGCTATATCTTTGAAATCTTTGTTTGCTAATATAGTTTTATATAATTTGATTATATGAATACCTATATTATTAATTTATTTTAGTCTGCGGTGAGCTACTTTAATTTTGCAGGATATTTTAGTATCCATTGTATATGACTTTAATTTCTATTTGTACAAAAGACTAATTGATTTTATATAACTCTTAAAACATGAAAACTGTAAGTTGAGTTAATCTTAGTATATTATTATATTAAATCACAAAAATATCTCACTAGAAATTAAACATCCCGCGAATTTCACGGATCATAAAACTAGTTTGTATGTAAAATAGTAAAATCTATATCTATATCTATATCTATATATAATATAAAAAGGCAAGACAAAGCACCACATTTCACCATTTCACTTTAGAGAAATTCTAGCAAGCCACATCATCATCATTATTAAAAAAAAACTAATGGATTTAGAAGCATTAAATGCATACCAAAATTTTTAAATAGCATAATATCATTATTTTAAAGAAAATAAAATAAAAAACTAATAAATTTACAAGCATTAAATGCATATCAAATATTTAAATAGAATAATAACAATAAAGTTTAAACTCTTAATTTTTAATAAATTTAACAACAATTAATAAATCAAAATGCATGCTAAATTTAAAATTTGCGTGTTCATTGTTAGAATAAGTTAATTTCCGAATAAAAAAACACGTCACTGAATTTACATCATGCAGCTATTTTTTTTTTGCTATAAAGATTAAATTATAAACATCTATCTATACAATATAATTTAAAGGCTAATTATTACAGTAACTTATTTATTGTTGCGTACTTGTGTGTAAAGATAAGTTATTTACAACGTATTTATCTAAAAACTAAAACATTTTAATTATTATTATATTTCACACTCTAAAAAATTATTAAAAGGTTAAATTATTAGGTGAGGTGACTAGCTTCTAATACACTTTTGACCTTTTTTTTTCTATAATAATTTTTAGAATTTATTCAACGTCTTATCTAAAAGATTAAAGTTCTTTTGGAATATAAAAAGTAACAAATTTACTCCGTAATCATAAGTGAAAAATATATTGTATAAATAGTATACTTATACAATATAATTAAAACGCTAAATTAAATAGTTTTTTATCATCATCTGCCAAGATAAGCTATTTATAAAGTATTTATCGAAAAAAAATTATCTATAAAATCTAATTAAAAGGGTAGCCTAAGAAGTGTGGCATGACAAAATTAATTGTGACATGACAACTTTAAATGTGACATGGCGAAAAAAAGTGACATGGATTATCAATTTAAGAAAAAAAAATATAAGTTAAGAAATTAAAAAATATAAGCTTTAAACACAAAAAGAATTAACCCTTGATCCCCTCTCATAATTTTTGTTTTTTATTTACCTTTATTAATTAACTATTATTTACTTTACTTAATGAAATGACCTTTTAACTTTCTTTTCATTTACTATATATACCCAGTTTGTATATTCCATATTTTTTTTTTTATCTTCGTTCTATTCATAAAATTTTGAAAGAATTATTAGTTGCAAAAAATTTCAATGCATATTGTTCATATATATTTCGAAGTTAGGAGGTTTTAACTGCATATGGAGTAGAAAATAAAATTTCAATGCAAATTGTTCATATATGAAAGGGTGACTTCTTTATTGGAGTAGAAAATAAATTTCAATACAATTTTTAGATGGTTGTTTCAAAACAACCAAATTATTCACATTTTGGTTTGCCTATCCTACATTTGTTTTAAAATACCGCTCTCCCAGTCGTGTTCATTTTAAACAAATGATTCAGAGAGGGAGTATAAATTATTCACAAATTAACACTTAAACATAGTAAATCAATATATATAATTAAAGGAAGCTTTTTTCTAAGCATGTGATAGTCTCCACCTTTTACAAAACACTTAATTATAAACAATGATTTATTTACAATTTTTCTACTAGAATTAAGAGATAATTAATTATTTACAATTTTTCTATTAGAATTAGAAAATTAGTAAATTGTTGTTTAGATAATAATTTATTTATAATTTTCCTATTAGAATTAGAAAATAAGAAAATAATAAATTATTTACAACTTTTCTATTAGATTTAGAAAAATAAAAAATAGCTGATTATTTACAATTTTACTATTAGATTTAGCACATTATTATTCTTTAATATTTATATACTTACTATTTAAGTTTATTAACTTTATTCAATATTTTTATTAAAAATGAAAATCGAAAATGAATTAGAATAATTGATTCTTTACAAGTTTCTTATCTTAGGACATTATTCTTTAATATTTATATACTTACTATTTAAGGTTATTAATATTATTCATCGTTTCTATCAAAAATGAAAATGGGAAAGCGTAAAAATAAACTAATTTAGTTTGTCTTCGTCTTAACATTAAAATGGGTAAAAAATAGTCTCACGGGGATATAAGAGTAATAAGACAAATCTTTTATTTTTTCTTATACATTATGTTCTTATCTTTTCCATATTACTGAATCATTCAAACTTAAATGAATATCTCCATCTTAATTAAAAATGTGTGGAACTAATAAATTTAATTAGTTAAATATTTAAGTCTAAACAAATTCCTACCTAAAAAGAACATTTGCGATCAATCATATTCGACCAAATTAAGAGCAACACTACTATTTTTTGGTACAAGAGTAGCACTACTATTCAAGTGAATATTATGCACTTTCGTACTTAATTATGCGAAAGAAATGAGATATTTCTTTAATTAAGTAAAAATAAAATAAGATAAATGACAAATATAGTATACTTCAGAGAAACCCCAAAAATGTCAAATTTGGATTTAATTAGTATAAATATAAATATTAAAGACCACAATGATGATGTCAATTCCGGTACCAAAGAAGATTTATAAAACCCGATATAAAGTAGTATGAAAGGGTTATCGTTCGCAAGGATGGTGGGGATAATTGCTTAGTTATGTTCTAGTCTAAGTTTAAGTCGGGGTAATAGGTTTTGTGAAATGATTGACTACTAATGAGCAAACGAAAAAGACTAAGATGTGAATTCAATTAAAGGTAAACTAGGGTGTCGGGGGTCACTAAGATAGGTAGATGAAAATACTAGAAAGTCAACTAGATGGTTTCAAGCAAATGGTCTCGGTAAGTCTCGTCTCTCGAGTCGACTAAACCTAGGTCGGAATACCCTAACTTTTGCTACAAATACACACAACCAACCCTAAAACATGCCAAGCCAAACCCTCAACCGTCGTTAAAGGTAAGTCACACTAAAATCAAAGCCCAACTTTCGTTGAAGCAAATCATCAAACACCTAGCATGCAATAAGTGAAAAACCCTTTACTCAAGAACAACTAATCTATAAACTAGCATTATATTATCATCTAACAACACCTAAGTTCCCCCTAACCCTAGGTATAAGTCTACTCACTCATGGCTAAGAAAAACATGTGGACAAATGATAAACAAGTGCTAAACATAATGAATGAGCAAAGGTAAACAATTGAATAAAAGAAACTTAAAGTAGATGTAATAACTAAGTAAAGAAGAAGAAGATTGTACCAACTAATTGCATAAAGGCAAGAACTTTGATTACAAATGGAAGATCTTCTCATATCCTCCCAAATAAAACCAAAAAGCCCTAGAACAAATGCTAAGAAGAACTACTAGGAAATGACTAAGGAAATATTCTAATGAACTACAAGATTAAAAGAAGAACTAAGAAAAGACTAAGGTTTTTAGGAGAGTTTTTAATGTAAAAGAGTAGGCAATGGAACAGTGTAAAACCCTAGGAATGCGTGAAAAATATCTTAAAGTTGCGTGAATGAAAATAAACTAAGTGCGGGTATATATAGTGTGCGAAAATCTGAGATTTGACTCTCAGCCGGTCGACCGGCTGCCGGTCATGTGACCGGCTAAGAGTCAAATGTAAACAATTGACTTGAGTTCTTCCTTGAGCTTGATTACCAGCCGACAGGCCGGCTGCCGGTCAGGCACCGACTAAGAACACAAAATCATACTTCTGACTTTTGCTTCTTTTTCCTTGAATGTACAGGTACAGCCAGCCGGTTGGCCGACTGCCAGTTGGCCACCGGCTGGGGGTCTTTTCTTAAAGGTCTGCCCAAAACACGAACAATAGTCATCCAAAATTTGGCTAAGTATGGGAAATGATCCTCAGCCGGCCTACCGGCCGCCGGTAGGGGACCGGCTTAAAATCCGACTTTGAATTCCTGTAACATTTTGCCATTTTTTGTCCAAAGTCAAGTCAATGCTCCCAGCCGGCCCACCGGCTGAGAGGGCCTGGGGTCAAAATATCATCAATTCTTCACATTTCGCTCCAAATTCGTCTCATTTGCTCCCGTTTCTTCGTTCTCGCCTCAATACCTACAAAATGGGAGCCAAATAGGAATAGGCGAGGCAATGGACATAAAATCGAGCAAATGCACGCAAAACGAGGTTGAAACGGGACCAAAAATGAAGAAAAGACAATGAAAAACATGACTAAAATATAGCTCATCATTGTCCTATCACATTCGTAAATGCGGTTTATAAGGGCATCTTTTGGGTGATGATGGTTGTGGCTAGCCGAAGGGAATAGGGCGATTTAGGAATTGTCCACCCCTTGTCAGGATTGTCCAAATCTCAAGGCCACTCGAGGATCAGTTAACTGGAAATGTGTGGCCACGCTCGGAAGCTATCTAAGGTAGATAAATTCCGGTCAAACAGTTAAACCTCTAGATCGAGAAAAGATCACTCTAGATAAGATCACTTGCGAGGCACGACCTAGGATGACGCCTTGCATTGAGTGGGATATTGTAATAGGACAAGAGAATTGGTGACGCACACTTGTATCGAACAAGTGGGAGATTGTTGGAGTAAGTGTCATCGACAATAGTGTGTTCACGACTGATTTAGCCCTAATCAGTTAAAACTCATATATGCACTGACGTGCGTATTGTATAACGGATGGGATGATATTTTAAGTCGATTGATCGTCATTTACCGGTAATGATTGGCTTTAAATAGTTTGACATTATCGTCATATGATGGTGGTGATCAGTTAATCCCTTTAGGTCACACCTATAGGACAATACCCAAACTTTAAGTTAATAATTTGTAACCGTAGGTAACTTGTCAGAGGCGTCAAACTCAGGTACCTCTGCACAATTTTTAATTTAAGTTAAAAAAAGACCGAGATAAAGAGCCAGACTATATAATCTGGATAGAAAAGTAAAAAGTGGGGAAAGGTAGATGTTAAGCAGAAAGCAAGAGGTAAGCACTAAAGCACTAGTTGGATAGTATTAGATGCATAAATGGCTTTCGCCTTTGGATTAATATATAATCTGGATAAAAATATATTTAATGAGTCAAGTAATTCTTGACTCCCATGAGAAAACCCATTTAACAAATTCATGAGTAACTTAATCAATTAGTCAACATCCAAGTTATTTTCAAAACTTTTACTTGGTTTTTCTCTTATAAGTTATCATATATTTATCTAATGCAGAAGCCAAGCTGCTGACGTGGCATCACTAGAAAAAAGCTTTGTCCTACGTGTCGCGTTGTAAAGCATCCTAGAGCTATTGTCCAATTATATTCATCCTAGAGCTATTGTCCAATAACATTCAAGATATGGTATAATGGTATAATAATAACTATTCCAAGATTTCACGGCCTAAATCTTTGGAATCACAAGATTTCATTCCATGTATTGAAACAATAAATAATGACAGTTTTGGCTGAAGATTAATTCCGTAGCACGGCCTAAATCCTAGAGTTACCAATCTTGAATCAGAAAAAAGATACGCCATATATGACAAAAATTTTCTCTAGCAAGATTTCATTCCATATATTCCATTTTACTTTGACTCAAATTAATTCCATTTCAATTAACATCCAATAACATTCAAGATATAGTATATGGTATACAAGATATGGTATATTCTAGAATAAAGTTGTTCAATATTATTTTATTTTTGTTTTTGTTTTTTAACTTTTATCAATGTATGCGTCTTAATTTATGCGACCGTATTTTAGTTATAATCGTACACGATTTTTAAAATAACGCTACGTAATTTTTAAACTAATAGTATTTATATTTTAGATTAATATTATTAACAATATTAATTTCATATTATTAAAATACTAAAATAATCAATTTCTTTATCTTTATATTATTTAATAACTTTTATCAATGTATGCGTCTTAATTTATGCGACCGTATTTTAGTTATAATCTTACACGATTTTTAAAATAACGCTACGTAATTTTTAAACTAATAGTATTTATATTTTAGATTAATATTATTAACAATATTAATTTCTTATTATTAAAATACTAAAATAATCAATTTCTTTATCTTTATATTATTTTCATATTTTGAAATTCTAAAATAATTAATTTCTTTATCTTTTAATTATTAACAATATTAATTTCATATTATTAAAGTTTTAAAATAATTGATTTCTTTATCTTTTAATTATTCACAATATTAATTTAAATTAATAAAAGCAGACCCGTGAAGTTCACGGGTTATAACCTAGTTATTTATATTGAAACACACGTGAGATGAAATTGTTTTAAGTTAGCATGAATGGGAACGTGTCAAGGGTCATTGGGCAAAACATAAATAATAAATTAATCGAAATAAACTTCTATTATTGATTTTATAATTACAAATTATCCGCCTTCAAAATACCAGACAATACAAGTCCATTAACATGAATAAAATTAATTAGTACTCCCTCGTATTCTCAATAAGTGTCTCACTGTTTCATGGGCACAAGATTTAAGGAAATTAATAAACTAATGTAAAGTATTGTATGGGGTAAGAAGATAGAAGAGAGAGAAGTTATTATTGATTATTACTGTGGGTAAAGTGATTAAAATAAGTAGTGTTGTGGGGTAAGGTGAGTTATTGTTGTGAGTTGAAATGATTAAAATAAGTATAAAATTTTACCAAAAATGAACAATAGAACATTATTGTGAATAGACGAAAATGAACAATAGGACAGTTATTTAGAATAGGAGGGAGTAATAAGTATTTAAATGTAGTTTTTTTTTTATAATTTAGTGTAGTTGTCATGTGGCAAAAATTTAAAATACAAGTTGCCTTTTAATTAGATTGTAATTTGTATAGATAATTTGTATACTAAATTTTCTATGAAAAAAATTGAACCTCTCAACAATATAGGCAAATGAAGTTAGTAAGTGAAAACGAAAGGACAAATTAATGCATAATGTTGAATTATTTAGTTTTCTCTTTTTTTTAGAATGATAAATCCCCCAATATAAGTACTTTAAATCATATAGAATTGTAAAGCTTTTTATCTTACCAATATTTTAGTTCTCATAAATCATATTTTTTTTGTAAGTAGCATAGTTATGAAGTTTAATAAATGTTAGTATTAATATATCATTTATATCAATTTGTCAAAAAATCTAAAATTTTAAATATTTGCAAAAAATGATAAATTGAGTGAAATAGTTGTCTACTACAATTTCATTGTAATCTCATTATGTGTTATAAGACATATACATTGAATAATATGACATGTATGCATAAGTATTATATAGTAATGAACATTTAGCCATTATCAATATCAATAGGATTTATTTTGGTTTACTTGTTAATAAGATTGAGATCTCACAAGTCCAATTTCATTTTATGAGAGTTATTTTTCAAAAGAAAAATGTTGAATAAAAAACAAAACATACTAAAATGAAACATACATTTGAAATTTTACGAAATACTATTTTTTTATGTAACTAAAACCAATTAGTCATTCACATTCATGTTATTAATAATATTGTTGTTAGTTTATAATATAGTATTGAATGTAATAGAGGTTGTATTTATTCAAGCAATTCTAATATCAGTAGGTCTCTTGAGATATCGTGGTGCTAAAAATAAAAAAATGGGTATGCATCATGATTTAAGATAAAATGGGTACATTTATTATGTAAATAGATGCGAAACTACTATGGTACGATCAATGACAAAATGGTCACGAAATACAAATAAAGAGGTACAAATTAATGGTCTCTCAATAATTTATTGAAAGACCGTCTCTCTCATGTTTTAATGTTCTAATATTCATTTGCTTCTTAGAGTTCTTTTTCTCCAATGAACCATCCATACAAATAAAATTCATTGAGTGATTAATAACAAACAAAATAATGGAATTTGATTTATGGAATATTAACCTTATCGTTATTAATTTAAGTTTTTCTTTAAATAATGAAAGAAATAAGAAATTGAATCATAAATGTGTAAATATTACCTTTGAATATCACAACTTCACCAATCTTGATAGTCCTAAATGAAAACAAAATAACACATATGTAAAGTTAAATGAGTTCTCCATAACCAATGAAACTTAAAAATAAATAAATAAAGAAAACTTTAATACACTTACCTCAATGTTGATACAATAACAAGAAAAATTATTGCACATACATTCTCTTTGTGATGGCGGTTAAAAAAAGATTGGCTCGAATTTTCCTTTAAATAATGAAAAAAATAAGGAATTGAATCATAAATATGTAAATATTACCTTTGAATATCACAACTTCACCAATCTTGATAGTCCTAAATGAAAACAAAATAACACATATGTAATGTTAAATGAGTTCTCCATAACCAATGAAACTTAAAAATAAATAAATAAAACTTTAATACACTTACTTTACCTCAATGTTGATACAATAACAAAAAAGATCATTGCACATACATTCTCTTTATGATGAAGGTTAAAAAAAGATTGACTCAAATTTTTGCTCACAAATGTTGTCTTCCATCAAATATTTATAACCAATTGAGGATGCAGTTTACAACTTTTGAACGTCTTTTATTATTATTATTATTATTATTATTATTGTTATTGTTATTAGATCTAATATATACATAAATCTTTAGCACGATTTTGTGAGTTTTGAACATTCCTTTCATCATAACAAATTTAATAGACATTAATATAAATTAAAGAGAAATGAAATATAAACGGTTTGTTTTAATCTTTTTTTCTATTTTTAACAAAATCCACCTTGCATGAAAGTTGTTTAGGAAATTATAATGATCTTTGATGTGTCTTATTTTTATATGATTTTCACCCCTCCTTTAGCTCATCTTTACATGATAAATTGCACTTTATGAGGTGATTTTATGAGCTAATTCCGTGTTGTAGGTGTTTTGCATGTTTTGTTGCATTTTGTAGGAAACAGAGCAAGTTGCGACCTTTTGCTATCATTTTCGCATTCACCGAGCACCACGAGGCTACTTGGAGCGAGTTTTGGCCATGTAAGGGCATTTTGGGAAAATTCACTCATTCCCGAGGAAGAAGAAATGAAATTTGGTTGGTACTTGAGCCAAGAAAGTGAGAACTAGTAAAGAAAAGAAGAGATTGCAAGGTCCCCGGATTGCTGTTCGAACCCCAGAATCTCGGGGTTGACGCGAGATAGCCATAAGCCTAAAATGTTGCGCCCCCGGGAGTTGTTCAAACCCCAGAATCTTGGGGTTTGATACCTGAGCAATTTATATATTGTTATCATGTTTATGTTAATTAAATCAATCTTTGTTAGTTTATATATTATCATGAGTGAGTAGTCTTATAATCTAGGGTTTAGGGAAGCCATGTTAGATTAGTAATTGATAATTGTTGAATTGGGATTTATTATTATCAATTTGTTGTTTCTATAACATGCTTGTTATGTATTGTTAACCTTTGATTCTTGATCACAATTATTGGTTATATTGTTAATTCTTTTCCTAAGATCGAAAGTCGGGAATAGAATTTGCCTAAGTATGTTTTGTAGCGCGACTTAGTAAGTGCGAGAGCCCGCTAGTAATCGTTCTAAGACTAGTAATAAAATCGAGAGATAATTGCTAATAAGTCTAGACAACTTTTGGTCATATGTTTCCCCAATTCGACATCAATTATTGCTAATTTACATGTGTGAACCTATTTCCCTAGATCTTTTATTATCATTGTTTTACATCTCAATTTGTTATCGTTTTAATCATCAAACCAATCAATCAATCGAATCGACCTTGATAGAATTCTAACCATAGCTTGTCATATTTCGTCTACCGTCTCCCTGAGATCGACCCCTACTTCCTTATCTACATTTATTTGTTAGTTAAGCCTAGGGTATCTTTGTTAGGTACGCGATAAGCCTATCAATCTTACGAAACTAAAAGATGGTACATAGTTTGTCTTGCCTTTTATTTATAGGGATACACTTCAAAATTAGAGTGCTGTAAATTTTTATTTGTTGTTTAACCTATTTTAGTTTTAAAGAATAAAAGGTCATTGTTTAATGTTAAGTATGTTATTATATGTACTTAATATTTACAAGTTATATATTATTTTATAAATGGTGTAAAGTTTGAATAATGTGTTATTTATATATTGATTAGAATATTATAAAAATAATCGTCGAAATTTAAAATTTATTATGAATTTTGATTTTGATTTTTAATTATCGTTTAATTTATCTAGAAATTTAAAAGTTCAAAGTTTAATGTTTGTAATGCTAGTTGCATTTTATGTTTCAATTTTTTTTCCTTTTTACCTTTTTAAATAAGAAATAATGATGTGGTTTGCTAGTATTCTAACGGTAAAATATAATATTTTTCGTTTACCTTTATTTTGTTTATATATTTATAGATAAATGAATTAAATCAATGTCATATAATAAATTGATAATATATGTCACATTTAAAATTGTCAAGTCACATTTAAATTGTCATGTCACATTACACTTGCCATGTCACATTACTTTAGTTAGCATTTTAATAAGATTTTATAGATTATAATTTTCGAGTATTTTTTATTAATTATTTAAGTAAACTTTTATTTACTAGTACATATTTCATGTTCAATGGATCTTTAACTTGTAGATCCAGTGGATGTAAGACTCATTTTGACGAGTATTTCATTCTAGTTATCTCTATGTTGTTTTTAATTTTTTTGTGACAATAATTGTTCTTGTTTTTTCTGCCGTAAATCCAGTAAACCATACTATTTGATATGTAACACCCCCATTTATTAAGGAGCCTTTGGCAAGACCTTCCCAAATAAATAGGACTGTTACCATCTCGGAAATAACGAGGTAGTGAATAACAAAGTAAAACAACCACAATACTTTATAATTAAATGATAGATAAAATCTCTTACAACTTGTCCAAAGACCAAATACAAAACTGAGTTATAAGAAATAAAATAAACTCTGAAAGAAAATACTAGAGTGATCTATAAGCTAAGTAAGTCCAAGTCCGCATCTCACAATCCTGCCCCAGCTCCTAGCTCATCTGTCTTTTTCCTGTAGAATCTACTCCCCATTCCGGATCATCGTAGGTGTCACACGAATACACTGTCAACCTCGCGGTCGAGTAGGATAACACAAAATCATAATGCACAAATAATGATATGCAAATGCCATGATGTGCCTGAGCTTAATCTCAACCCGTAACTCCCACCGTTACCGAACCTCTCGGCAGAGTATAATCGGTCGTCACCGAACACCAGCATAACAGCTGAGGTCACCAGGTCTAGTCCTGCAGAACTAGCCTGGGCCCAATAATATATCATCATATCGAATCCGTATCCAATGCATATGTCATGCTCATGAATGCATTATTTACATAAACAATTACCAAATATCATTCTCATGTCAATCATGTTCAGCATCCAATACATACAATTCAACACCCATTCATAATAGATCATGGAGTATAATACCATTGTATCCTACCTGGATAGCAATATAATCTCATCCCGCAGCTAACATCCAATCAGCAGAATCACTTCATCACATACTCAACACCTAACAAAATAATGTACTTAATTACTAACTAATACAATTACGCCACTAATATAATATATCAATTATTCAAATTAATTACGATCCTTCACATATCCATTACATATATACCATAATTATGTATAATTACCACCTAATAAAATAATTAATCATGCACATAACCTAGACTCATAATAACTTAATAGGAATATCAACTTAAAGAACAAACACGACTTTTCCTGATCTTCCAACACATAAATAGATTTGGTATAAAATATATAACTAATTCCGGAAAAATGAATTGATTCAAGGCCAATTGGATGGGAACCCCATGAATCTTATCTACAAATAATGTCTAACGTAGTTTTCTCAAATTCCAAACTTATCTAGGGTTTTCAGATTGATTTCCAAAAGGTGACAGAATCCGTCGCATAAAAGTATTTATTCATAAAACGACTTTAACACATTATTCTTCGGTAATTACAAATCTTATTATCATCTACACTTTACAAATATTATGTATAAAAAAGACCCAAAATTGAATCGACATATAAACTAGGTTTCCAAACCATTTTCCACAACCAAATCAGATTCGCGGACTTTTCAGCGACATGTTCATAAATAAATCACCTAGGACAAACCATAAAGATTCTGACTATGAAATTTTATATGCATAAACTAGACTTCAAATAAACAGGAATCTTTTTTCAAACTTTTCGAAGAAGAAGACTTTAAAACAGTATAAACAATTAAATGAAATCGACTTTCAAACAGGGAAATCGAATTAGGTTGCAAATGGTGAGAAATCTTCAATCCAGTGAAAGGCTCGACACTCTTCTTCCTTTCCCTCTCTCTAAGTTTAGAAAATGGTGTTAGGATGTCGATGGTTAGGCTTTAGGTTTAGGTTTTTTTTTTGCATATAATAGGGTAGGGTTGTGCATTACATGTTTCTCACAATCACAACCCGAGTCCAAGCCCATCTCGCATCAATCATAACCCAGTCTAATAACCCATCACGCATCTCGAGGAACTTATATATCTATATCCCGTTCTTAACCCATAACTTAAAATTAATGAGTACATATAATAATATAATTTAAATATAAATTAAATATGAATATGGAGGTAAATAGTATTACAAGTCCACATAATATACTAAATATAATTATTATAGCAACTAGCAAATACGTATCAAACAATATATAATTGTACCTCGTCTTGATAATAATATAAAGCAACTCATTATTACGAACTATCAAAATACGGGGTATTACATGATACCAAAAAATAATTCTAAAAAAATCCAAAAGTCCTCTACATGCGGTTCACCTACTATTAGTCTATCATAAAATAACGGAATTACTTTTTTACATACGGATTTTACTCTTTCACATACACTTTTTCATTTATTTTCCATATCATACCCTTTTTTCTAAACCTAAGCAAATAAACTCTTATTAATATCCGTTCCCAAAAATCGAATCTTATTGCACTAAAAACATAAATAATGAAACCAAGTGGTGTTAGTCCAGTGGTAACTGAGTTAAACCTTAAAGCTTGCAGAAATGTAGGAGTTGAGAGGTCTCAGGTTCGATTACCAGCTGGGGCGATGACTACTTGGCCACTGCAGCTCCCGAAGGGGGTGGCTTACATGGTCCATGTGGTGGTGCGGGAATGCATGGGCCCGGGGGGATTAAACCCCTCGTTACCAAAAAAAAAAAAAAAAAAAAAAAAGAATGAAACATAATTTTTCAATTAATGAAATAATTTATTTGTTTATCAATTATTAATATATTTTGTTGAAATTATTAGAAATTATCAATTAGTGAAATTAATTTGTGTAGTCCATTACCAATTAATTTGAAAGAAATTTTGTCTAATGTACCATCTAATTAATTTTTGGTTATCAAACTCAAACCCAAGTGGCCCAGTTTACACGAACCAAATCAATTTTATGATAATCGAAGTCAGCTGCATTTGCCTTGCTTTAGCGTTAAAAAACGAAGTATATTAGTGGGTGACTGGGTGGTGGATCTTTGATCATAAATGAGCGGCTAAGTAAGTAAGAATTGTACGATGCTATACGTGAATTTGTATGAGTGTTCAAACTTCGGAGACAATGATAAATTGGGTACAAAATTCCCAAAAAGTAGCTAGACAACTTCATATTGTTTACATTACTTACTTGTCGAGCATGGTCGGCAGGAGCGCGGGTCGATCGGAGTAAAGTCGGACAAAATGCATTGTCGGAGAAAGTTGAATGGACTCAGTCAGGGAAAGGGTGAAAGAAAGGGAGAGAAAAAAACTCGTTTGGGCGTAAAAAAAAAACAAAGGTAAAATTATAAAATCTATAAAATCTTATTAAAAGGCTAAGTTAAAACGTCAAGTAAAAGCAAAGTCAGCAATAAATAAAAGCCACACAGGATTACCAAAAAGCCACCTTGCACCCTCCAAAATCCACGTCATCAATCATCCATGTCAACGATCAACAATCAGAATACAAATTCTTATAATTAGATTTTACCAGAGTGTCTTCTTTCCCTCTCCAAACTCCACGTGAAGAACTACACCCCAAATTCATTTCTCTTCTCACCATCAATCTATAAAATCTTATTAAAAGGGTACCTAAAATTAATGTGACATGACTAATTTTAAATGTGACGTGACATATTTAAATGTGAAATTGACATATTTTTAATGTGACATGGCGAATTGACGTGGCATGGTTTATCAATTTATTATTAAATGACCTTAATTAAATTAATTATCTTAATTTAGTTAACTTAATTTAACTCACTCATTTATAATATTAAAGGATATTATATTATTACTAAAGCATTTAATTTAATTTCACATGTCTTAATATTTAATTTTATTCCATATATGGTAATTCATACCCATTAATTTTAATTTATTTTAATCGATTATTTAATTTAATTATTTCTACTATTCAAATAAAAGGTTAGTTTATCCATTTATTCCATAAGGCAATTTTACGCCTCATTAATTTATATTCATTTTTCTTGATTATTTAATTAAATTGAAAATAAAACATAAAATGTAATAATAATTGACTCTATAACTATATAATTAAATATAATTAAAAAAAAACAAGTTAAAATATTTACCATCATTCACATATCATATTTTTTATTTCATAAGACAACTTTTTAAACCACTCTCATGCAAAGTATATATTTTGGAAAAGAAATAAAATAATAGTAATAATTAAGAAAACTGTTTACATTTTATTTCTTCTTGCTGCATATTAATGTCTATACATTAAATTTCATAATAATGAGAAAAATCTATAAATATAAATTTATCTATAAATCTAATTAAAATGCAAGCCAAACTTTTTGTTATCATCCACATGACACCCACATGTCATATTTTAATTTCACGAGATAAAATTTTAAATTAATCTCATGTAAAGTGGATTTTGTAGAAAGAATTAAAAAAAAATAACAATAACCTTATCTATAAATCTAATTAAAGGGCAAATCAAACTCTATATTATTATCCACAAGTCATATTTTAATTTCATAACATAATATCTGAAACCACTCTCATATAAAGTCGATTTTGTAAAAACAAAAATAATAATAACAATAAGAAAACAAACCTTATACATTCTATTTCTCATTGGCTCATATTCATCTATAAAATCTTATTAAAAGGGTAACTAAAAAAATGTGACATGGCAAATTTTAATGTGACTTGGCAAAATTTTAATGTGACTTGACATATTTAAATGTGACATAACATATTTTAAATGTGACATGGCGTATTTATGTGATGAATTATCAATTATTATTGCATGACATTAATTTATTTCACTTATCTATAAATAAATTTAATTCACTTATCTATAATATTAAAGGATATTTCAACATTCTTAAATTAATTTTATATATTAAATATATTGTTTTCCTAAATTTATGTAACCCTTCAAAATTTAAATCAAAGATTTCGTCTTAAATTAATTTTGTATATTAAATATATTGGTTTCCAAAATTTATGTAACCCTTCAAAATTTAAATCAAGATTTTGTAATTTATAATTAATATTGACATTTTAATTGAAATTTATGTAATAAAATATGTTAATAAATTTTATAATTATAGTTACAATTTTTTTTAAGAAAACATGTTAATAATTAATAAAAACTACTCATATTACTTAACACCCACCATTTTTATTAACATTTTTTCCTATTTATTTCATTTTTATATTTAAACATGGTAATAAATTCATTCAAACTCTTCATAATACCTAATCCCCACCAAATTAATTAAAAGTTTTTCTTATTTAATTAATTTTTATAATATAATATTTTAATAAATTGATCAAAACTCTTTATATTAATTAACACCCGTAATTTGCACTAATATTTTTCCCTATTTAATTCATTTCTTGAAATTTTCGGCAATCAATTATCTAATCTAATAATATCACAAAATAAATTAAGATTAAAATTAAAATATGGAAATATATGGTTGTCTGATGTCTATAAAAAACCATAATAGCTATAATAGTTTCTATTCACTCTATTTATTTAAAATATATTACCCATGAGTTTCTACTTGTGAATGAATTATATTTCATGGTTTAATTTATTTATTTGACGATAATGAGTATATTGAGAATTATTGTTGAGTGGTGTTGTCGTTGTTGTTGTTGTTGTTGTTGTTGTTGCTGCAATGGTGATGTTCAATAAAATATATTTTAATTTGCGATATAGTTTAAATCACTCTGCAATTTTCTCTTAAGTCTTATTATTATATACTTGCTCAATTTCGTTTAATTGGATATAATTTCATTAAATTAAATACATATATAAATCTATAAATTTAATATATAAATAAAAGGCAAGGCAAATAATGACTCAACAATTCTCATGCTCGCTAAATTTTGTAAAAAAAGATAGATAAAAAAGGGAAAAAATAATTAAAGCAAACATTTTACATTAAATTTCTCTCTACTTCATATTTATGTCTATTAAATTTGCTAATAATGAAAAAGGATGATTAAAAGTCACAAAACATTGCTACATATTTATGTATATATTAAATTTGATAATAATAATAATAATAATAAATATAAGTCGTCCAAAAGTCATAAAATGCATCATCAATTGGCTATAAATATTTGATGGAAGACAACATTTGTGAGACAAAATTCAAGCCAATATTTTGTTTACCTCATCACCGAGAGAATTGTATGTGTAAATAATCATTCATATCATTGTTTTTTTTTAAGTTCTATTGGTTATGAAGTACTATGACATTTTTGAAGTTCATATATATGTTGTTTTGTTGTTATTGAGGCGCCGTCAAGATCTGTGGAGTTGTGCTCCTTAAAGGTAAATATACTTACATTTTTATTATTCAATGTCATATTATATAATTATTTAAGGAAAAAATTAAATTAATATAATTATAATGTAATATTAAATAAATCAAATTCAACCGTTTTGTTTGTTATTAATTGCTCAGTGGATTTTTTTTGTAGGATGCTTCATTGGAGAAAGAGAATTATATGAAGAAGGGAATACTATAATTGTTTAAACAAATACTCCCATATATTTCCCTCAATTTTATATTATAAATTAACTACAAGATTGACATTATGAATGTTAATGATTAATTATTTTAAGTTTCATGAAAAAAAATTAGTATTTCATAAACTTTAAAATGTATGTTTTATTTTTGTATGTGTTGTCTTTTTATTCATCATTTTCCATTTGAAAAATAGCTCTCATAGAATGAAATTGGAGTTACAAAGATCGCAATCGTATAAATAAGTTGGACAAAATAATTCTTATTGATATGTATAATGGCTAAATGTACATTATTATTAATATTTAGGCTTACAATATAGTTAAAAGCTTACTTAAAGCATTTAATTTAAATTTATGTCATTTTTATATTGGTTAATACATAATTCATCTATATTGATTACTAGATTCTTCATTTATTTATACAATATTGTAAAATATCAACTGAGTTATCTATTAATTTATACAATATTATAAAATGACAAGATTAAGTATCTTATTAATGCCACAAATCTCGATAGCCCTTAAATTTGAACAAAACAAATGCGTACGATGAAGTTTGAAAATGTGATGAATATTTCAAAACCCAACAATGGAACTTACATAAAAAAATAAAAAAAATTATATAGTTAATTTAAAACCTTAACCCACTTAGCTTGATGTGAATAGATAAGTAAGACATATTAGTGGCACATACAATTCTATTGACTATATTGATAAGAAAAATTATTGTTTACAAATTTTGCCTCTATAAAAAAACTATAAACAATTGAGAATACGTTTTATGACTTTTGAGCATTTTTTTCTATTATTATTATTATTATCAAATTTAAGATAGACATAAATATCAATCAAGGTTCATCACTTTTGAGCATCGATGTTAAAAAGACAATACTAAGTATCTTACTATGTCATGTGTTATTAAAAATAAAGTCATATTTAAAATCATGTGTCACATGCTTATAAATTAAAATTAAAAATTAAAAAACGTTAGTTGCGAACACAAAAATAAATTGATACAAACTATTTATTTTCCTCTCCTAAATCTGGTTATTAACTACAGCCCTATGATTTAATTAAAAAGTATGTTTTAAGCTTTTTACACTAGATAATTTATCATTCTAAAAAAAGAGTAATAAGCAAACATTATGCCTTAATTAAATAACTTTTAAGTATTTCAAAAATCAAAATTGTATATTTTTAAATGGATAAACTAATTGCCCGGACAAATCTTAACAATACGATAAAATACCAATACTAAAACATATAAACCCGTGAATGTCACGGGTCACAAAACTAGTGTCTATATTAACTTTCATAATAATAATAAAATAATGCTCAAAAAGTCATCAATGTTGATTGATATTTATGCCTATAATAAATTTGATAATATTTAAAAAGAGGATGCTCAAAAGTCATAAAATACATCCTCAACTGTTTATATATTTTTGTTGGAAGGCAAAATTTGTAAGCCAATTTTTTTTGTTACTAGAATTATATTTGTCACTAATCTTTCTTATCTTTCTATTAACGTCAAGTTAATTGTATTAAGGTATTAAATTATTAACTAATTTGTTTGTTGTGTTCTCATTTAGGGGTTATATCAAGATTTGTATGTTACTCTTTAAAAGTAAATATACTTACATCTTTATGACTTGATTCTCATTCCCTATTTCTATCAATATTTACAAGGAAGTTACGTTAATAAGGATGATATTGCATAAAACAAATTTCACTATTCTTATTTATTTTGCACTAATTATTGATTCATTGGAGAAACAAGACTATACGGAAAAGTGAAATACTATAATTGCTTAAACAATTATAAATTACAGACTAACTACAAGACGTACGACATCTATATGAATGATTAATAGTTTATTTTTTCATTTGTTTGTTTTATTTTGGTATTTGTTGTTTTCCCCATCATTTTGCCTTTGAAAAGATAACACTCTTCACCTACCGACTTATTTGATTATTCCGACTTTGGTCTTTATATTATTAACATGTCGATATTTATAATTTCAATACAAGTTCTATCATGAATTATTCACGAGGTGATCAAATGTGTGTTTGATATTTTATATATCCAATTACTAGAAACACTAAAAATATTACACTAGAAACAAAACATCATGTGAATTTCACAATTCACAAAACTGGTGTTTATATTAAACTTCATAATAATGAACAACTGATGCTCAAAAGTCCTGAATCGGTCCGTATTTTTGCCTATATTAAATTTGATAATAGTAATAAAAGAATATTTAATAGCCATAAAACGCATCCTCAATTGTTTATATATTTTTTATAGAAAGCAAAACTTGTAGCAACAAAATTTCTCATCTTTATTGTTAATAAAATGGTAGTGTCACCGATCTTTCCTATCATTTTATTCACATTTTTGTGTAAGATTACAGATTAAATAAAGTTTTTCCTTTAAAATTCTTAATTCCGCAATTTATTGTTGTATTAGCTTCAATTTTGGGGGTAGTACGTATAAAATTTTAGTTTTGTCGTAATATTTCTAATAGTGTGTTCTATGTTATTTTCAGAATTGTTGATGAAATTTTAATATCTAATTTGTGAGGGTGCTATATCTTTGAAATCTTTGTTTGATAATATAGTTTTATATAATTTGATTATATGAATACCTATATTATTAATTTATTTTAGTCTGCGGTGAGTTACTTTAATTTTGCAGGATATTTTAGTATCCATTGTATATGACTTTAATTTCTATTTGTACAAAAGACTAATTGATTTTATATAACTCTTAAAACATGAAAACTGTAAGTTGAGTTAATCTTAGTATATTATTATATTAAATCACAAAAATATCTCACTAGAAATTAAACATCCCGCGAATTTCACGGATCATAAAACTAGTTTGTATGTAAAATAGTAAAATCTATATCTATATCTATATCTATATATAATATAAAAAGGCAAGACAAAGCACCACATTTCACCATTTCACTTTAGAGAAATTCTAGCAAGCCACATCATCATCATTATTAAAAAAAAAACTAATGGATTTAGAAGCATTAAATGCATACCAAAATTTTTAAATAGCATAATATCATTATTTTAAAGAAAATAAAATAAAAAACTAATAAATTTACAAGCATTAAATGCATATCAAATATTTAAATAGAATAATAACAATAAAGTTTAAACTCTTAATTTTTAATAAATTTAACAACAATTAATAAATCAAAATGCATGCTAAATTTAAAATTTGCGTGTTCATTGTTAGAATAAGTTAATTTCCGAATAAAAAAACACGTCACTGAATTTACATCATGCAGCTATTTTTTTTTTGCTATAAAGATTAAATTATAAACATCTATCTATACAATATAATTTAAAGGCTAATTATTACAGTAACTTATTTATTGTTGCGTACTTGTGTGTAAAGATAAGTTATTTACAACGTATTTATCTAAAAACTAAAACATTTTAATTATTATTATATTTCACACTCTAAAAAATTATTAAAAGGTTAAATTATTAGGTGAGGTGACTAGCTTCTAATACACTTTTGACCTTTTTTTTTCTATAATAATTTTTAGAATTTATTCAACGTCTTATCTAAAAGATTAAAGTTCTTTTGGAATATAAAAAGTAACAAATTTACTCCGTAATCATAAGTGAAAAATATATTGTATAAATAGTATACTTATACAATATAATTAAAACGCTAAATTAAATAGTTTTTTATCATCATCTGCCAAGATAAGCTATTTATAAAGTATTTATCGAAAAAAAATTATCTATAAAATCTAATTAAAAGGGTAGCCTAAGAAGTGTGGCATGACAAAATTAATTGTGACATGACAACTTTAAATGTGACATGGCGAAAAAAAGTGACATGGATTATCAATTTAAGAAAAAAAAATATAAGTTAAGAAATTAAAAAATATAAGCTTTAAACACAAAAAGAATTAACCCTTGATCCCCTCTCATAATTTTTGTTTTTTATTTACCTTTATTAATTAACTATTATTTACTTTACTTAATGAAATGACCTTTTAACTTTCTTTTCATTTACTATATATACCCAGTTTGTATATTCCATATTTTTTTTTTATCTTCGTTCTATTCATAAAATTTTGAAAGAATTATTAGTTGCAAAAAATTTCAATGCATATTGTTCATATATATTTCGAAGTTAGGAGGTTTTAACTGCATATGGAGTAGAAAATAAAATTTCAATGCAAATTGTTCATATATGAAAGGGTGACTTCTTTATTGGAGTAGAAAATAAATTTCAATACAATTTTTAGATGGTTGTTTCAAAACAACCAAATATTCACATTTTGGTTTGCCTATCCTACATTTGTTTTAAAATACCGCTCTCCCAGTCGTGTTCATTTTAAACAAATGATTCAGAGAGGGAGTATAAATTATTCACAAATTAACACTTAAACATAGTAAATCAATATATATAATTAAAGGAAGCTTTTTTCTAAGCATGTGATAGTCTCCACCTTTTACAAAACACTTAATTATAAACAATGATTTATTTACAATTTTTCTACTAGAATTAAGAGATAATTAATTATTTACAATTTTTCTATTAGAATTAGAAAATTAGTAAATTGTTGTTTAGATAATAATTTATTTATAATTTTCCTATTAGAATTAGAAAATAAGAAAATAATAAATTATTTACAACTTTTCTATTAGATTTAGAAAAATAAAAAATAGCTGATTATTTACAATTTTACTATTAGATTTAGCACATTATTATTCTTTAATATTTATATACTTACTATTTAAGTTTATTAACTTTATTCAATATTTTTATTAAAAATGAAAATCGAAAATGAATTAGAATAATTGATTCTTTACAAGTTTCTTATCTTAGGACATTATTCTTTAATATTTATATACTTACTATTTAAGGTTATTAATATTATTCATCGTTTCTATCAAAAATGAAAATGGGAAAGCGTAAAAAAGAACTAATTTAGTTTGTCTTCGTCTTAACATTAAAATGGGTAAAAAATAGTCTCACGGGGATATAAGAGTAATAAGACAAATCTTTTATTTTTTCTTATACATTATGTTCTTATCTTTTCCATATTACTGAATCATTCAAACTTAAATGAATATCTCCATCTTAATTAAAAATGTGTGGAACTAATAAATTTAATTAGTTAAATATTTAAGTCTAAACAAATTCCTACCTAAAAAGAACATTTGCGATCAATCACATTCGACCAAATTAAGAGCAACACTACTATTTTTTGGTACAAGAGTAGCACTACTATTCAAGTGAATATTATGCACTTTCGTACTTAATTATGCGAAAGAAATGAGATATTTCTTTAATTAAGTAAAAATAAAATAAGATAAATGACAAATATAGTATACTTCAGAGAAACCCCAAAAATGTCAAATTTGGATTTAATTAGTATAAATATAAATATTAAAGACCACAATGATGATGTAGATAGGTGCTGAAGTAGAATAATTTTGTGGATGACATGTGTTTTAAATGGATATTGAAAGATATTTCATAAATAACAATATTTATTCCTACATATTTTCACCTTATTATTTAATGATGAGACATTGTTATTTGTGTTATAAAATGACATTTTTTACGGGGGCGGGGGTAGATAGGTTTTGAGAGAGGAGATAAGTGTCTTCAGGGGTAGGGCTACTCTCCGACGTTTAAGAGTATTATTTTAGTAGTATAAGCAAATTGATCAGAGATGTTCAAGAATAAAGTTTATGATTCTGATGATCAAGTTGGTTATTTGGGTTGTCAAGTTACGATTTAAGGAGTTTAAATATAAATATATAAATATTAAAGACATAATGATGTAGGTGATCCGAGTTAAGCGGAATAATTGTATTGATGATATGAAATGCAAGTGGGTATTAGAAGGTATTCATACAACAAAGTAATGACAAATAAATGGTGTTTCTGAGACGGATAAAATAAGTCGTAAAAAGATCAAAAATATTTTTTAATTAGTATTAGATTATAGTTTATTATAGTCTGTATTCTTTTGTTTTTCCTCCATATTTTCAACTTATTCTTTATAGTGTGACATTGTTTTATAGGGTAGGGGTTGATTTTAAATTGTATGTGTCCATTGGTTTAGGGATGAGAATAAATAGATCTCGAGGGAGGAGGTAAGTATCTTGGGGGATAGACACTACTATAAAAAGAGACCTAATGCAACATTTCGTGTGCAACACTTACGATTTGTGTTGCAATTTTTACTTAATTATGCAACGCTTTATTTAAAAATGTTGCTTATTACCTACATAATGCATCACTTTAAGATAAGTGTTGCAATATATTACTTTAATTGCAACATTCTTATACAATTGTTGCATTTTCTAGCCACACTTGTGCAACACTTTCGTCACAAACATCTTAAACCCTAATATATGTATCTCTAAAATTTTCCAATTTCGTTTAAGCGCTTGAAATTTTCAATTAAAAAACAAAAAAAAAGAGGCGGCATAATGAAATTTATGTGAAAAAAAAATTAGGCGGCATAATCATCTTAAACCCTATCTACAAAACGATTACTCCGTCACTCATCCTTCATCATCGTGTGATTCGTGTCCACCGTTTCTTCATCATTCCCAAAAAAAACTCAATCAGTGGTTCTCGATCATCAGGTAATCGATTCACGCGTTGATATTCAGCCCATTTCAACTTTGATTCTTACTCAGCCGGCGAAATTCATACTCAGTATAATTGATTGGGATTTCTGATAGGTATGATACTTCAATTTTAATTATTGTTATCATTCTGATAAGTATGATACTTCAATTTTAGGGATTCAGTTGTTGTTTACATAGGGGAGTCGGAGAAAAATGTTCGGGAGATATTTAAAAAGGTTAAGCACTATAAGTTTTTGCTTTCAGTTAAAATCTAGTTTGATACTTAAATCCAATGACTTGAAGTATTGAGTAACTGTTCTCAACTATGACAGGCCAGATCAGCACGCTTGTGTGTCATCTTTTTTGATGAGCTCGATGCGCTTGCACCAGCTCGAGGTATTTCCGGAGATTCTGGTGGAGTTATGGACAGGGTAGTTTCCCAGGTAAAGATTCTGGAGAAGTTTGTGTAATAAGTTAATAACTAATGGACCTGTAGTAATTAGTTCTACATCCGAAGCCATTTGTTATTTACTGTAAAACATTATGTTCTGCAGATGCTTGCCGAAATCGATGGGCTAAATTATTAAACTCAGGTTTGTTTGCACCCTTGGATAAACTGCAATAACAACATTATTACACCAGTGCTTCAAGAGCTCCCACAAATGGCAGCTTGAGGGGATTGGATGTACATAGTCTTATCCCCTGTATTAACTACATAAGGAGAATGTTTCCGGATGGTCATTATGAAAATTTCTGGAATGATGTTTGTTTGGTTTTTTGTAGCGGATCTTGACTCAGAAATGGTGATGGGCGTGCAGTGCTTGGCTCTGGTTAGTCCTTCTGCTGCTGTTCGATGTAGCAGCGGGTCTGGAGGTAGCAGGCTGGACCAATGGTATGCAGGTCTGGTAGCAAGGTCGTGGGTCTGTTACCAGGTCTGCAATGTTGTTGCAGTATATTGCAGTAGTTTGTTCTGAGCATCCTTTAACAGTTTATGATTGGCTTAAGAGCAATTAAGGAATAGGGAGCATGAGTGATCAGATGTTGGTCTGTGCATCTGCTATGCGTGTTAGGAAATAAAGTAGCTTCAAGTTTTAAGGTCTGTAGAATGGGTTGGCAGTTCTGGCTCAACTAGCAGTGGGTTCATGGCTGAGTGGAAGTCTGATACTTTGTTCAGTTGCAGCAGTGTAGAAGGATTCCTGCTAGAGTCGTATGGTACGCTAGCAGACTTGAGCAGTTTGCTGGGCAGTTTGGCATTGATTGTAGCTATTCAGTGCCTGGGTTCCATGTATCCTATAAATAAGATGAGCATCTGGCTGCACTCTTGTCAGAATTATGGACTGTGTATGCGGCTCATTGGGTCTCTGATCAGAGTCTAAGGTGCAGATGCAGGTCTGAGCGAATGGAGCTGGGTCTGCGTGGGCTACGGTCAGACGTCAGCAGCTGGACTGTTTTGCAGCAGAGTCAGTGCAGGCTTTTGAACTGATGCTGGTGCAGAGCAGAGGGTCTGGAAGCAGGTCAGATTGTTGCTGAACTAGAAATAAGGCAGATTAGTATTTGAAGAATGACTGGAAGGCTGGGGCGTGCAGTGGTCACTTACTGGCGTGCTAGGTGGGCAGGAGTAGTGATTGCTTCTGATCTGGAATTGTGGACTAGTCTGATTGTGTGCAGGAATTGACAGGAACTGATGAGTGAACGAGCGGGTATGCAAACTGATGGTCGTTTTCAAAGGGAACAAGATTCTGATTGAGGCGTCTTTCAAAGCGGATGAACTCAAGGAAGATATTTAGCTTAGACTTCTGTATCTATTTAGTATCTTCTTGTAATTGACTTTAGTTTTTGATAAATACAACTTACCTTTCACCAAAAAAAAAATATAACTCAAGGTTTCATATAAACATTCTTGTGTAATAAGCAAAAAAAATTGACCACAAATAATTGCTTTTTCCAGGAAGATGAACAGATTAGAAAGAATCGACTTGCGTTGCTCTAGAAAATCGCAGACCTTCCAAAAGGAATTGCAGATCTTTCAGCATTACCGGGTTTTTAATTCTATTCAATTAGCCATTGTACTAGACCACATTTTTGGTGAGAGTTATAACATTAGTGAATAGGCCTGTAAACTTAATTTGTGTACAGGGTTAACAAAAAAGCCAAAGTTGAATAGATCCATTTTTTAACTAGTCAATGCTTGAACCCAATTTTGTTTTCGACTCAAAACTTGAGATCAAACTCAAAATCTATTTAGTTAAAGAGTCAGTATATAAATAGCCAATTAAGGAGGGTTCTTTGGTCGCCATTCATACTTGAAGACCTGTTATTTATAATAATCATTGCCCCATGTTTTATAGAATTCATGTATGTTTTATAGCAGGCATGTGCTAAATGTTTTCAATCTGCTCAAAATTGTAGAGAATACCAGAAAGGTAACGAGCAATCTTGGTTGTAACAAGATAAACAATGGAAGATCAGTCTGTGGATTGCTGGGGCTGCAGCATTGGGCAGCGGTTTCGGAATTGGGGCAGAATGGGGGTTCTTTGAGTAAGCAGCGTGAAGCTAGTGTGCTGGGCTACTTGTCTTGAATTGGTTAAGGGGCAGATCTTTTAGAGTGAGCTAGGGGGTCAGTTGTAGCATCTTTGCTGGTTTATTAGAGTACAGTGGGGTATCGTGGGCGTGCTTGAATGCTACCCAATGTCCACGTGCCTTAATGCTTTCAAGGAATGAGAGTTAGAAGTGCCTACAATAAGCAGATATTTTGATGCGGTCACTGGTCGTGTCGAATGGAAGACCATACAGGAGAAAATGAAACTTGATGAAAAAGAAGCTAAACGGTTTAATCCTGTAAATCATTTGTTCTATTTTAAACATTTGGTACATTTTTTTGTACTTTAACATTTGCGAAGTTTTGGAAATGTAATTGACATTTATTTTTGAGATTGAATAATTCTATTGTAATTTTTGAATGATATGCAATAATACACGATTATTAAGAATTGCAATTCTCTATTGTGTTTGGATAAACAAGTGTTGCGTTTGTTTAGTATAAGTGTTGTTTTTGGACGTAACTAGTGTTGCGTTCTCAAAATAAAAATGTCGCATTTGTTCGATAAAAGTGTTGCTTTTTAATATAAAAAGTATTGCATTTGTCTACGAAAAGTGTTGCTAATTTTTCACAAGTGTTGCATTAGAAAATAAAAATGTTGCCTTTGCATTTGAAAAAAGTGTTGCATAAAAGTAACTTATGTAACACTTTATAAAAGTGTTGCAATAGTTCAAAAAGTGTTGCATAAAGTGTTGCAATGAGCTAATGCAACGAGACTTTATACAACACTTCATTAAGTGTTGCATAAACTCTATAGCAACACTTATATGACATTATGCAACAATAGTGGAGTGTTGCTATAGAATCAAAATGTAGTAGTGAGAGTTACCCTTCAACGTTTAAAAGTGTGATGTAAGTTGCACAAGCTAAGAAAGTGTCTATAGGTTAGAGTTATTCAGGGATACGATTGATTATGTTAGTGAAGTTGGGTGGTTATGTGAGAAGGGTATGACGAATATCTAAACGGTGTCGAAAAAAGTTGTGTATGTACTAAATAATGATTAGAACAGTTGAACAAGTACATAGGTAGATAAATTTTATTTCAAAATTTTATTTTATGTGATAGTAACATAGGCACATATGTTATGAAAAGAGCTTAAAAATCTCTATAGTAACATGTATGCATACTCAATTTTGATTGGTATAGGGCGGGATTTGATTTTACATTGGATATATCTATTGTTTCGAGCGGTGGGGTAAATAGGTTTTGAGAGAGGAGGTAAGTGTCTTGGGGGTAGGGTTATTCTACGACGTTGAAGAGTGTGAGAGTAGTACAAATAAATATCGGTAGGTCGTTGAGGTTTCCAGGAATACATTTTACAAATCATTTGAATGGTTACGTTGGTTAAGTGGGTGAGAAGGGTACTCCATGGGTAGGATTACTCCCTGACGTTTACGAGTGTGATTTAGAAGATTGAAAAATATATTCATATGTAGGTTGGGTGGAAAGGGTTGAATTTGTGAAAAAGCGGATAACGTGAGATATTGATTGGATAAGGTAAATGAATAAATTTTATTTAAAAATGTGTATTATATGAGAAAAGAACCGACAAATATAAAAACATAGGCTAAAAACATTTAAAATATCACATGTATAAACACAATTTTGTTTATTTGTTGGACACGAAATTAAACAATCAAATGTTATACTCTCTTCAGTTCTATTGAATGCTCCATTGGGTTGTGGAATAATTTTTAATGTGGAATGATGTTATAGTGTTTTTTGTGGGAGTATTCTTGGAAATATTTAGGGGTGTGTATAAAAAGATGTCTTAATGTGGCGTTGTAGTTGCAAATTTGCAATGATAACATTGTAAATATAAGAAATAGAAGAAGATATTTATGTCAATTATTTTACCATGTATGGAAGAAAAATATTGGATTAAATTGTACAAAAATGAATGTGAAAACATTGGATAAGAATTAAGGAAGTATTTGTCATGTCAGTATTATATCGCGGTAGATAGGTAGATAGGTCTGGAGGTATGAGGTAAGTGTCTTGAGGATAGAGTTATTTTCCGACATTTAAGAGTGTGATTTGAGAAGTACAATTAAATATAGATACAATGGGGTTGTTCAGGGATGCGCATACGGTTAATTCTTATGGTTAAGTTGGTTAATTGAGTGAAAAGGGTACGGACAATGCCTGAATGGTGTGGAAAATGGGGTGGTATGTCACAAGAAAACTGATGAAATAGATGAATTTATTTCAAGGTTGTATTATGTGTAAATGACTTAGGCATAGATGCTATAAAAATAAGTTTAAATCTCTGAAATATCCTGTATGAAAACTCAATTTTGTGTTTTTTCTTGTGAAGCACAAAAATAAGTAATCAAATGTTAATAAATATCATGTCAATATAGTGTTGTTAACGTTTAACTAGGTTACTTTTTTGTCTTGGTGATTAAAAAAACACCGTGGTTTAAATTTTACACCAAATTTCGATGTAACATCTCGAGTGTTGCATCCACCGTTCATTCCTTAACACTTCTCTCATACCTCTTTTGTTAACCAAACAAAAAATTGCATGTTTTTTTTTCGCAGTCAAGGATTTCTCATTCAAACAAGATCGATTTTGAAAGCAGAAGTTAGCTAGGTTTCTGATAAATGGATGAAGTTTTCAAAGGGAGAGCTAACATTGATGGATAAGTTCGGGTGTTTTGTGAAGGAGGGGTCATTTGAATATTTTAGGTGTGTATTGGAAGCTAGGAAATAGTGTCGATGATGAGTTAGATGGTTGTTTGAGGTAGCAATAAAATTGGATTGTGGTGTGACATTGGATTGTGGACCGTTTCATGTGTTGTTTGAAGAGTAAAGAGTACTGGTTTGAATGTTTATTTCCTGTGATATTGTAGATTATTGTGGCGAGTTGGTGGTAACATTAATGAAAGAAATAAATATAAATGAGGTAATTTTTTTAACAAAATAGCACATGTATAGAACGAACTAATACTATTTTTATATAACAAAGTCTTATAATTTACTTCTGATTATGGTGAAATTTTTATAAATACCACAAATTAATTTAGTATCCGTGCATCGCACGAGTAAAAATATTAGTTATTAATAATTCCGTGATTTTCACGGTGCTCCAAAACTAGTTCCTATGTTAAAAGCCTTATCCCTTAAATAGTTACTCTTTTATCAAACTCATTTTCCATTTTCATACTTCATTCACTTGTTAATTTAATACTCCTTAAGTAGATAAATTTGATACGAAAAAATAATTCTAAATTTATTGTTTTAAACTTATTTATTCTCATCGGTCATCACCAAATAACCTACTCCGTATAAGCTATCCCTAGACCAGTAGACGACCACTCCCACCATCTCCGTCATTCTCCAATATTATCGCGGCCATCTCTTTCGCTCACTGTCACAACCATCTCCCCATCACTCTCTTTCGCTCACTGTCACAACCATCTCCCCATCACTATCATTCAACAATACCACACCATCGTCTAGCATAGCCATCATCTCCGTCGTCATTATCTGCAACATCACCATTCCCATTGCCTCCAACATCAGGTAATTTTAGCTTTTGTATCTTTATAATTTATTTGGGTTTTTTTTACCCTGTTTGATTCTTTATAATTTGTAAGTTTAATTTAGGTGGCTCACCATCTCAACATCAGTAAGTTATTTGGGGTTTTTGCACAGAATTTTTTTTAAATATATATTAAAAAAAATGGTTCAAATTCTGTCATAAGTGAGTTCGAACAATAGGATGTTTTGGAATTTGGAATTGAACAATGAACAATAGAGACTTGAGAGAAACCAAGGATCTAATTCTAATGCTATCTAATTAATTCCCATATAGAACGTGGGTACTCAGGAAATAAAAAAAATAGATCTTAACATTTTGACTTTCAACCACAGACCGCCGCTTATGCTCTGTGGTATTTGCTTTAATAAATAGGCTAGGGCGGTAAAACTCTCGCTCATGAATTTTAACACTGCTTCATTCCCTAATTAAGCTAGAACAACCCCTTGCTAGTTGATCTGATCTGAGTGCACATGGGTAGAACTTTATTTACTATGGTGGCAGTTGAATTTGATCAAGTAGAACTAATGTTTGTTGATTTGTGTAGAGAGGAAAAGTGTGGGTTTTAAGCCATTACCAATGGTCCAAAAACCCATATCATCTGTATTGGAAAAGATTAGACAGCGGAAGATGGAGCTGTCTAGAAAGTAAGTATTTTTATTCAATTTGTAAGGTCTGAATTGACTAGCATTCACTAAATTGATTAAATATTTGATTGGCTTTACTGCTGGTGTATTCAATTGAAGGATGGGTTCTCGAAGCGTACAAAAGCCTGATGTTGAACATGACGATTTTCCTCCTGATGATGACAGAATTGCGAGCACTGCTAAATTTGAGGCTCCTATTATGGAGATCAGTGACCATAAACCATGTTCTAGCGACGAGCAAACTCCCAGTACCAATGTAATGTTGTTTTCTGGACTTCAACATATGTGATTTGATTATGATGTGTGCTCTATATAGGGCATTTACTTCATTGTTTGTTTGATTATGATGTGTGCTCTATATAGGGCATTTACTTCATTGTTTGTTTGATTATGATGTGTGTTCTATATAGGGCATTTACTTCATTGTTTGTTTGATTGATGGAGTAACCTGTGACTAAGGCGCAGCTTAATTTTGTTTTTGTGTGGCATTTAGTATGTTTGCTTATTTGTTTTTCATTTTCCAGTAGATGCTAAGATGGCACTTTTGGTTTTGTATTAAATTGAATCAAACAAAATGTCTCAACAAATTCATTGTGCTTTTTTTGTCTCCATTGTAAATTAGCAGTTATTCAATGCAGTTCTAACTGCAATTTGTGGGATCCCTTGAGGCCAGTGGCGGATCTTAGCACAGGAAATAGATGCGCAGACTTGATTCTCATAGTGCCATTACTGTGGAACATAAAACATAGGGGAGGCTGAACCTGTACTAATTGTATAATGATGTAATTACTACAAAACATAGGGGAGGCTGAGCCTCTGCCGAACCTAAAATTTAGCAGAGAAATCTCTGCATCTTAATGTTATGACATTGATTTCAAAGACTGTTTGGAACTGTACGATAGGTTGTCTGGACTCTAAAGTGTTTGATTATATTATGATGCAGATTTTGGTAGAGGAAACTGAAACATCATTCCGTGCTCCAGTCAACGACACACAGGTTTTGTTGTCCTTTACTTTTGAGATCTAGTCCTGTTAAGTGCTCTTCATTTTTCTTAGTGCTCTTCATTTTTCAGTGGCTTACCGAGAATGTGACTTTTGTAGGACCTGTTTTCCGATTTTCAAGCAAGCGAATCTCAAGAGTGCTCGTCAAATGTAGAGCCGGGAAGTCCGATCAAAGATGTTTCTCCATCGCTAACTTCGTTGAACTTGAGACTTGATTCTGCCCTTCCCGATGACATGTAATTGCCTTAAACATCCATTGTTCTTCCTTGCTTATCAAAATAAGTGTTCCTTGCTTTTCCTGCAGTTACTTGCATAATCTTATATTATTGTCTGACAACATTTTTTGGGATTGTTTATGCCTTACTACTTTGTTATTTAGAAATATATTTATTTAAATTCAGGGTATCTTAGATGTTTTTAAAATACTTGGGAACATGTTAGAATATTGAAAAACAAGGAGCACAAAGTTTTGTCTTTTCTTTTTAGTTTTTGATGATGAACTTCAGTATGAACTAATAAAGTAATAGAAGTTTGACTGAAGTTACTTTACTTCTCTAGCTCTTCTGATGAGGAAGAAAGTGACAAGGAGAACTCTGTCCCCCTTCCAAAATCCTCGACTAAACACAATTTCTCTTTAGCGGGGGATCCATTAAAAGCGTTTTTGGACGAAGAAGCTTTGGAAGATGACAGTGACAATGATCTTCTTCACTCTGAAGACAAGGACGAGGAAAATGATGCTGATATGGAAGAACATTGTGATTACATTGCTACTGATTTCAAAGAAAAGCCAGTTGATCGCGAAAGGCGTGACCAACTCCATCGATCTTGGCTTCAACAACAAGACGAGGCTGGAACAGAAAACCTCTTACAGAAGCTAAAATATGGCGGAAAACAGCAAGAACCGACCTTCCTCGAAGTTGACGATGACGATGAAAATGAAGATAAGGATGATGGGGGATTGGAGGGCAAAGAAGATGAATCAGACACAGATGATGATACTGAAAATTTCCTTAAAAAATCCACTCGTGCTACTACAAGAATGTTGAAGCAAATGATTCCTCAAATGTTTACAGATGAAGATGATGGTTATGTGTCATCTGAAGATGAAGTCATGGAAAGAAGTTTATCCAGGGAACACTCGCGACACAAGGTGGGTGGTCTGTTTTGCAAATCTGACTTCTCTGCCTTCACTTGTAAAATTTCATGGCTGCTTATTTTTCTAAAGCAAAGGCATAAGGTGACTCATGCACACCCGACACACTGTTTTACAAATGAATTTGTTGTTGCAAATTGAAATTTTGTACAACAATACCAGTTACTACCTTTTTGGTATTTTTAAGATGATTAAAATGTAAATGGTTAGAAAAATCTGAGAATTGCATAGTGCGTTTCTTTAGCTATTCTGTAGCCTGTAAGCAAAGTGCACCTAAGGTGCTCTTAGTGCCTCATTGTGCTGTGTGCTTAGCATTCTATTTTAAATTATGCTTTGCTGCCAATATAACAGTAGTTGATACCATGATGTAAAACTTGTTTTTGGTATTGATATCTTGTAGGAACCCGAAAGGAAGACAAAGTTCTTGACTGTAGCCAAGGATGAAAGTTCCAAGGAAGTTGTTGGTCGCATAAGGAAGCTCAATTCTGTCCCTGAAACAAAGAAGAAAGCAAAGACTTCATGTAATTGTTCTGAATCTGTATGCTTATTGCTTTATGCATGCACATATCTTTCTAATTTGGGGAGTATTAATTAGTGTTGTATTTATTTTATCAGCTTTCTTTGATGTTATGCTGACCAAAGGGAGCGGCAGTAACTCTACTAAGGTAAAATCGCCCTCCATTTTGAAGTTATTGTTTTCTTTGTTCAAGTACAAGTTGTAGATTACAACGGTAAACCTCTAGATGATCAAAGCTGAAATTCTCATTTGAGCTTCAGTTAAAAGAGCACTTGATTGGACTCAATTTCTATATTAACGGGGTTCTTAAACCCAGATCATGAGAGCAACCGCTCAACTTTTATAAGATTTTCTGATCTGATTAATAGTATTCCCACTTTATCCCTTAACAAGTAAGAATCATGTCTTCTAGTAGCGAAAACATGCTGCTGTGTATCTCAGAAGCGTTCATATAATAAAAAACTTAAAATTTGCGTCTTTGTAATAGATTAGGAGTTCTTTGAACTCCTCACAGTGTTGTACTAACAAGTTCTTTAATCCTAGGGTTTTTTTTGTCAGATAGTACCTTTTATTTAGGGTCATTTGTGAGAAACTGCCTTCTATTTTATTTTTTTGCTAGAAGCTACCTGCTTATTTTTTTTGTAAAGGACTACCAGATTTAAAATTCCGGCCAAAAAAGTCAAGATTTCGGTATTGACCTTTAACTCCCTTTCATTTGCACGTGTGAGCTCTCCTTTCCCAAAAACCACTTCTTTCCTTTTCATTTCTCTCTTCCATTAAAAAACCTACCTTAATCTCATTTTTAATCATCCAAATTGATGCGTCATAATCCAATCAGTAGCAATTTTATCTCTTCCATTTGATCAACCTACTCCATCTCATTGCTGTGTCATAATCCAATCAGTAGCAGGTTTGTTCCCTTTGTTTGTTTTGGTAAACCTAATAATTTATTTATTTGATGTTTTTTATGTTGTCATTGCTCAGATTCTTTATAATACATGTTTTTTTATTTGATTTTGGTAATGTTAATTGTATCTAGGATGGGGAGCAAGTTGAATCTACAATCTGCTACTGATTTTTATGCAAAATTAAGGGTTTATCATGGGGCTTATTTTAAAACTAATAAGCATAAGACTGGGTATGTTGATGGGGTTTTGTTGATGAAAACTAATATGGTGGATGAAGCGTGTTACTTTAATTTGGTAGATCTTGTTAAGAATGATTTGAAGTATGATCAATTAGGGGAATTATGGTTTAGGCGAAAATGGTTGAGCTTGTTTGCTGGAAGGAAAAAAATAGAAAGTGATAAAGATATTGCATTGCTTATGAAAGCCAAAGATGTGGTCCATGGGAATGAAGTGGAAAGGGGACCAAGGAATGTTAGTTTTGGAGGGAATATTAAGGTAGGTTTTAACAAAATGAAAGAAGTGGTTTTTGGGAAGGAGAGCTCACACGTGCAAATGAAAGGAGTTAAAGGTCAATACCGGAATCTTGACTTTTTTGGCCGGAATTTCAAATCTGGTAATCTTTTACAAAAAAAATAAAAGCAGGTAGCTTATAGCAAAAAAATAAAATAAAAGGTAGTTTCTCACAAATGACCCTAAATAAAAGGTAGTATCTTTGACAAAAAAAACCCTTAATCCTATGCTTTTGAAATTGTAGTCCTCTTTCTTAAGAAGAGCATCAAGCCATCCAGTACCGACAAGCAACCATAAGAAGGGCCCAAGCACAGGTAGATCTTTTATATTTGGACGAGATGACAGCAGGAGTTCAGCACCTAACACTGAGGATTTGCCTGCTTTGGTGAGCTTAACTGAAACCCTTTTAATATCGATCACTATCCACCAAATTTGCAACAGTTTTGAGCTCATATACTGTCCGTATATGACTTGAGTGTTATAACTCAAATGAGTTGTTCACGCATGTTCAAGTGGTGATATCGTTTCACTTTCATAATGTCATACCAGAATCAGAGTGTAAGCCAGGTGAAAAAGGCGGTTGCTGCGAAATTCAGTGGATCTCAAGTGAAATGGAGCAGCACCCAAGAAACACAGACCAGAGATGACAAAGTTCACGAGACTTCACTCTTTGAGATTCTGAAGCGCTCTTCTTCTGTACAAACTGTACATGATAATACGGTTGATCACGAAGCTGTTTTTGCTGCTTTCAAGTCTGTGAAAAAGCAGAATAGAGTTGACGGAAGATTGTAACCTCAGACTATGTGAAATTCAGAATTTTAAAAGGCTTTTTGTGGCAGTTGGAAATGGTGCTGAAATAGTTAAGAAGGTCAACGATGCGATGAAGAGTCGAAAGGCAATTTCTACTTTCTAGGTCATTTATGATTTTATAGATTGCATTGTTTAGGTAACTTTCTTGTTGGACTGCAAGCGGTTTCCCAATCGCTTTGAATTGGAATGATAATAACACTAGTTTTTGTTAATATTTTTCATTTGGTCTTCAAACTCTTGTTCACGAATCATGATGACTTGTTCATGTTGTTGGGTGGTTGATAAGGCATTTGCAATAGTAGACATGTGAACATTCATTCCATTCATAAATCTGGAAAGGTTTGAAAACATATCTTTGAAAGACGTAGTCAAATCCGCAATCTCTGGCATCTTTCTCTTGGTTTTTTTGTTTCTTATAATCCGTTGAAGTTTTCCTGGTCTTTGCTTTCTTTGAAGATGGTGGCTCACTTGGACTGGATTGAGTAGGAATATAAAGTGGCTCACCATCATCAATATTGCCGTCTTTGTCACTTTCATCTCTACTTAAGTCAATAGCCTCATTTTGTAGGTTATCCATCACTTGGATGAAAGTTTCAGAATTAGTTTCACGCTCGATCAAGATTGTATATAATTGCTAACTAGTTTTTTTAATAAGTTGCAATTACAATGTATTGTACTACATTTTTAGTTGTCAAACACTAATCATAAATTTAATGTTTTATATACTATTCTTTTAGATTTCAGTCAGTTATTAACTTAAATTCTCCACTTAGAATGAACTTCGTCCCTGAAGTTCTCAAGGTTCAAAAGACACTACTCAACGAGGTGACACTAGCGTGCGATCATCTCCTACCCCCTAAAAGAACATTGGTTACGTCCCCGTAACCTTACATACCTGAACAAACAACTGAGGGTATCATTCCCTCATAGCTGCCTTAGGCTCCCAGGTAGCCTCCTCAACATCGTGGTTTGACCACAAAATCTTAAGGAGCTTGGTCTCTCCCGTTATGGTTTTTCGCACTTTGGTATCAAGGATAGCCTTAGGTGTTTCCACATAAGTCAAGGTCTCGTCGAGCTCAACATTCTCCACCTTAAGGATGTGAGATGGGTCACTAACATACTTCCGTAGCTGAGATACATGGAACACATTATGAACTCGATCCAAGGCTAGTGGAAAGCCAGCCGGTAAGCAATCGATCCAAAATCTCGTCGGGACCGATAAACTTTTGGCTCAACTTGCCTTTCTTCCCAAATCTCGTTACCTCTCATAGGTGAAACTTTTAGTAACACCTTATCCCCAGCCTGAAACTCAATGTCTTTGTGGTGCAAGTCCGCATAGCTCTTCTGTCGATCTTGGGCTGCTCTCATCTTCTGGCGAATCATCTTCACCTGGTCTATCATATCCTGAACCATCTGAGGGCCTAGCATGGCGGCTTCGGAACTGTCATCCCAACACACTAGACTCCTACACCTCCGCCCATACAAGGCCTCAAACGGTGCCATTCCAATACTCGCATGGTGACTGTTGTTGTAAGAAAACTCAATCAAATCTAGTCTCTCTTCCCAACTACCTCCAAATTCCATCACACACGCCCTCAACATGTCCTCCATGGTCTTGATCGTCCCCTCAGTATGCCCATCGGTGGCTGGATGAAACGCAATACTCATCTTCAGGGTAGTACCCATCATCTCCTACAACTCTTGCCAGAACCTCGAGATGCAACGAGAGTCTCGATCCGACACAATATCCTTAGGAATCTTGTGCAACCTGACCACGGTCTTCCTATAAGCCAAGGCCAACTCTGTCTTGCACCAAGTGTCCTTTATAGAGACGAAATGAGCTGACTTGGCTAACCTGTCCACTATTACCCAAATCATGTTGTTACCCCTATGAGAGCGAGGTAACTGTTGGGAAATGCGTCCTCAACAATAGCGCGATCACATAATTAAATCTCATGACGAGAATACGCAAGAGATGATTCAAAATTATATAGTCAATTGACCAACATTAATCGGTAATGATTGACTAGCTAGAGTTTGACATTACTGTCGTATTACGGTGGTGGTCTGTTGATCCCTTTAGGTCCAAAACAGAAGAGGACACTTGCAAATTTTTCGAAATAATTTTTATTTGAAAAATACTCCATACGGTGTATCAGATGCAACAGTCCAGTGCACTGTTGCATGACTAAGCAGTCACTTGATTTTAATGAGAATGTTACACATACTCTTACAATATTTCGACTAATGCTAGGAGATGTATCTTTGTTCTTGACTTGTGTCTATTTTAATTGATCATGTTGAATCTTCTTACAAGCCCATTTGATTGCCTCAATCATTATTCCAATTGTTTGCTTCAATCACTAAGCACTGGTAACTAAGAGCAAACAATCAAATACCAAATGTGTTGGGGCTGGTGTCCTTGATAGTTAGTACAATGACTTATTAAATCTCTTAAAGGATCACAAGGGCATACTTTGGTATTATTATCAGTTGATCCACGTTTATCAATAACGGTTGGCTTGCTAGATAAGTTTGACGTTATTGTCATACGGATGGCGGTGATCAACTGGTCCCTATACGTCACACCTATATGACACGTTTGAGAGATGTGAAGGTATGAAAATACAGTCACATTTATGCTGAATACGACTAAACAGTTAGTCAGAGGTATTGACTATTAAATTAGTCAATGAGATGTTGAGATAATTATTTAATACGGATTAAATAATTTTAGCTAATACGGATTACATGATTAATTCGTAAATTAAATATAAACGGTTATATTTAATTAAATATTGAATTCGTGTATTAATATAAGCAGTTATATTAATTGAGCTAATTATAAAATATCGTAATTTTTATCATACCATTATTAATGCACCGACTACATTAATATCTGATAACGTGTGTACGATTTATAATTAAAACCCGCGAATTATATTTTTAGCGTTAGGGTCGAATCACGCAAGAGGATAAGGTAAGAGTGGAAAGCCCACTCTCACCTTTTGACCTATTTCGGCCGGCCAAGTATTACAAAAGGAGAAGAACTCTCCTTTTGTCAGACTACTGAAACACTCGCAATTCACTTTCACAAAAACTAGGGTTTTGAGAACAGTTTTTCCCAAAACCTAGATCTCACATCTTAAAACTCACAATAACTCTCCCCATATTGCAAGACAATTGGAGAGCATTTCTAGCACACGCGACATCATCTCAGACGGGTCTTGGGTGCAAGTTATAGGAGGGAATTTCTATTAATTCCTGTTCTTAGGCCATTCGCGCAAAGGACCTAAGGTTGTACTCTTTACCTTTTATTCATGTTTTTCATCTTATGACTATATTCACATGTAAACTTTTCGTTATAATCCTGTAATTTAAAGGGTGAATATACGGAAATTCCCCACAAGTGGTATCAGAGCCAAGGCCACGAATATTTTTACAATTGTGTTTTTCATAAGATGTTTTAAAAATTGGTTTTTGAAAACTCGTTTGATGCTGCGGCCGTGTGCCATTTAATGTGAGAAATAGATCATGTTTTTCGATTTTGATTTGTATATTGTTGATTAATCGATATTTTTAGCAATTTATAAATCTCTTGTTGGTGTTTGTTGTTGATTTACACGTATTAAATCAAGAATAAATACATGTTTTGTTTTCATACATAACAGCGTACGTAGGATTCTACGAACGAGCATATTTCTACTCGTTCGTGGTCTTCTTCTGCTACCCGTCACTCGATCGAGCAGTTTTTGGCTCGATCGAGCAGTTTTTGAAACAACCTATCACTCGATCGAGCACTTTTTGGCTCGATCGAGCATTTGGATTCTACGAACGAGCGAATTACTACTCGTTCGTAGTCTGCCTCGATGACCCTGTCACTCGATCGAGGCTTGTTGTACTCGATCGAGTGACACTGTTCCTCGATCGATCACGTTTGAACTCGATCGAGCAGTTTTCAGGGTATTTTTCCTTTTTCTGAAAATTTAGGTTTTCTTGAAAATTTTTGGTTCGATCGAGCACCTATTTTACTTGATCGAACAACTCGTCTTTCAAGGTTACTCGATCGAGTACTCTAGTGACTCGATCGAGCAACCCTGTTTTGACAGAATTTCGAAAATAAATTTTTTATTTTGTTTTCTCTTGGCCCATGGTAATATACTATATACGGAAATAGTATATTGACTTTTGTGAAACGGTTCACACTCGTAAGATACATATTATTTTAAAACGGTTTAAAATAATGGATTATAAGTTTATTAAGATTAATGTGACTAAAACGGTATAATCACATAATTTTAATCTCGTAAGGTGGTTTTGAAAAATTTATTTAACATAATAACGGTATTATGTCACGTATGAATTTGTTTTAGTTGATGCATTTTTTTATCGTCTTGTGAATGCTATTCAATGCTTTTATAACGTATTTAATTTTTGCAAACGGTTGTAACTTAGTGTGGCCTTAGTAGATTCTGTTTCCGTAATGATGGAACATAGTCTTGGTTGTATTTTTGAGATCTCGCATCTCCGTTTTGGTTTTTCCCTTGTAATTACTTTTGTATTTAAATTAGAATGTAAATAGGTTTATATTTGTAAGTTAAATTAGTAATTTTGTGAAGACCAAAGACGGAGACCGGATACTCATTCCCGCTGCAAAGACCAAGATGGAACATCAAGACAAGCTTCTCGGGTCCAATGGTGGATTCCAAGTTGTTTTAATGTTTATTTTGGTAGGATAGGCCACACTAGGACTTTTATTTACGTTTATTGCTTTCTTTTATGCTTTCATCGATAATAGTTTGCATCAAATTCCGCATAAAACCAAATCACCCATAACATGCCTGAAAACTGACTCATGTAGAGGTTACGCGTTAGTTTTCTATGACATACAGATGTCTATTGTCATTTTTAAGCCATCACTTAATTTCATTCATTCACGATAATGCTAGATTTTAGTTCACTTAAAATGGATAAATACAAGTTGATGGGGTCTTCCTCGTATAACCAAAAATTGAGACTAGTCTTTATAAATCAGACTCCCATGAATCCCTTCTTCGTCGGTAGGCATACTATGACCCCTTCTACGTCGGGTAAGTGGGAACAAATGATTTATTTTATCTCAACGTTGTGGTCACTAAATACTATCTAGCGACTATGATGGACTAAAAGATGAGATTTACGGGAATCTATCGACCAGGAGTTCTAACGGTAGAACTAGCCAAACAGTTGGCTTATCAATTTACGGAAATTGAGTCTTGGGATCGTTTATATAATTTTTGAGGGAGATCAATTATATAAATGCATGAGCCTACGAGTTTAAATTCAATTTAAAATAGACTTAAATCACAAGGACGAGTTGCTTATATCGTTTTTTTTTATCTTCTTTTCAGTGTAGAACACGAAAAAATTTAAACTGCTAAATAACAAATGGCTGGTGAAGACCCAATGCCAAGTGCCAAGCTAGCACGAGAATCCTGGCTTAAAGCCTTCATGGAATCCATGAATCAGTGTACTAGACTGAGGAATGATGGGGCAAACTTCTCTGACTGGGAGGCGGCATTATAGAAACCTGCCATTGCTGACGGAAAGCTCAAGTACTTGACTGAGCCTATTCCGGCACACCCAGGAACTAGGGCTAGAGCTAACGAAGTTCGCGCTCATAGCGACTTCGTCATGGAAGCGGGTGCGTTAAAGAACGTACTTATCTATGCAATGGAATCCAATTTGCAAAGACGCTTCATTTCCCATGGTGCAAACAAGATTTTCACCACGCTCACAAACGAATTCTCGAAAGCTCCGAGAATCGTTTCATATGAGCATACCTATCGCTTCTTTGAAGCGAAACTCCAGAAGGGCCAAGCTGTTAGCCCACATATTCTCAACATGATTGAGAATATCGAGAAACTGGAGGCCTTGAACTGCAAGATCAGTGAGAACATAATCGTTGATCGAATGCTTCATTCGCTTCATGATGGGTTCACCCTCTTTAGGGCCAACTATTATATGAACGACATGAAGAAGACTCCTCATGAGCTCCACTCACCTCTCGTACAGACCGAGAAGGATCTGAAATTGAGTGGGAGCGTGAAGCAGGATGTTCTCATGATCTCAAGTAAAGGCAAAGGTAAAGCGAAAGCGAAAGCTCAAGGCGACCTAGCGGTAGGTAAGCCTAAGTTCAATAAGTCGGGATTTGCTAAGAGTGGGCCCGGTGAGTTGAACAACACACAGGGTAAGACAAAGAGCAAGGATACAAGCATGGAATGCCAACATTGCCACAAGACTGGGCATTGGAGGCGCACGTGCCACGTGTATCGCGAGGACATTAAGGCAGGCCGCGTTACTCTTGTTGGTATGTCTTCTTCTTCTTTTATTCACATGATTGAGATTAACCATGCAAGTTACGGAACTTGGGTACTAGATACTGGTTGTGGTTCTCAACTGTGTAATCATATGCAGGGCAACCGAAACCTCGAGCACCTCATAAAGGGTGACGTTGACCTGCGTGTCGGGAATGGAGCACGAGTTGCTGCAGTCTCGAGGGGAACATACGTGATCCAACTTCCTAGTGGATTCGAGTTATCTTTGTATAACTGTTATTATGTTCCTAATTTATCCAAAAACATTATTTCTGTTTCTGCACTTGACAAACTCGGTTTTTCATTTGTAATAGAGAATAATAGCTGTATTTTCTTATTACACGATATGATATATGGCAAGGCAGTTTCCATGAATGGAATTTATGTTTTAGATCAAACCATTGATGAGCTATATTTTGGTCATGTTTTTCATTGTCTATTCTTCATTTCTGGTCCCGATTCGACCTCGTTTTGCGTGCCTTTGCTCGATTTTACGCCCATTGCCTCGACTATTCCTATTCGGTTTACATTTTGTAGGTGTTGTGGCGGGAGTGAAGAAACGGGAGCAAACGAAGTGAATTTGGAGCAAATGGTGAAGATTTGTTGAGGTTTTTGGCCCAGGCCCTCTCAGCCAGCCGGCTGAGAGGCTTGACTTGACTTATGGCGAAAAATGGAAGAAAGTTTCAGGAATTTTGCATTTGCCTCTCGGCTGGTACCCTACCGGCAGCCGGCCTGTCGGTTGATAATCATGACTCCCTTTTAATATGTGCAAAATATCAGAAGTGTGATTTTGTGCTCCCAGCCGGTGGCAAACCGGCAGCCGGCCAACCGGCTGGTTGCACATGTGCATCGTTGAAGAATTGAAGAAAAATCAGAAGAGTGATTTTGTGTCCCCAGCCGGTACCCGACCGGCAGCCGGCCGGCCGGCTGAGAATCAAGGCCAAATGAGGAAAAAAAGAAGAAAAAATCAGAAGTTCATATTTTGACTCTTGGCCGGTTCCAGACCGGCAGCCGGTGGACCGGCTGAGAGTCAAGTTTCAGAATTTCGCGCACTATATATACCCGCACTTAGTCTATTTTCATTTACGCACTTTTTACATAATTTTCACGCATCCCTAGGGTTTCTACTGTTTCATTGTTCTTCCTTATACATTCAAAAACTCACATTAAAACCTTAATCTTTCCTTAGTTTTTATTTTAATCTTGTAGTTCTTCACAATCATTCCTTAGTTACTTTCTAGTGTTTGTTCTTAGCAATTGTTCTAGGGTTCTTGGGTGTATTTTGAAGACATTTGAGAGGATTCTTCATTTGTATCCAAGTTCTTCACTTTTATTCAAGTATTGGTATAATCTCCTTCATTCTTGTTTAGTATTTGCTTTTGTTTACATTTACTTTAAGTAAACTTCATTCAATTGTTTGCCTTTATCATTTTCTACCATGTTTGTCATTTATACTTCCCTTGTTCATATTTCCTTCTTAGTTATGTGTGAGTAGTCTCATTCTAGGGTTAGGGGTTTGCTTGGGTAGTTAGTAACCATGAAACATGCTTAGGGTTAGTCTTGTTTTGCCTCTTTGGTTGAGTTTTCACATTGTGCATGTTTTGTGTTCGACGAATTGCCTCAACGACGGTTGGGCATTAGTCTTCACTTTGTTTGCTTTGGACGATGGTCTTGAGTTTCATGAGCATGTTTGTGTGTTAGGTTAGCTTTGTTTGTAGCGAAAGTTAGGACAAGTCTCGACCTTAGGTTAGTCGACTCGAGAGAAGAGATGACCCTAGACTTACCATAGAGGTGACACGAGACCGTTATCTTATGTTTGGTTACCGACTTACCTAGGTGACCCCGACACCCTAGTTCCCTTTATCATCGACTTAATTCTAGTGCATTTGTTTTTATTTGACTTTAGTTGTTAGTCTTTTCTCAAACCAACCTTATTACCCCCGACTTAGGCTTGAAGTAGAACCAAACTATTCGATCATCCCCACCATCTTCGTGTTCGACCCCGAATTTCATACTACTTGCTTTCGGGTTTTACAAATGTGTTTGATGCCAGTAGTGACGACAAAAGCCGGCCATCAAAATGGCGCCTTTGCCGGGGATGGTGCTAGAGATTGTTTAGTTTAGTTTTATTTTTAGCCTTAGTTAGTTGTGCTTTCTTTGTTTTGTTCAAGCTTTGTTAGTTTAAGTGTAGAGTGATTGTTATTTTACTCTCCCTAGTGCCTAAAAAACACTAGGACGACTAATATTTGTGCTAAGTTTTTATGCCAAGGGGCGATTCGACTTCTTTACTTTCAAGCTCCGAACCGGAAAGGCTTTTTCAAGCCTTAAGGAACCGGACTTTAGCAAGAGTGAGGATTGCTTCCCAAGCATCAACTAGCAACAACAACCCACCTACTTCACCCGAACCACAAAGCCCAAATCAACGCATTCCAAGCCTGACCTCCAAAAACTTCGCAACTCATTCTACCAATCACCACCACCCTCACCTCAACTTCCAAACCCACAACAAATTCCCATAATGACCGCCCTAAGAGATCACAATCGCCCCAACCACAATGATACAACAAACCCCATCAATTTTGGCAATCTTGTGCCACAAAACTTCGAGATCCACCCCTCTCAAATGAGCTCCATTGAGAAACATGCTTTTGGTGGAGCCTCTCATGAGGACGCCCACGGGCATTTGAGGAAGTTTAAGGGCAAAGTTGCCATGATTAAGAAGACGGGGGTGCCGGAAGAAACTTTGAGGTTAATGCTCTTTCCCTACTCATTGACAGACAAGGCTGATAAGTGGTTAAATATTCATCCTCCAAATACTTTCACTACTTGGGATGACTTAGCCACGACTTTTCTTGCTAAGTACTATCCATCCTCGAAAACCGCCATGCTCCGTAATGAGATCACCCAATTTCAACAAGACGAGGGGGAAAGCTTTGGAGAAGCATGGGATCGGTATCAAGACTTGCTTGCTAGGTGTCCTTATCATGGGATACCTACATGGTATACCACCCAAACTTTCTTTCAAACACTCCTTCCACGTACAAAGTAAATGGTGAATGCGTCGGCGGGGGTAGTTTTGACCACCTCCCGAATGAAGATGGTTACGAGCTTATCAAGAAGATCGTAGATTCCGAAGAGAACTATGGGACTAGGGGAAATTCATTGAGAAGAAGTAGCAAATACCCCAATGAGAGCCTTTCCAAATCTAAGGCCAATGAAGAAACCAATGCGAAAATAGACTTGTTGACCAAGAAGTTGGAGGAGTTAACAAAGGGGGCTACAAGCAAAGAAACCAAGGGAAACACTCCGGGAATGTACCAAGTGAGCAACGTTGTTTCATGCGACTTGTGTGGAGGTAGTGGGCATACGTTCGATGTGTGTGCCAATAATTCGTATGAGGGAAGTGGGAGTAAAGAGGAGTTGTATGCCTTCCAAGCCTTCAACAACTCAAGAAGTCAAAACACTTTCAACCCAAATTCCAATTACTACCATCCGGGCATTCGAGGAAGCCCTTACATGAGCTACAAGAGTACAAACGTCTTGAACCCGCACCAACTTCAACAACCCCAACCACAAAACCCACCGGGATTCCAACCAAGGGGTGGGCATTTCAATCCAAGAAACAATTACCACAATCAAAATTTCTACCAAGGGAACCAATCCAACCAAGCCAACCAAGGGTTTCCACAAAATTTCAATGACCCAAATTTCAACCCAAATTTCACCAATCAAAACCAACAAAACTTCAATCCCCCAAACCAAAACCAAAATAACTTCCACAACCCCAATCAAAACCAAAACAACTACACCCACAACCCACAAAAAAATCTCAACAACCACCAAAATTTCAACAATCCAAACTTCAATCCAAACTTTCCATCAAACAACCAAAACCAAAACTTCAACAACCAAGTTCCAAGAGGAAACTCCCAAAGTGGGGGTGCAAGGAACGATTATGGGTTTCCCTTGCCCCTCACCAATGCACCTCATCAAGACACAACAAGTGATTCCCAAGTAGGAGAGTTGTTAAAACTTGTGAAGAACATGCAAGCAACTCACACTCAAGAAATGGCGAATTTGAAGAGTGCCAATCAAAGAGAAATACGGGAAATGGAGGCTCGAGTTGCCTTTCAAGCTCTAGCAAACCCACAAAGGCCACCGGGCGGCTTCCTTGCCCAAGGCCAAAGTTCTAAGGATGCCTCACATAATCACCAAGCCCATGCGGTGATCTTGAGGAGTGGTACAGAGCTAAAGGACTCGTACAAAGACTATAACTTTGGTGAAGAGGAGCCCATTTTGGAGCTTGTGAAAGAGAAGGAAAAAGGAGTTGATGCTAGCACTTCAAGGAGCGATGAGTACCATATGGAGGACCTCCCTTATGAGGAAAAAGAAGAAGAAGATATCTTGGAGGAAGTGGATGTTAGGCAAGAAGAGTTGGTTGCACAACCAACTACTAAGGTAACAAGCAAATCAACACCCACCAAGGTACTCTCCAACCCTCAAACTCCTAGCCTTCAAGGGCCTTGAAGGGAAAAGAAAACTTCAAGTTCATCAACTTTTGTAAGATGCTTGAACAACTTGAAGTGACTCTTCCTTTCACGGATGTGATTTTGAATATGCCGACTTACTCAAAATTTTTGAAAGAAATCTTGTCGGGAAAGAGGACCTTGGGTAACCAAGAAGTAATGGCTATGAAGGAGGAGTGTAGTGCACTTCTCCTCCAAAAGGTGCCAAAGAAACTTGGTGACCCGGGGAGCTTCTCTATCCCTTGCATAGTCGGTGGTATTCCTATCTCCCGTGCTCTTTGTGATTTGGGAGCTAGTGTTTAGTGTGCTCCCCTTGAAAGTTGCTAAAAGAATTGGTATGAATGATTTGGTTCCAACAAACATCACCCTCCAATTGGTGGATAGGTCCGTCAAGCGCCCTTTGGGGGTGCTTGAGGACGTACCGGTCAAGGTGGGTAAACATTTAATTCCCGTCGATTTTGTTGTCCTCGATATCCCGGAGGATAGCCACACCCCCATCATCTTCGGTAGGCCCTTCTTGGCTACCGGAGGCGTCTTGATAGACGTGAAGAATGGGCGGCTCACCTTTGGGGTTGGGGATGACAAAATCGAATTTAATCTTCCTACTATGGTGAAAGGTCCAAGGCACGACGAGGCAATTACATTGGACATTGTGAAACAAGTGGTAAGAGAAATGGAAGAAGTGGAAGAAGATAAGGAGATCACATGGAGCAATTGTGTGGCATGTCAACATTTGAAGACAAAGAGATGGTTGAAAACCCCGAGCTTGATGATGATGAGGTAGAGAAAGTGGAGGGAATGCTCCCTCCAAAGGTACAACTCAAACCCCTTCCTCCCTCCCTCAAGTATGCCTTCCTTGGGGAGGGAGAGGCTTACCCGGTGAATATCATTGCTAACCTCAATGAGCACCAAGAATCCAAGCTCATTTCAACCTTGAAGGATCATAGGCGCTCATTGGGTTATAGCCTTGACGACATCAAGGGTCTAAGCCCGAGTCTTTGCATGCATAGGATAATTCTAGAGGAAGGGAGTAGACCAAGAGTGGAGGGGCAAAGGAGGTTGAACCCCAAGATGGCCGAGGTAGTGAAAAGTGAGGTTTTGAAATTACTTGATGTCGGCATCATCTATCAAATAACCGATAGTAGGTGGGTGAGCCCCGTACACATTGTCCCCAAGAAAGGGGGTGTGCCTATGGTCACACAAGTGGATGAGACTCTCCTCCCTACTCGTCCGGTGACCGGATGGAGGACGTGCATCGATTACCGGAAATTGAATGCGGCAACCCTCAAATACCATTTCCCCATTCCCTTCATAGACCAAATGCTTGAAAGATTGACGGGGCATGCTTACGATTGTTTCCTAGATGGGTACTCCGGGTTCTTTCAAATACCCATCCACCCGGAGGACCAAGAAAAGACTACCTTCACTTGTCCTCTAGGAGTCTACGCTTACCGAAGAATGCCATTTGGGTTGTGTAACGCACCCGGCACCTTTCAAAGGTGTATGATGGTAATCTTCGAGGATTTCCTTGAGACAAGCATGGAAGTCTTCATGGATGACTTTAGTGTGCATGTGGACTCCGTTTGAGTTGGGTCTAGAGAATTTGAAGAATGATCTTACAAGATGTGAAGAGCATAACCTCGTCCTTAATTGGGAAAAATGACACTTTATGGTTGAAGAGGGGGTTGTGCTCGGTCATATCGTGTCTAAGAGGGGAGTTGAAGTTTATGGCGCAAAGATTGCCGTGATAGAGAACTTATCACCTCCCACAAATGTGAGGGGGGTGAGATGTTTTCTAGGCCACGCCGGTTTTTACCGGCGTTTCATCAAAGACTTTTCAAAAATTGCTAAGCCATTGACTTCACTTCTCCTTAAGGACACCCCTTTTGTGTTTACTAATGAGTGTGTTGAAGCTTTTTCAAGGATGAAGGAAGCCCTAATCACGGCCCCAATCATCCGGGCACCGGATTGGGAGCTTCCCTTCGAAATCATGTGTGATGCTTCAGATTTCGCGGTTGGAGCGGTGCTTGACATCATGTCATTTACTACTCGAGTAAGACTCTAGACCGGACTCAAGCTAGTTACTCAACCACGGAAAAGGAGATGTTGGCTATTGTTCATGCCATAGAGAAATTCCGTCCATACCTAGTGGGATCCAAAGTAATCATCTACACCGACCATACCGCTTTAAGGCAATTGATGTTGAAGAAAGATGCTAAACCTAGGCTCTTGAGATGGGTCCTTTTGCTTCAAGAATTTGATCTTGAGATTAGAGACAAGTCGGGGTCGGAGAATGTTGTTGCGGACCACTTGTCTAGATTGACTATTGAAGATCATGGTTTACAAGATAGGGAAGGGCCAATTAATGAATGGTTGCGCGAGGATAGCTTGATGGCTATAGGCAATAAGTTGCCTTGGTTTGCGGATCTAGCCAACTACCTTGTTAATGGCTTTATCCCCGAAGAATTGGATGCTAGAGATAGGAGAAAATTGAAGGTGGATGCTAAGAGATACTTTTGGGATGATCCATACTTATTCAAAAAGTGTGGGGATGGACTTTTGAGGAGATGCGTGTCCAAAGAAGAGGGGCTTGAGATAGTGGATAGGCTTCATAATTTCGCCTATGGAGGACACTTAGCGGCTTCTCGGACTATAGCCAAGGTGCTCCAAGGAGGGTTCTTTTGGCCATCTATGTTCAAAGACATTCATGATGTGGTTAGATCTTGTGACACATGTCAAAGGTCGGGCAACATTGGTAAGAGGAATGAAATGCCCCTCAAGACTATCTTGGAGATTGAGCTATTCGATTGTTGGGGGATTGACTTTATGGCACCTTTCCCAAACTCTTGTGGGAATGAGTACATCTTGGTGGCGGTTGATTACGTCTCCAAGTGTATAGAAGCGGTTGCCTCCCCCACCAATGACTCCAAAGTAGTTGTGAAACTCTTCAAAACCATAATCTTTCCCCGTTTCGGAGTACCCCAAATTGTGATTAGTGATGGAGGTTCTCACTTCCGGAAACACACATTCAAGACCCTTCTAGCCTCTCATGGAGTGACCCACAGGGTAGCACTTGCCTACCACCCTAAAACTAGTGGGTAAGTGGAGGTTTCAAATAGTCAAATCAAGGCTATCTTAGAGAAGGTGGTACACAAGAACCGGAAAGATTGGTCCCAAAAGTTGTTTGATGTATTATGGGCTTTGAGGACGGTTTACAAGACACCCATAGGAATGACTCCCTACAAGCTTGTGTACGGGAAAGCATGCCACCTACCGGTGGAGCTTGAGCACTGATACGTGTCTATTTTATGATGTTTTACATCTATTTTTACACGTATTTGGTCGCTCATTTACTATGTTTTAGCCTTTATTTCCCACAAATTGTGTACTTTCGTATTTTTATGCACTTTTGCAGATTTATGCGGAAAAGAGACGATTTAGCACCAAATTCGTATCCTCAAGTCTTTTGCTTAATTAAGGAATAAATGGAAAGTCAACTGGAGTCAAAATCAAGTACCAAGAGTCAAAACAGAAGAAATCCGAATATTTCCGTACAGAAGCGGTCGACCGACCAGCAAAACGGGTCGGCCGACCAGGCCTGATTTTCATAAAGCCCAATTTTCAAGGAATGCCGGAAATAAAAGAAGCCCAACAGGAAGCGGTCGACCGACCCGAATAGTAGGTCGACCGACCACAACAGAAGCCCAATCGATTCTTTTCGGAAATAAACTAGAATTAGAGTCTTTAGGAAACTCTAATCTCTTACCCTATATAAGCTAATCTTGTAGCTAGGGTTTAGATATATCTTCTACTATCTTATCTTAGATCTTTATTATCAAGTTTTGCATCAAATCGTCTAATATCAAGTTTTATCAGATTTAGTTTTGTAATCTTTCAATAATTCTCAAGCATTCAATAACGTTAGTTTCTTTCTGCCCTAATTCCAATTGTGGTAATTACTCTTTAATCTAGTTTTTATTATAGTTCTTGTTTTTATTACAATTGTTAAGTTAGAATCCCAAGCTTTATTGAATCTTGCATGCTTAGATTAATTACTATGTTCTCCATGTTTATTCCCAATTTTACAATCGTCTTAACAGTCATGAGTAGCTAAGTTTCATATGTTAGGATGTAGGGGATAATATGCAGAGGTAAATAAAATCCGAAAAACCGACTTGTAGCAGGACCACGGTCGGCCGACTGGAATAGTCGGTCGGTCGACCGAGGCCGTGGTCGGCCGACTGGAGTAGCCGGTCGGTCGACCACTCGCGTATGTTTTCTTATTTCGTCTTTTCTTGTCAATTATAATATCCTGCAATGAGACCATAAGGAGACTTGTAGGATGTTAGTAATGACCTACCCAAGATTGAGAAATACGGGAAGGACATTGGTTTACACCTTAAGACGGATAGCTTACTCAAGGCTGAAAGGTATGTAACCTGGAATTTAGGAATCACCCTTATTGTTGACACCCAATAATTGTGAGACCTAGGAACTAATAGCATAGGCCGAAAGGAGCTATTAGGTAGCATAGACCTAAAAAGATATGTTACACCCCCTTACGCGACTGCAATACATGTTGACCTTAGGATTTACTTTACCTTAGCTATTTATTACCCAAACATCCTAGCATCCTCTTTTATTATATTTTATTCTCATCTTTTAATTCTTGTTTTATTTTTATCTTTACTTTAGACTTAGTAATCAACCAATCAACCCCCAAATTTGTTACCTTTAAACATTAACATTAAGACAATAAACATTCCCCACCTCTTTGTGGTTCGACCCTGACTTTCACTATCTATTGTTAAGGTTAGGAATTATAAATTTATCTTTGGTACCCTCAACGACGGGCATCAAGCACAAAGCTTGGTGGGCCTTGAAGGAGATGAATTTCGACTTAGATATGGCCGGGGAGAAAAGATTCTTGCAAATGAGTGAGCTTGAATAGCTTAGATTTGAGGCTTATGAGAGTTCTAAACTCTACAAAGAGCAAACCAAGAAATGGCATGATGCCAAGTTGATGAAGAAGAATGTAAGCATAGGAGACCTTGTGCTCCTTTTCAATTCAAGGGTTAAGAATTTCCCGGGAAAGCTTAGATCAAGATGGTCGGTCCCCTTCAAAGTAATGGACATTTCACCTCACGAGGCTTTTGAACTTTGGAGTGAAGGCGGTGGCGACTTCAAAGTCAACGGGCATCGGATCAAACGTTATTACCAAGGGGATTCTAAAGGAACGGTAGAAGTGATTGACCTCGGGGACCCACTCCCCGAGGAGGACTGATTCTTAAGGAGATTGTTCATGAAGGTTTGGTGGAGTCACTTAATAACCACCGTTTGTAAGTATTAGCTTCCTATCTTTCATGTAGTTTGCATCTTAGTTCGATTTTTAGTTTGATTTCTAGCTTGCATGTGAGATTTGGAAGTGTTGGTTGCTTGTTTTTGGTTAATTCAAGAGTAGAGTCGGAGGATGATAGGCGAAATCGTTGTTAGCAAACTCCATTTTTGATGTTCAAGTAAATTATTTTTCGAAATTGTGCACAGGTACTCCCAGCCGGGGTACCAGCCGACGATCCCATACCGGCTAAGAGTACCTGGGCACATTTCTGTTTTTGATGATTTATTTGGGAAGATTTCAGGTTTTGCACTCTAAGCCTGTACCAGATCGGCGGCCAGTCTACCGGCTTAGAGTCAGGATACTTATTCAAAAAGACGAAAATTCAAAGGAAGTTCGATTCTTAGCCGGTAGGCCGGCAGCCGGTCCACCGGCTGAGAATCATGAGTGTGTGCCTAGAATTGAAGAAAAAGAGGAGAAGAAGGATTCCCCAGCCGGTCGGCCGGCAGCCGGTCCGCCGGCTGGGAGTTTTTGTAAGAGAAAACTTGAAGAAAAAGAGAAGTGAAGGAATAAAGAGCCCGACTCTGAGCCAGTCGGCCGACAGCCGGTCTGCCGGCTCAGAATCATTGCTATTTCAAAAAAAATGCGAAAAACAAAAAATTCCTAACCCTAACTCTGAGTCGGTCGACCGGCAGCCGGTGCCAGATCGGCCCAGAGTCCCCTGGAACGTAATTAAAACAGCTCGTGTTACTCTTTTCTTTCTCATTTCTTCATCTTTCTTTCTTATTTCCTCTCTCTCTCTTAAATCCCCAACCTTCAAAAACTCCATTAATCACCCCAAATCAACCCCTTTCATCCTTCCCACCCAAAATCATGTCCGGAAACCGAGCGGAGAGGAGATCTAAATCGAGACATGACCCGGCGGTTGAACAAGAAGTACAAAATGTGATTGATAGCAGCTATATTGGTCCCGATCCGACATTTTCTGGTCTCCATTTTGTAACTATCACTCAAAAAGGTAACTTTACTTACTTCAAACATCGCCCCCTTCACCCGACTTGGTTTATTGATAGGGTATCCATGAGGGAGTTAGGGATTGATAAGATTACTGAGACACTTTTTGATGGAATGGGAATGAAAGCTTTGTATGATATTAGACCGGTTCACACCTCTCCCCGCTTGACTTGGGAATTTTTGAGCTCACTTGTGGTTACCAAGAACCGGAGTCTAGGGACGGTAGCTTTCTTAGAATTCCGTCTTATGAATAAGCTATACCGTTTGACTTTGGAGGACTTTGCCTTGATTTTTGGTCTAAATGGGAAATTGCCCATTCATCATCCGGAGGGATTTGACACGGAGACTATTTGGACGGCCATTACCGGCTTGGTTAGTGATAGAACGAAGAAGAAGCCGGCTAATCGGGTGCATTTGGCGCCAATTAGGATATGGCACCGTTTCATGGGGTGGACCGTCCTATCTCGGGATGAGCCACATAATTTCAGAACTGAGGAGCTTGGGTCTTATCTGATCAATGGGCCGAAGCTTAACATTTACCATCATATGGCTCTTCATTTGAGCCGGTTGGCCACCCAACCTCAGCTGGCCACTCCGATATGTGTTGGGGGAATGGTTACCTTGATAGCCGTCAACCTTTGTCAGAGGCATTTTACGGTGGATTACATCCAGGGAGAGAACATCCTATCTCGCCGGTACCTGCAGGATGCCTTGGGGTGGATCAAATATAACCCCAATGACCGGCAAGAGTATTGGCAGATTCGTGTTAATAACAAATTCAGAAATTCCGTTCCTTTGCCAAACACCGATAGGATGAGGGTAGTGCCAGGGAATACCTCCTACCTCCTTGACATTGAGGTCGATCCAGATAAGCTCCCACCTGATCAGCGCCCTCCCAGAGTTTATGCCCGTGATAGGGTCGGTACTACTACTTCCGGCCTCCAGTTTCAGCAGCCGTCCGTCACCATGCCTTCTTTTGAGGCCGGTCCTACATTTTTCCAGGGCTCCACCTCCAGTTCTGTTCCTTCTACCCAGCCTTCCCCACTGCATTAGGATCTCATTGATTTTATGGCCCGGGTTGATTTGAATATGAAGACGGCAGCAGAGCTTGCTTATGAGCGCCAGGCATTGGCGGATGAGCGCCATCGGGATGTGTGTTATAGGCTTGACTACTTGTACCACGATCAGGCCTATGGGACCTTCCCTAGCTATGACCAGTCTGTTCGTCAGGGGTACCATCATGCAGCCGGTGGTCATCCGTCTTACTACTTGCCTCCTGAGGGTAGATATGTGCCCCCGAGGGACGTTTTTACGGGGAGATTAATGTTGCTCCGGGCTACTTCTCTAGCCCGATCTTTCCCCCTAATTTCCGTAGAAATGCGGACTCAGGCCCTCAAGGGCATCCGCCTCCCAGTGGCATGATAGGTGATCCCGGAGCTAGTGGCTCACATGCTTCCTCCTTCCGCGATGTCTTGAACAACCCGGATGATTATATGCTAGTCGATGCAAGAAATGATGATGGAGATGGCAATGGAAATGATGATGGATAAGGTGATGAGGATGATGAGTGACCGCCCATAGAGGTGGTAGTTGCTTTCTATGCTCCCGAATGAAAATCCAAAGCAAGTAATCCCTTAAATCCAAATTTCTCTTTAGTTTTCCATTTTCCTTTTCGCTTGCATTTAGATAGTTAGATAGTTTAGATAGCTTGTTTTAGTTTCCCTTTCATCATTTCATATCATTAGTATAGTTCCATTTAGTTGCATTCATCTAGTTGCATTAGATTTTCTTTTTGTACCATATTGTTACATGTAGTTTGCATTCATGTAGATTAGAGCACTTAGCTTGCATCTTAGTTTAGTTTTTAGTTTTTCTTTTCTTTTGTTTATTTTTGCTTTTACTGCTTTCATAAAAATCAAAAATCCAAAAAAATTGAAAAACCAAAAAACTTCAAAAACATGTTCTTTACTTTCCTGTTTTCCTCCTCACATTATGCACATAGATAAGTGTGGGGAGGAAGAACCGTTCATTTCAAAAAAAGAAAAACACAAAAACAAGTTTTTCATTTTCTCAAAAATTTCAAAAAAAGCCAAAAACATGTTGTTTTCGTTCTTTTTCTTCATTTCCCCCTTACACTTTGTTCCATTGAGGACAATGTAAATCTTAAGTGTGGGGAGGGAAAATATCCACCTTGTGAATATTTCTTTGTTTTTGTAAATATGAAAAAACTTCAAAAATGCCAAAAAAATCGAAAAATTTGAAAATTTTCAATAAAACATGTTTTTCCTTTCCTTTGTTTTTGTCTTTTGTTTGCATTGTATATATATGTTTGTTGGACTAACCAAGTGGCAGATGCAACTACAATCCGAGGCATTAGGAGAATGAAGATGCTTGGTATACTCTTTCCTACTTCTTTCTTCCCTTCCCTATTTCTTTTTATGTTGATTGCATGAAGGAGAACGAGATTTTTGTGCCTTGGATGTTCCTTTGGGGAACTTGTGGTTGTTGTGGATGATGTGCTGCTAGTTTAGTCCTCTTGTTGTTGCATGTTTGTTATGTTTGTTATTAGTTTTCTTTAGTTTCACATGCTTTTCATTTTCATAGTTTTGTGAATATTTGTTAGTCGGTTTTCTATTTTGCATTTGTTTGTAAATATGCATAGGAGGTTGAATAGTGGAGGATATATGCCGTCAATGATGATATTTGTCTTGCTTGTGTCTTACCCCTCCTAATAGCTTGCACCGTTTGATGTCACCGTGTTAGGGTTCTTGCTTGCAAGGATCCGGAAGTCTAGGCTTAATGACCAAGTTTCGACCACCATGTGAGACCGTGTTAGACCTTGACTCGACCTAGGACCGACATTAGCTACTCAAATGTGAGGATAGAGCCTCCTTTATAGTCGGCCCATCAAACCGACTCAGTTTAGGATTGTGAGTAGTCCTCCTTACGTGGTGTGTTATGTCAATACGCATAAGTATGGCGCTCGTTCCTTATTTCCGTGTTTATGTTCATGTGCATGTGAGACAACTCTTGTTCAAAATAAATCAACTTCACATTTGCCAAATTAGCCTTGTTTTGACCCTTGCATCTTATTCCCTCTTTTTGTTTAGCCACTTTGAGCCTTAGCTTTTTCATTTGGCCTTAATCACTAGATGGGCTACATCCCAAAAACACCCTTTCTTGATCAAGAATGGTTGCTTTTGTGGTACTTTGTTTGTGGTAAATTCGGGGGTTAGATGCCGGTTGGTGGCTTCTTCCGTTGTGGTCTTACTTGTTGTTTTCTTGGTGAATGGAGGTTTGAGAAAAAGAAAAGAAAAAAAAAATGAAAAAAGAAAGAAAATAGAAAATCAAAGAAAAAAAGTTGAAAAAGTTTTGAAAAATCCAAAAAGAAAAGTGTATATATGTGTTTTGAAAAAGAAAAAGACTAGCAACAACTCCCTTCCATCAAGGGGAGATAGAAAAAGCCGTTGCTATAATAATGTGGTCTTTTGATGTTTTTACATGCGCGCCGGGTTTACACAATTTTTGCATTTGATCTGGATGTAACATCCCGTATTTTCGTAAATTATATTTTAAAGGTTTTAAATTATTTTTAAGGAATAAAATAATATTTTAATACTTAATGTTAAATTATTTTAAAATAATCCATTAAGATCCGTCTTAAGAACCTTAAGTCCTTAAGACGTAATAACTTGGGAATTTAAATCCGACTCATGAAAACCCGTTCACATCAAAAGCCCGTTTCATTAAACGGAAAAGGACAATTAAAACCCTAAACCCCCTTGCAATATGTCGACATTTGACATTTCACAAAAATAAGGAACACTGTTTCATTCCTTCTCATTTTTCCTTCAACTTTTCCATCTTCAAATCGATTTTCAGAGATCATCCGATTTCCAAACCAAGGTATGTTATACATTTCTGAAATCCTCGCGAAATTTTCAAGACATCCGTCTCTTTCAATTTCAATTTCGTCCAACTTGGAAAATGGACTGTTTTTGGAGAAATCCGTTCTAGCTTCTCATAATCGTTTTTCATGTTGTAGGAGAGGGTTTAGATGATCCCGAAGTGGACAACTACGTGATTGAAGAGGACCTAGGAGCAAAACTGCTTTAGAGGTGACGATAATGAGAAACTCGGCCTTTATTTGTTATAATAACATGTTTCATGATTTTGTTGTGGAAAGGTTCTGATTTTGCCTATTGTTGTTGTTATTGGAACTTAGGAACATGTTAGGATTGTTCATATGTGATGGTTATATGCTTAGATTATGATTCACATGCTTAGGTGTTGATTTTCAGAATTTCTATGCTTAAGACGAATATAAAGTATGAACTTAATGTGGCATAATTGTGGAAATTGATGCTTGCTTGTGATGTATATAAGTCTTATAGATGCTGGGTAATGTATATTGGTTGCAATTTTGGAAGTTTGGATTCGATTTGTGAAGTTTAGGATCATATACGAAAATGCGATTTTTGCGTGCAGGGACTCTGAGCCGGTAGGCTGATCGGCAGCCGGTCGGCCGGCTCAGAGTCAGGCTTGATTTTTGAATGCTCTGCAATGGTGAAGGAACTATGAGCCGGCAGGTCGGCCGCCGGTCGACCGGCTCAGAGTCCCTCTTTAGGATTTTGGTAAAATTGTAGGAAATGCTTGGGAAGGGACTCCCAGCCGGCAGGCCGGCAGACGGTCCACCGGCTGAGAGCCTCTTTCCTTCGTTCTTTGAAGTGAGTTGTTCTTGGGAAGAGACTCCCAGCCGGCAGACCGGCAGACGGTCCATTGGCTGAGAGCCTCATTTCCTTGTTCTTCAGATTTTATGATGGCATTGGGAAGGGACTCCCAGCCGGCTGACCGGCAGACGGTCCCAGACCGGCTGAGAGCCCCTGTTCTCATTAAATCAGTTTTTATCTTTTGATCGGTTGATCGGTTTTATTTGAGATTCGTTCCGTGTACCTAATATGTGTGTTTGAGGTCCCTGGAGGATGGGCGACACTATATTGGGTTCGGAAATTGAGAGAGGATAGAGAACCCCCGGTCGGGTAACCGAAAGGGAAACCGGCTCTCCCTCAACTTAGTCCCGGGATCAATTAAGTGTTGTTTAGTGATATGAAAGATTAGAGCTATAGGTTAGTTACTCTATTTGGATGATATTGTATTGATGTGTGTTAAGGTATGCCTTAAGCTGACCTCTGAGCTTAACACGTTAGTTGTATGTCGCGTGATGGGATATGTGTTAAGTTCACCTCTAGACCCATTACGTGTTTTGCTTGTGGCGTGTCAGGATATGTGTTAAGTTCACCTCTGGACCTGACACGTGATCGGTTGTCGTATATCGGGATATGTGTTAAGTTCACCTCTGGACCCGGTGTGCGATAGCTGTGTATTGAGATATGTGTTAAGTTCACCTCTGGACCCATTGCTTGTGTATGTATGTTGGGATATGTGTTAAGTTCACCTCCAGACCCGACATTTGTTTGTAGTGGGATATGTGTTAAGTTCACCTCTGGACCCATTACTGAGTTGTGTATTGGGATATGTGTTAAGTTCACCTCTGGACCCTTTACTTGGATGGTAGTGGGATATGTGTTAAGTTCAGCTCTGGACCCATTGCTTGTGTTTATTGATACCAAGGTCTATGCCTTAAGTTGGCCTCTGAGTCCTTGTTTGTGAAAATGATTTAGTATCTAGGTTATGTCTTAAGTTGACCGCTGAACCTTTATACTGTTGTTTTATATCTGCTTGCCTAGAGTTGGTACAGTGTCAGATATAGTTGTTGATATTGATGAGTATAGTACTTTGATTATGGAATTGTTCATCCAAGGCATTGGATGACTCTTTAGTCAGTTTCGTAAATAGTTTGGACTGAAAGACCCCCCGGCCGGGCAACCGGCAGGGAAACCGACTCTCCTTTCAAATGGTTTCCGAAGTTGGTTGAGAGCCTTGCATAGTAATTGCATGATGATATGAGATTCAGATATCGAGATTTGTATGCTTTACATGTATATATGTTGGAGTATTCTTTTTGTATTTCAGTGTTACGTGTCGTTACAAAAGGTGGCTATGAGAACTCTAGTCACTCCCCACTGATTGTGGCGTACATGTTTACATGTATGTAGGTACATGCAGGAGGTTGGCAGGGGTTGCTGAGAGCTAGCGAGCGATGATCCGTTTATCATCGATTTGACTTTACACATTTCGTTAGCTAGACTCTAGACATTTCAGTTACTGTTTTGAGTGCCTGTAGGGATGTGCCATCCCAGGCTGTTTGTATATATTTATCTTTAGTACTTAGACAGTTATAGTTATCTATTTCTGTTTATATCAGTTTCAGTTTCAGTTTTTTAATTCACCTCGCATGTTAGTTATGTTAAAAAGTTTTAATCCCGCTGCGTTTTTAGTACTTTGTATGTTTATTATTTCCGCTTTCGCGAGGGGTTTTACACTGGATCTCAAGTCTTATGTTAGGGTGTAGACGTTGTTCGGTGTTTTAAATAATGACCACTTTGTTAAAGGTTGTGATGAGTTTGTTTTTCCAAAGTAAGTTGGGGTTTATGCAATTTTTGCTTGGTTTTGTCAAAACCAAAGTTAGGGCATAGACGTTGCTTAGTTGTTGTAATAAGGAGTTGTGTTAATCATGACAATCATTCTTGTTCTTGAGCCTCAAATTCTAGAACGGTGCTTGCACCAAACCATTTTCACCCAACCCAAGCCCCGTTGCATCCTTGTTGTTGTCCTCATCATATGCATTTACATTTTCTCTTGGATTTTTGGATGGAGTACCATTCTAGATTGCGGGCATGCTTCGCAAGTTGAGGTAGGTGAGTGATTTTGGTTACTTTTTGTCACAAAAATCACCCCCTTTCTTTCCTTGTGTGTGGAGTGTCACCCGTTAGAGTCGGTACTTAGGGTTCTTTTATCGGTTATGGGTCTTGCATGGAGTCGAATCATGTGTGCGTCGTGTCATTCTTGGAAGTATAGCTTAGTACTTCCGTTTGCCCGCCTTGAATTAGTTTCTTGGTCTTTGGTGATGTCATTAGTGGTTGCTTGAGCTTGATTTAGGGGTTTGACACCATGGTTGGACTTTGAGTCGGCATCCTCCGCTATAGACCTCCCTTGTTTAGTTTTTCAAAACCCCGCTTGGATGAGGCAAGCGGTTGGCTTTTCCTTTTTCCGATGCATCTTGTTTCTTTATATGTGTTTTGTTTTGACTTGTTTGCATCAAAAATTTTGTAACAAGACCAAACTTGCCTTGCAATAGGGCTTTCTTCCTCATGAATGTCAAATTGTGAGTTGAAAGGGCTACGGGTGTCGCTAAACCCGATTCGGCTTCTAGTTAACTTAGTTAGTTTGTTTCATGTTTCTATTAAGGGTTATATAGCTTCTTGATCTCTTACTCGAGGATGAGTAAGGTTTAAGTGTGGGGAATTCTGATGAGCTATATTTTGGTCATGTTTTTCATTGTCTATTCTTCATTTCTAGTCCCGATTCGACCTCGTTTTGCGTGCCTTTGCTCGATTTTACGCCCATTGGCTCGACTATTCCTATTCGGTTTACATTTTGTAGGTGTCATGGCGAGAGTGAAGAAACGGGAGCAAATGAAGTGAATTTGGAGCAAATGGTGAAGATTTGTTGAGGTTTTTGGCCCAGGCCCTCTCAGCCAGTCCCTGACCGGCGGCCGGCCGGCCGGCTGAGAGGCTTGACTTGACTTTTGGCGAAAACTGGAAGAAAGTTTCAGGAATTTTGCATTTGCCTCTCGGCCGGTACCCTACCTGCAGCCGACCTGTCGGTTGATAATCATGACTCCCTTTTAATATGTGCAAAATATCAGAAGTGTGATTTTGTGCTCCTAGCCGGTGGCCAACCGGCAGCCGGCCAACCGGCTGGTTGCACCTGTGCATCGTTGAAGAATTGAAGAAAAATAAGAAGAGTGATTTTGTGTCCCCAGCCGGTACTCGACCGGCAGCCGGCCGACCGGCTGAGAATCAAGGCCAAATGAAGAAAAAAAGAAGAAAAAAATCAGAAGTTCATATTTTGACTCTTGGCCGATTCAAGACCGGCAGCCGGTGGACCGGCTGAGAGTCAAGTTTCAGAATTTTGCGCACCATATAAACTTGCACTTAGTCTATTTTCATTTACGCACTTTTTACATAATTTTCACGCATCCCTAGGGTTTCTACTGTTTCATTGTTCTTCCTTATACATTCAAAAACTCACATTAAAACCTTAATCTTTCCTTAGTTTTTATTTTAATCTTGTAGTTCTTCACAATCATTCCTTAGTTACTTTCTAGTGTTTGTTCTTAGCAATTGTTCTAGGGTTCTTGGGTGTATTTTGAAGACATTTGAGAGGATTCTTCATTTGTATCCAAGTTCTTCACTTTTATTCAAGTATTGGTATAATCTCCTTCATTCTTGTTTAGTATTTGCTTTTGTTTACATTTACTTTAAGTAAACTTCAATCAATTGTTTGCCTTTATCATTTTCTACCATGTTTGTCATTTATACTTCCCTTGTTCATATTTCCTTCTTAGTTATGGGTGAGTAGTCTCATTCTAGGGTTAGGGGTTTGCTTGGGTAGTTAGTAACCATGAAACACGCTTAGGGTTAGTCTTGTTTTGCCTCTTTGGTCGAGTTTTCACATTGTGCATGTTTTGTGTTCGACGAATTGCCTCGACGGCGGTTGGGCATTAGTCTTCGCTTTGTTTGCTTTGGACGATGGTCTTGAGTTTCATGAGCATGTTTGTGTGTTACGTTAGCTTTGTTTGTAGCGAAAGCTAGGACAAGTCTCGACCTTAGGTTAGTCGACTCGAGAGAAGAGATGACCCTAGACTTACCATAGAGGTGACACGAGACCGTTATCTTATGTTTGGTTACCGACTTACCTAGGTGACCCCGACACCCTAGTTTCCTTTATCATCGACTTAATTCTAGTGCATTTGTTTTTATTTGACTTTAGTTGTTAGTCTTTTCTCAAACCAACCTTATTACCCCCGACTTAGGCTTGAATTAGAACCAAACTATTCGATCATCCCCACCATCTTCGTGTTCGACCCCGAATTTCATACTACTTGCTTTCGGGTTTTACAAATGTGTTTGATGCCGGTAGTGACGGCAAAAGCCGGTCATCAACCGCCGAAATAGTACACGTAAATATCAAAAAGTTAAAGGTTGGTGACAAAGATCAAACCTACCTATGGCACTAAGGTATGGGACATATAAATGAGAAACGCGTAAAACAACTCATATAGAATGGAGCTATCTCAGCCTTTGATTTCGAATCATATGGCACGTGTGAATCATGTCTCATCGGTAAGATGACTCGTATTTCCTTCAAAGGTGTTGGAATGCGCGCTGCCGACCTATTAGGACTCATACATATGGATGTATTTGGCCCTATGTCGATCAACGCACGAGAAGGCTATAGGTATTTCATCACTTTCACGGATGATTTGAGTAGATATGGCTATGTCTACTTAATGAAACATAAAAGTGAATCCTTTGACAAGTTCAAAGAATACCAGAATCGGGTACAGAACCAACTGGGTAGAAAGATTAAAGCACTACGATCTGATCGTGGTGGCGAGTATCTTTCTCATGAGTTTGATCAACACCTTAAAGACTGTGGCATCGTTCTATAGTTGACTCCACCTGGAACACCACAATTAAATGGTGTGTCCGAACGGAGAAATTGAACTCTACTTGATATGGTTCGATCCATGATGAGTCACACCGTCGTGCTTGATTCATTGTGGGGCTATGCTCTTCTGTCAGCCGCCCTAATTCTTAACCGAAGTCCGTCTAAAGCTGTTGACAAGACTCCATACGAGTTATGGAAGGGATTGGTCCCTAACTTGTCCTTTATTCGGGTTTGGGGCTGCGAAGCTTATGTCAAATGGAGACACGAGGACAAGCTCGGCCCGCGATCGGTCAAGAAATACTTTATAGGTTATCCAAAAGGAACTTTTGGTCATTACTTCTACTCGCCAACCGAACAACGTGTTTTTGTTGCGGCTAGTGCGGCATTCTTAGAGAAAGAATTTCTCGAGAACAAGTCGAGTAATAGAACCTTCGATCTATCGGAGATTCAAGAACCAACTACCGAGCAATCATTGGAGGAAGCAGTTCCTTCAACCTCGGCTGCGGTAGATATTCCTGAGGAACCTAGGAGGTCGAGAAGAGTCTCTATTCCTCCGGACAGATACATTGGTATGGTCGAGGAACATGACATAGATGACATCTTACTCCTAGAGGGTAATGAACCCACAACCTATAAAGGTGCCCTGACTAGTTCCGACTCAAAGCTATGGCTAGAAGCCATGCAATCCGAGATGGACTCCATGTATGAGAACAACGTGTGGGATCTTGTGGACCTACCTGCAAAGGTACGCCCTCTTCAATGGAAATAGCTTTACACGATAAAGCATGTCGTGGAAGGACAACAAGATATTCACAAGGCACGACTAGTTGCTAAAGGTTTCACCCAAGTGCCAGGCTTGCACTACGATGAAATCTTTGCACCCGTAGTCATGATATGTTCCATTCGGATTATCTTAGCGATTGCCGCATTTCATGACTATGAAATCTGGCAGATGGATGTTAAAACCGTCTTCTTAAACGGTTATTTGGAGGAAGAGTTGTACATGGTACAACCCGAGGGTTTTATTGATCCTGAACATCCTAAGAAGGTTTGCAAGCTTAAGCGTTCCATTTATGGACTTAAGTAAGCATCACGGAGTTGGAATCATCGCTTCGACCAAGTGATAAAAGAGAATGGTTTCATTCGATCAGTCGAGGAACCATGTCTCTATATCAAGTCGAGTGGAAGCAAGATTGTCTTCCTGGTATTGTATGTCGATGACATACTCCTGATTGGGAATGACATACCTCTCCTATCTTCGGTTAAAGCATGGTTAAAAAATCATTTCCAGATGAAAGATCTGGGAGAGGTACAAAGAATTTTGGGCATCCGTATCTACAGGGATAGATCACGACGGATGTTGTCTCTCAGTCAGGAGTCTTATATAGATAAGATTCTAGAGAGATTCAGCATGACGAACTCCAAGAAAGGGTTCCTTCCTATGGCTATTGGGCTTCACTCGAGCAAGTCTCAAGAAGCTAAGACATTGGAAGAGAAAGAGCGCATGAGTCGGATTCCTTACGCTTCGGCCATAGGATCGATCATGTATGCCATGATATGCACACGTCCAGACGTTGCATATGCATTAAGTATGACAAGTCGATTCCAAGCACATCCAGGTGAACAACACTGGATGGTCGTGAAAAACATTCTTAAGTACCTACGGAGGACTAAAGATTGGGATTGACTTATGGAGGCGACACGAGGCTCTGCGCCACTGGTTACGCAGATGCTAGCTTTCAAATGGATCGAGACGACTCGAAATGTCAGTCTAGATTCGTTTTTACTCTTAATGGCGCTGCTGTCAGCTGGAAAAGTTCTAAACAAAGTGTTATAGTAGATTCTACAACTGAGTCCGAGTACTATGCCGCTTCGGAAGCAGCTAAAGAAGCAATATGGATGCGTCAATTCTTACAAGGACTATCAGTAGTGCCTAGTTCGAATGACCCGATCACCGTTTATTGTGACAATAAAGGTGCCATCTTCCAAGCTAATAAGCTTAAGTCTAGTAACAAGTCTAGACATGTACAACGGAAAGCTCATCTAATCAGAGATTACGTGGAGCAAAAAGAGATATTTATTGATAAGATCGCTACAGATGGCAACATAGCAGATCCTCTCACTAAAGCATTTTGACGTGATAAGCATGAAAGGCACATTAATTCTATGGGCATTAAACGTGTTCCTGAGTTGTAGTACTCTTTTATGAATTCATTTTATAATTCATTTTCTTGTGTACTCTATTACAACCTCATCGTTATGATATTTTATGTTTTGTTTCTCATGTGGAATTGTACGCCAATTTTGAACACCACAAACTGAACTGATTAACATTACGTCGTTTTTGGTCCTTGATTACCCACTTGAGCTGATAACTCAGGTAATCATTTTGTGACGTTGGTTGATGGTGCGTTCAACGAGCCATAAGTCAATCAGTTGACTGACCAATCACAAAGGCGAGTTATACGGATATCTCGTAGGACGCCCCGTGACAACGTTATGGAGTCCTAAATGTTTTTATAACATTAGGTGCCAGGTCGTGGATAGGACTTCCATAGTATTTCTTAGAGTCGAGTCTTTTGACTTTCAACTGTCTCTTGAGATCAAGGCAGATTTTGGGTAACTTTGGTTTCTTTCCCACGGTCTTCCGTAACAGGGGCCAAGAGGATTTTTTCTGGGTTATTTCATGCTGCTCTTACATCTGCAGGATTCGAGTTGAGAGAAATATCCAAACCCTTATCAGGATTTTATCATTTCTCAGGGCCACTCGAGGAGTAGTAACTGAAATGCATGGCCATGCTCGAATACAGATTCGTTTTATCAGTTAAGTTAGTCTCTAGTCGGGGAAACCACTCTTGATGCAGATCGATTGTAGAATACGACCTTTGCGAATACGGATTTGCAAATTGTTTTACATTGAGTGGGAGAAATTTTAATAAGATATGAGAATCGGTTATCGCACCTTCACTTGTACGGACAAGTGGGAGTTTGTTGGAGCTGGTGTCTTCCACATGTAGTGTGATAGCGTCATTGCACATACACTTGAACGGACAAGTGGGAGATTGTTGGGGCTGGTGTCCTTGACAGTTAGTACAATGACTTATTAAATCTCTTAAAGGATCACAAGGGCATACTTTGGTATTATTATTAGTTGATCCACGTTTATCAATAACGGTTGGGTTGCTAGATAAGTTTGACGTTATTGTCATATGGATGATGGTGATCAACTGGTCCCTATACGTCACACCTATAGGACACGTTTGAGGGATATGAAGGTATGAAAATACAGTCACATTTATGCTGAATACGACTAAACAGTTAGTCAGAGGTATTGCATATTAAATTAGTCAATGAGATGTTGAGATAATTATTTAATACGGATTAAATAATTTAGCTAATACATATTACATGATTAATTAGTAAATTAAATATAAACGGTTATATTTAATTAAATATTGAATTCGTGTATTAATATAAGCAGTTATATTAATTGAGCTAATTATACAATATCGTAATTTTTATCAGACCATTATTAATGCATTGACTACATTAATATTTGATAACGTGTATAAGATTTATAATTAAAACCCGCGAATTATATTTTTAGCGTTAGGGTCGAATCACGCAAGAGGATAAGGTAAGAGTGGAAATTAAAGCCCACTCTCACCTTTTTACCTATTTCGGCCGGCCAAGTATTATAAAAGGAGAAGAACTCTCCTTTTGTCAGACTACTGAAACACTGGCAATTCACTTTCACAAAAACTAGGGTTTTGAGAACAATTTTTCCCAAAACCTAGATCTCACATCTTAAACTCACAATAACTCTCCCCATATTGCAAGGCAATTGGAGAGCATTTCTAGTACACGCGGCATCATCTCAGACGGGTCTTGGGTGCAAGTTATAGGAGGGAATTTCTATTAATTCCTGTTCTTAGGCCATTCGTGCAAAGGACCTAAGGTTGTAGTCTTTACCTTTTATTCATGTTTTTCATCTTATGACTATATTCACATGTAAACTTTTCATTATAATCCTGTTATTTAAAGGGTGAATATACGGAAATTCCCCACAAAATGAACTTGTCATCATCAACCTAAGTGTTCTAACAGTGATAGGCTCGAAGTGTATAAGTTATGGACTTATGCCATAATTACTCCACAAAAGACGTCTTAAGCTTAAGATTAGCTACATATATCATGTGGCATGGAATGGATAAAAACAGAATGTATAGGGAAAATAAAATATTTGTCATTCTATATAAATTGATATTTGACCTGTTTTAAATTTAAGAATGATATCATCGTCTTAAGTAAGACTAGTTGGTAATAAAATACGTATTACTAAATATAGTAAATATTTTTTTCTTGTCATTACATACTATGAAAGTTTTTTTATGGGTAATTTATCAATTCAATTGGATTATTGTTGATTTGTTATCTAATGACACTACCTATAATGACCCCCTCCATTATTACTGGTCATTGTGACAAAAGCAAAGATAAACAAATGGGCGGGGTGGAGGGAGTAGTTTATTGAATAATGAAATATAGTATCATTTATGGTGTTAACTAATCGAATTGACTGTTTCGGGTACATATTATATTTCTTAAAAACAAGTTACAAATTTAAATAAAGTCAATTTCTAATTTACAAGGGGTATTTTAAATGAATATTGTACTTAATAAATTATTTTGAGATATTATATGATCAAATTATTTGTTTTTGGTATAAGTTAAATTTAATAAAAAAATTTATAAATAACTTAAATCTTCTATATTTTCAAACTGATAATATCATAATTTATACTCCCTCCTATTCGATATAAAAGTCCCATTGTTTGAATATATGAGTGGAGTATTTTAATAAAATGGGACTTTTATGTAGAATAGGAGGGGGTATGTTTTAAATGAGTTTCACCTAATTAATCAATAAAATATAAATCACATATGTTTTCAAACCGCAATAAGAGCAAAACAACATTTATATATTTTGTTTTCTATAATTTTGGATAGTAAACATGTGCACTTTTTTGCACAGGTATGAAACTAGTAATAACATAAAAGTTAAGCAGTTATATTTTCTACGTTTACAATGAGAAAAAAGGAATATATATCAGATGTATTTTCAGATTTTACTTGGTTTTGAGCATATGTGTATTTTTTTCCCGAACTTATAACCATAAACTTTAGTTTTTTCGCATATGTGTATTCTTTCGGGGCTTATTATAGTTTATAAGTTTGATTTAATTTTTTTTCCGTTAAAACTCAAATATAACTAAGTTGGTATGTAGTTTATTTAAGCTTTATTTTAATTTCCTGAGTTTATTGTTTTAGTAAATTAACTCAAAATTTTTATAGTATAATCATAATTTTTACAACTAAACTCAAAAATATTATTATATTGCTTATAAAACTATAAAACTGGTGTTACATCTAATGTATAATTCGCTTACTGAATTCACAGTGATTTGTCTTTTATACCAATTTTACTCAGTCAAAATTATAGATTTTTTCAAACAATGATCGTTACCGCAAAAAATATTAAAGTGGAACTGAAGTGTAAATATTTATTAAAAATGGATTATATAGACTCGGTTTTTTTCATTCAGATTTGACTCAAGTTCGCTTAATCGCTAATTGAATTTTGACAAGTGCCACCGACTAGTTCCACTACGTTAATGATTTTGGTGAGGATATATATATATATATATATATATATATATATATATATATATATATATATATATATATATATAATCGAGATCCTATGAGAACCACCAACATAATGAGAACCATGAGAACTCTACGTTACGGACTTTTTTAAAAAAAATAATGACATATTTGGATTCGGCATGGAATTTTATGGCTACAGAACATATTTCTTGGTCTAGAAAATATATACTAGTGACGAAAATCAAGGTGAGATACGTTTTATTAATTTTCATGCACCTACTACCGATTTTTACGTATCTATCATTTTTCATGCACCTAGAACTCGTTTTAATGCACGAAGAGCCTATTATTTCATGCACCTATTAATCATTTTCATGCATGTAAAAAATTTCATGCATGGAGTGGTTGTTTTCGTGCATTTATAGTCCTTTTAGTATGCCTAATTGTATTTTGGTACACTAAGTACATATTTTGTTAATAAAATCAAAAATTTTTGTTTAATGATACTAAAGTGTGTATTTGAATAAGTGAAACTAATGCTAAATGATCCATCGAAACTTTCGAAGCGAGATATGGTGGAGATTTAATGAGGGTTCTCATGGTTCTCATTATAAGGGTGGTTCTCATGAAATTTTTTACATGCATGAAAATGACTACTAGGTGCATGAAATAATAGGCTCTACGTGCATTAAAACGAGTTCTAGATGCATGAAAAATGATAGATACGTAAAAATCGGTAGTAGGTGCATGAAAATTAATAATACGTATCTCACATCGATTTCCGTCACTAGTATATACAGTATATTATATGAACCAAGAAATATGTTCTCTAGCCATAAAATTCCATGCCGAATCCAAATATATCATTACTTTTTTTTAAAAAAGTCCATAAGGTATCATGGTTCTCATTATATTGGTGGTTCTCATAAGATCCCAATTACATATATATATGTATATATACATAGACTTGAGATCCGGTGAGAACCACCTTACAATGAGAACTTTGTGAGAACTCTACCTTACGGACTTTTTTAAAAAAAATTAATGACATAATTGGATTCGGCATGACATTTTCTAGCTAGAGAACATATTTCATGGTCTGGAAAATAAATACTAGTGACGGAAATCAAGGTGAGATACGTTTTATTTATTTGCATGCACCTACTATCTATTTTTTCGTATCTATCATTTTTTCGCCACTAGTATTTATTTTCTAGACCAAGAAATATGTTCTCTGGCCATGAAATTCCATGCCGAATCCAATTATGTCATTAATTTTTTAAAAAAAACTCCATAAGAAAGAGTTCTCACCGGTTTTCATTGTAAGACGGTTCTCACCGGATCCCAACCCTATATACATATATATATATGTATATATACATATATATATATGTATACATATATATATATATATATACATATATATATATATATGTATACACATATATATATATGTATACATATATATATATGTATATATAGAAATCGAATCACGTGAGGCACCCCTCTTAGGGTGAGGCCGATGTACCAATCTAGACCGTTAGATTAAAACACTATAGACACATCAGATGGTGCCATGTGTCTTACACAAGACCAATTTGAACAAATACGGTAACTGTTAGAATTTAATTCAAAGATATTAAATGACCAAAACATCTTTAATGACCTCAAATCAACCTGTATACTGGGTTTGATTTTTGTTGTCACCATTTATTGTCGTTTTCTCTTTCTTTCCATATTTTTCGAGTTGATCCCCGCCATTGTTTAGTTAGGCATTTCTTTGAGTGCTCACGACTCACGAGGTCTTTGCCTCCTTTACTTTCATTTCCTTTTTTTTAATTTTATCTTAATTTCGTCAAAGACGGTTTTATTTATCTATTCAGATGAAATGTTATATGACACGTTTTTATTTTAAAGTATATATCTTGTCTTATAAGGGATTGGTCCGTTTCACAAATTAAGATCTAGGATTCACGAAATTAAAAATTATACATTATCGTGAGTAAACAAACATTTTAAGTCCAAGTTTCATGAAATAAGGTCCCGCTTTCACAAATTAAGGACCAAAATTCATGAAATAAGAAATTAAACATCTCGTGAGTAATAAACATTTTAAGTCCAAGTTTCACGAAATAAGGTCCCGGTTTCACAAATTAAGGTTTAGGATTCACGAAATTAAAAATTATACAATTCGTGAGTAAACAAACATTTTAAGTCTAAGTTTTACGAAATAAAGTCAAATAAATGTCTAAGATTCACGAAAAAAGAAATTATACATTTCGTGAGTAAACAAACATTTGAAGTCCAAGTTTCATGAAATAAGGTCCCGGTTTCACAAATTAAGGACCAAAATTCACGAAATAAGAAATTAAACATCTCGTGAGTAACAAACATTTTAAGTCCAACTTTCACGAAATAAGGTTCCGGTTTCACGAATTAAGGTCTAAGATTCACGAAATAAGAAATTAAACATTTTGTGAGTGAACAAACATTTTAAGTGCAAGTTTCACGAAATAAGATCCCGGTTTCACGAATTAAGGTCCAAGATTCACGAAATAAGAAATTAAACATTTTGTGAGTAAATAAACATTTTAAGTTTAAGTTTCACGAAATAAGGTACCGATTTCACGAATTAAGGTCCAAGATTCACGAAATAAAAAATTAAACATTTCGTGAATAAACAAACATTTTAAGTCTAAGTTTCACGAAATAAACTCTCGGTTTCACAAAATAAGGTCCAAGATTCACGAAATAAGAAATTAAACATTTTGTGAGTAAATAAAAATTTTAAGTCCAAGTTTCACGAAATAAGGTTCCGGTTTCACAGATTAAGGGCCAAGATTCACGAAATAAGAAATTTTACATTTTGTAAATAAACCAACATTTTAAGTCCAAGTTTCACGAAATAAGGTCCCGGTTTCACAAATTAAGGTCCAAGATTCACAAAATAAGAAATTAAACATTTTGTGAAAAAACAAACATTTTAATTCCAACTTTCAAGAAATAAGGTTCCCGTTTCACAAATTAAGGTCCAAGATTTACGATATAAGAAATTAAACACTTCGTGAGTGAACAAACTTTTTAATTCCAAGTTTCACGAAATAAGGTTCCGGTTTCACAAATTAAGGTCCAAGATTCACGAAATAAGAAATTAAACATTTGGTGAGTGAACAAACATCTAATTTCAAGTTTCACGAAATAAAGTTCCGGTTTCACAAATTAAGGTCCAAGATTCACGAAATAAGAAATTAAACATTTGGTGAGTGAACAAACATTTTAATTCCAAGTTTCACGAAATAAGGTTACGGTTTCACACATTAAGGTCCAAGATTCACGAAATAAGAAATTAAACATTCTGTGAGTAAACAAACATTTTAAGTCCAAGTTTCACGAAATAAGGTCCCGGTTTCACAAATTAAAGTTCAAGATTCACGAAATAAAAAATTATATATTTTGTGAATAACAAATATTTTAAGTCCAAATTTCACGAAATAAGAAAAAGAGCAAAATGGATAATTTTTTAGATAGATAAAATATTTGGGCCAAATAAAATGCTAGAATGACCCATAATTTCCATCCCATTGAAATTAGTCCAATGAACATTGAAAATCATGTGAAACATAGTAAGGGTTCGGTGGCCTCACCGTAATAGGCGGCCTCACGTGATCCGGCCTCTGTATATATATATATATATATATATATATATATATAGACCTGAGATCCGGTGAGAACCATTGGTATAATGAGAACTGTGAGAACCCCTCATAATTCTTAAATTATAGAAAAATACACTACACGGCTGATATCATAATATTATACCACGATATTCGTCCACACCTTTAGTCATTTAACCAATTCTTTCCAACATATTTCTCTCTGCTCAATGACTCGTTTCCTCAAAATTGAAGACAAACTTCAATGTTTTGCTACTTTCTTCATCAATGGAGACGCAAATTTAACGCATCTTTCACAAATGCTGCAAATTCAACAAGGTTCGTTTAACTTCTCCATTAATTTCCTATAAATTTGACTAGTATTTACTTGAAACTTTTTAATTCGTCAACAAATCACGGTTAACAAATTTTCGATTCGAGTTGTGTATAATTGGAGTATGGAATTGAAATTATTCACTTATGTTTGTGAAATTAAGGTTTATGTTCATGAAATTGGTAAATTTACATTATGAAATTGGAAAATTAGGGGTTGGGGAAAATTGAGAAATTACCTCAATTTGTTGAACTTGTGAAATTAGGAGCTTAATTTCGTGAATTAGGTAGTTTTGATTTGTTTGGAGTGTTCATTGAGAGACTTCATACTCTTTTTCCCTTTGTCTTATTATATGGAATGAGAAATAATTTTGGGGTTTATACATGTTCGAGAAAGATCTCCTAATCCTATGGAAAACTGATCTCCCTTCTTAAAGCTGGAACGTTTTTTCGTTCGTTTGTAGTGAAAAAGGTTCTGCTAAACCATCCCTAAACCGATGCAGCCTTAGTTTTGCAATGATATCAAAATTTGTATTCAGATAAATAGTTGTTGGTGCATATTGTGTTTTTCATCTTACAGAGAATGTTTGTGTTGGTTTATCAGAATAGTAGAGAGTTAATTGGAAAAGGGGTTTTAGGGATCACCACGAGACTTCTATATTGGTAGCAAATTTAACAGTCATGTGGTCATATATGGTGATTTTGGTTTAGCTATGAAGTTTCATATTGGAAAATATAAAGTCTCCATAAAATTTCTAAGATTGCTTCGATCTACCCAAAACCTTATTTCTATACAATGTGGATAAACCTTTTGTATTCTCTTATGATACGCTAGACCATGTAATTTGTTGGCGTCTTACGAGTTACTGTGACAGTGGCTTTTGTTAGAACTATCACCTATGTTAAGTAGTTTGATCCTTTGTCTGGCTTAAGTAGTTTTATTGCTTGTTTGGTTGCCTTCTCTATAATTTAAAGTTCTCACTAAAAATTTAATCGAGGGTTGCCTTCTACCTTTATTTTAAAGGTTTATGCATCTTTAATTTGGTCTGAAACTCTAGATATTGGTTATAAGCTAACAAACGTGTATCGACCCCTACTATAGTTTAGATAATAGAGGTAATTATAGTAAAAACTTTCAAGGTTACAAATTAAAGGACCTATTGTAAGGTGTTTATAATATATGTATAGATTGATTTTCTGTTTTCCGGAATTGCAATTTTCCAATACGACTGTTGAATAGGATGAAGCAGTAGCAGTAGCCGAAGCACGAGTAATAATGCATCTCCTCTCAAAGACCTTGAGCTTCAAACATGTTCTTCTGGTTATCTTATGTATCGTTTATAAGTTTTTCGACTAAAACATGTCTATTTCCATATCTTGCATCCGAATATGTATTTTTGCTTTGACCTTTCTTGTGCAACTCTTTACACATTGCTGGAATTGAACCCTTATGCCAGGTGCTAAATTTCTATCTTGATTTTATTCAAGACCTATGGTGTATCTTGGACTCTTGGCGGTGGTAGTTTGCCAACCACTATGATGAATGATTGCTTTAATTGCAAGTTCTGATTGCTGAACTTAATATGTGGTACTTGTCCGGCAGATAGTTTTGGGTATAAGCTACATTACCGTTTATTATATCTTTGATATAGTCATTATTGTTTAAAGATTATGAATATATACATTTTACTTATTCGAAAGCCAATTAGCTCAAATGGTAGAGCATTGTGTTATGCACAAAATGTGGGTTCGACTCCCATATTGGCTATGAAATACCATTCTTTCTTTTACCTTATGATTAAAAAATTATATGTAATTGGCAATCCTATTTCAGGTATGTCATGTATGTAATAGTTTTGATACATATGTTAGTCTGTGAAGTGTGAAATGCTTGTCTTGAACTTCTGATCATTGGGAAGCTAATTAAGCTATTACACTCGTTCATCATTCTCTTTGTTGCTTTTCACTTAAGTCTAATCATGGGCCTGCACATCATTGCCCGAATATGAGTATGGTCTAGATCATTAATCATAATTGTATTGTATTGCTCGCATCATGAGCTCATGACATGTTCCTATTAGGATATTTTACGATTTAATAGGCTATATGGGATTTGAACCCATACCTTTGTGCAAAATTTGCACATTGCTCTCCCATTGAGCTAATAGCCTTCAAAATATGTTAAACAAATGCGAGTACGAAATAACGAACATAAGTACACTGAAATGTTAATTGATACACTAAAATGCCTTGTAGTTAAATAAAAACGCCAGTAAATATATTAAATCTCCTCCACCCATTTCCCTTATTTCATCCATATACAACATTATTTCTTACACATAGAAACTTATTCATGCCCAGATAAAATTAACATCCTTCACTAGCAATAATTAGTATCCTAATATAACTAACTAATGCAACTGAAGAACTTTTTATTGCACATAGAACCTTATTGCATGCACATATAATTTCATTTCATGCCCATTATTTAACACTTATTTCATGCACTCTTATTTGATGCCATAAAACCTTATTTCATGCACAAATAATTTTATTTTATGCCCATTTAACACGTATTTCATGCACTCTTATGTCATGCCATAAAACCTTATTTCATGCACATAGAATCTTATTTCATGCACATAGAACCTTATTTCGTGCACATAGAATCTGAATCATGCTGATATTAAATTAGCGTGCTTAACCGACAGTAATTGGTCTCATAATATAACCAATTGATGCAACTAAAAAACTTTTTAATGCACATAGAACGTTATTTCATGCACATATAGGTTTATTCCATACCCATTTAACACTTATTTCATGCACATATAACCTTTTTCCATGAACATATAACCTTATTTCATGCACATATAATTTTATTTCATGGCCATTTAACACTTATTCCAGGCCAAAACCTTATTTCATGCACATAAAACCTTATTTCATGCACATAGAATCTTAATCATGCTCATATAAAATTGGCTTCCTTAACCAACAATAATTGGTATCATAATATTACGAACTAATGCAACTGAATGTTTTTTTAATGCACATAGAACCTTATTTCATGCACATATAATTTTATTTCATACCCATTTAATAATTATTTCATGCACATAGAACCTTATTTTACGAACATACAACCTTTTTCATGCACATAGAATCTTATTTCGTAAAAATAAAGCGTCTTAAAAAAATACTCTATAAAACAACACATCCAAAAATCCATGGAAGAGACTCAAATCACAATTGATGCTGGAAATTTACTAAAATGTTGGTACTTAGTTACAATTATTTTCAATTGATTTAAACACAATTTTATTATACATCATGAAACATTATGTATGTTTTTAGCCAAATGGTATAATTATGCACATCAACGACACTTACTCTAACCTTAGCTTTATTTTTATAATAGAGCAACAACCTTAGTTAGATTAAGATGGTGCTATTGTATTATCATCTAAGGCTCAAAGCTAACTCAAGGGATACTATGCATAGATTCATGGAAAACAGAAAATTCAACTCTCGGCTAAAAGTAAATGTATAAGCAGCAACACCAACAAGTTTACTAAACTGTTCAACGGAGAACAATGGAATAAGCACTTACAATAGAAGTGTAGGAGTGCTTCAGAGATCGGTTTTAGGAAGAAGAAAAACATAACCATATCTTAGGAAGCTTTTTACTCAAATCCTTGTCAATTTAATTTTTACTGCATAAAATAGATTGTAAATTACATGCCAATAACATGGATGTATCAAATGACAAATATCACTTGGTTAAAAGTAATACAAGCTCATGACTACTTGACACTCATCATGTAAATATATAAGTATATAGGTCGACCTTACAATATAACGGTGTGAAACGATAACTTGTTCAAACTTCAACATTATGATTCACCCGGAAAGTTTCAAGCAGGCAAAATTAGGAGCTAGTAAGCTAATTCCACATAGCTAAATTAAAACTTGATCAGTTATATTTCCATTTTATGTGAGCGGTCATTTACGTTCACGAGAAGTTTAATTAACTACTTTATCCAACAAGCAAAATATAACTTAGATGAATCATAAATTTCGGACACTGCACAATCAGAAACATTAAGGCATACATTGCAATCCAACAAACTATCTAGCTAGAAATCGTTCGAATAAGCGATGCATGATATAGAAAATGGGAAAACACCCACGAAGTTCACAACAATGCTAAAAAAACAATGGCATAAGCACTCACAGTAGCAGTAGCTGAATTGTAGATATTGACTTCAGGAAGAAGGCAAAGACAACCATATCTTAAAAGCTTTGCACTAAAATGATTGTCAATTTGAATTTATATTGCATAAAAATCATTATACATTGCCTGCCAATCAACATAGATGTATCAGATATCAAATATATTTTAGTTAGACCACTTTTTCCCTTTAATGAACTTAATTCAAATAGAATGACATAAATTCGAGATCCCTAAATAGTGCTAACTCTACTCAAGAATCATATGATTGCAATCTTTAATAATACCAGATCCGCCTCATTTATATTATTGTATTTTAAAAAGTGATTAAGATAGCAAACTTGAATCGATCAACATAAATCAACGGAAACAAACGAAATAGGTACAAAATTGGAGTACAACCCTAATAAACTTATTTGAATCATAACAATCATTAAAACGGATAAACATGAAAGAAATTGGGGAAATTGAGGAATTACCTAAATTGTCATATGCTCGAAATCAGAAAAATCCATGATGAAATCAGCGAGAACGAAGAAGGAAGCAGAAGTCAGATTTATGAAGTATTTTGGTCGGATCACAATAATGGCGCTCGAAATCAACAAGAATGAAGAATAAAGGATTAACATCACAGAAGAGAGGGTGTGATAATTGGAGGAGAGAGAAAGTTAAATGAAAAGAGGAAAAATAAAACACGCGATAATGATAGAAAATTGGAGGGTGAGACGGGTTGGAGTATTCTCAAAATATGTTTAATCTCAGCCGTTCAAGAGGTTCAAAAGATGTTTAATCTCAGCCTTTAAATAAGTTCTCACAGTTCTCATTATCTTGATGGTTCTCACGTGATCCCGAATCTATATATATATATATATATATATATATATATATATATATATATATATATATATATATATATATATATATATATATATATATAGAGGCGGGATCCGGTGAGTCCACCTAAATATTTGAGTCCATGAGTCCATTTGGAATATCACAAGTTGTATTAAAAAATATCACTTTTTTTTTTTACACTACAATATCACAATGTCACAACCTTTTCAATACAATATCAAAGGAAACAATATCACACACTATATAAACAATATCACGAAATTTTTTCCAATACTTTTTTTCCTGAAATTTTTTTTTCAAAATTTTTTTTTTCTATTTTTTTTCTCGATTTTTTTTTCAAAATTTTTTTTTCAAATTTTTTTTTTGTGATATTATTTTGAAGAACCGGTGATATTGTATTGAGTAATTTGTGAAATTGTAATGAAAAAAAATTTCGAGAAAAAACACCTTTTGTTAAACAATATCACGCACTATATTAAACAATATCACGAAATTTTTTTCCCAGAAATATTTTTTTCAAATTTTTTTTCAATTTTTTCTCCCGAATTTTTTTTTTCCGAAATATTTTTTTCTCGATTTTTTTTTTGGTGATATTGTTTTGAAAAACCGGTGATATTGTATTGAGTAACTTGTGATATTGTAATGAAAAAAATTTCGAGAAAAAACGCCTTTTGTTAAACAATATCACACACAATATTAAACAATATCACGAAATTTTTTCAAGAACTTTTTTGCCCAGAAATTTTTTTTTTCAATTTTTTCTCTCGAATTTTTTTTCCGAAATATTTTTTTCTCGAATTTTTTTTTTGTGATATTATTTTAAAGAACCGGTGATATTGTATTGAGTAATTTGTGATATTGTAATGAAAAAAAAATTCGAGAAAAAATGCCATTTTATTAAAAAAAACGTGTTTGTTTTAAAAAAAATGCATACTAAAAAAGGGAATTTTTTTAATAAAGAAAATGTCATTTTAAAAGAAAAGGCAAAAAAAAGAAAAAAAAAAGTAATATTGAAAAAGAAAAAAACAAAAAAAGGAAAAAAATTTGATATTGAAAACACGTGATACTTTTTTATACAACTTATGATATCATTGTTAGACTCATGGACTCAAATATTTAGGTGGACTCATGTGATCCCAACTCTATATATATATATATATATATATATATAGGGTTGGGATCCGGTGAGAACCGCCTTACAATGAGAACCGGTGAGAACTCTTTCTTACGGAGTTTTTTTAAAAAAATTAATAACATAATTGGATTCGGCATGAAATTTTATGGCCAGAGAACATATTTCTTGGTCTAGAAAATAAATACTAGTGGCGGAAAAATGATAGATACGAAAAAATAGATAGTAGGTGCATGCAAATAAATAAAACGTATCTCACCTTGATTTCCGTCACTAGTATTTATTTACTAGACCAAGAATTATGTTCTCTAGCTATAAAATGTCATGCCGAATCCAATTATGTCATTAATTTTTTTTAAAAAAGTCCGTATATATATATATATATATATATATAGACTTGAGATCCGGTGAGAACCACCTTACAATGAGAACTTTGTGAGAACTCTACCTTACGGACTTTTTTAAAAAAAATTAATGACATAATTGGATTCGGCATGGCATTTTATAGCTAGAGAACATAATTCTTGGTCTAGTAAATAAATACTAGTGACGGAAATCAAGGTGAGATACGTTTTATTTATTTGCATGCACCTACTATCTATTTTTTCGTATCTATCATTTTTCCGCCACTAGTATTTATTTTCTAGACCAATAAATATGTTCTCTGGCCATAGAATTCCATGCCGAATCTAATTATGTCATTAATTTTTAAAAAAAAAAACTCCGTAAGAAAGAGTTCTCACCGGTTCTCATTGTAAGGTGGTTCTCACCGGATCCCAACCCTATATAGATATATATATATATATATATATATATATATATATATATATATATATATATATATATATATATATATATATATATAGAGAGAGAGAGAGAGAGAGAGAGAGAGAGAGAGAGAGAGAGAGAGAGAGAGAGAGAGAGAGAGAGAGAGAGAGAGAGAGAGTTGGAATCACATGAGTTCACCCTAAATATTTGAGTCCATGAGTCTAACAATGATATCACAAGTTATATAAAAAAGTATCGCGTTTTTTCAATATCATTTTTTTTTCCGTTTTTTTTTCTTTTTCAATATTACTTTTTTTTCCTTTTTTTTCTGCCTTTTCTTTTAAAATGACATTTTCTTTATTAAAAAAATTCCCTTTTTGAGTATGCACTTTTTTTAAAACAAACACGTTTTTTTTTTTTTAATAAAAAGGCGTTTTTTCTCGATATTTTTTTTTTCATTACAATATCACAAGTTACTGAATACAATATCACCGGTTCTTCAAAATAATATCAAAAAAAAATAATCGAGAAAAAAAATATTTCGGAAAAAAATTTGAGAGAAAAAATTGAAAAAAAAAACTTAAAAAAAATATTTCCGGAAAAAAAAGTTCTTGAAAAAATTTCGTGATATTGTTTAATATAGTGCGTGATAGTGTTTAACAAAAGACGTTTTTTCTCGAAATTTTTTTTCGAATTTTTTTCATTAGAATATCACAATTTACTCAATACAATATCATCGATTCTTCAAAATAATATCACAAAAAAAAATTTCTGAAAAAAAAAATCGAGCAAAAAAATATTTCGGAAAAAAATTTCGAGAAAAAAATTGAAAAAAAAAAATTTGAAAAAAAATTTCTGAAAAAAAAATTCGTGATATTGTTTATATAGTGTGATATTGTTTCCTGTGATATTGTATTGAAAAGGTTGTGATATTGTAGACTTTCTATTGTAAAAAAAACGTGATATTTTTAATACAACTTGTGATACTCTAAATGGACTCATGGACTCAAATATTTAGGTGGACTCACCGGATCTCGCCTCTATATATATCTATATATATATATATATATATATATATATATATATATATATATATATATCTATATATATATATATATATATTAATTGGGGGCTCGAACCTCTGCCCTTCAGGTTTAAAGTCACACAGTCAAACCAACTGAGCTATTCTAGCTTATTGATAATTAAAACTTAAGTGATATAAATAACAGGTGATATTTAAAGTGTAAAAGACGCAACAATATTCTTTTCTTATATAAATATTCGTTAATTATATAATTACTTCTTTTCATTTTTTTTTTGTTTTTTTATGTACCACGTTTAATCGTATTTTTTTCCGGTATCATTTTTTTAAACAATTTTTTTTTAATATCACGTTTTTTTTAATAAGTTGTTTATTGTAAGTTGTGATATTGTTTACACATACACATCAATAATCATGTTACTCAATATCACAATATAGTAACAAAAATATCACTACATACTGAAAACAATATCACAACATACTGAAAACAATATCACTACATACTGAAAACAATATCACTACATACTGAAAACAATATCACAACATACTGAAAACAATATCACAACATACTGAAAACAATATAACTACATACTGAAAACAATATCACTACATACTGAAAACAATGTCACTACATACTAAAAACAATATCACAATATACTAACAAAAATATCACTACATACTGAAAACAATATCACTACATACTGAAAACAATATCACTACATACTGAAAACAATATCACTACATACTGAAAAAATATCACAACATACTAACAACAATATCACTACATACTGAAAACAATATCACTACATACTGAAAACAATATCACAACTTCCAATAAACAATGTCTTATTAAAAAAACGTGATACTAAAAAAACTTGTTTAAAAAAATGATACCGAGAAAAAACACAATTAAACGTAATACATAAAGAAAACAAAAGCAAAAAATAAGAAAAGAAATATTTATATAATTAACGAATATTTATACTAGAAATGTGTAGCTTTTGCACTTTAAATAATTAACGAATATATAAATTACTGAAGCATTATTCATCAAGTAAGCTAGAGTAGCTCAGTTGGTAATTGTAGGTTGTTGTCGTCCCAAAGGTCAGGGGTTTGAGCCTTCTCTCTAGCGAAATTTCCTTTTGCGCGTGAAATTTCTAATTTATTCATTATTACTCAATACTCAAATATATATATATATATATATATATATATATATATATATATATATATATATATATATATATATATATATATATATATATATATATATATATATATATATATATAAAGAGCAAAAACTTGGAACGAAGACACTAATATTATCCACATGCTGAATTGCTTTTTAATAAGTCAAAAAATATACTTACTTCATTCAAATTCACAGTATATTTATCTTTTATATACCAATTTTAAGAATTTATTAAAATATAATTAAAAGTTCATGAATGGAGGAAGTATATATAAAAAAAGTTATTATAGAAAACTCGTGGAACGAGTTACTTGATTTTTACATTTTCTTTTACCTAAAATTACGACATGATTAAGAATTACTTTCAACGGAACCTTTTTTTTTATTAGTGTATTATTATTATGGTACATTATTTTGTGAAAGAAAATCATATAAATTATTTATAGAAAACAGAAAAGTGAATGTGTAAATTATGTCTCACAATGTTGCTCTAACATGGTCAACTTATGTATTTAGTATTTAACCGTGTGGTTTAGTATGGGAATGGAGAAGCCCAAAATAAAAGCCTCTTGTTAGTTAGGTAGCCCAAAAGTATGTTAATAACTAGGACAAGTATCGACCTAATTAAACCCGACCCAACAATGACGCTAGTTGAACTATTATAACGTGTCTGACTACATAACCCAATGCTGATAATAACCCAAGCTTTGACGTGACATACAAACGCTATAACCGATATAATTGGAGACGATTACCACTTCTAGACTTCTAGTCTCACCCTTATGACTATCTATTCTCAACCTTGCTAAAGGTCTGCCCCATGGAATAGAAAAATCATGACAAACTTGTTAGCGTCGGTCTGTCTTACCGTCGGTTACCAAATATAATTGTTGCACACTAATAATGTACAGAAAAGAAAAGGATTATTCAAACACAAGACGAATATTTGATGACATTTTAAAGGAAAGCAATTCTTTACCTTACGCTAGTTATAAGTCTTCCAAGTATGCATTTGGTACGGCAGTATATTAAATTCAGTTCATATATATAATATACGGGCTGCTATTCCATTTCAACCATTATCCTAATGCAAATAAAATATTCGACAAGAAGTGGAAGCTAATAATCAATACCAAAACAAGTATGTCTTCCACAGATGTTGAATATTAAGGCTTTGTTTGGATAGGGGGATTTGGAGGGAAATGAGGGATTAACTTTCCCTTGTTTGGATACAATATTTAGAGGGAGAGAAATAAGGGGGGAAAGAAATGAAAGGATGCATTTTCTCTCCTTTAGAACAAATTAATTTCTTTTCTTAGGAGGTAAGATTTAGAAGGAAAACCATTATACTCTCATTTAAATTACGAAAATATAATTTTGCTTTTATCAAAAAATGTAATACACTCTCAATTAAGAACGATTATGTTGGATATTTTTAACAATATACACTCACAAACATATTTTTACTTATTCATATTTCATAGCATCCTCCATCCAATATATCATGTCCCTCTTACCTCCCTTCCCTTTCCCTCTCAACAATTTCATTATCCAAACAACCACATTTCCCCTCCCCTCACCTCCCTTTCCCTCCCCTCCCCTCACCTCCATTTCTCTCCCCTCCCTTTCCATCTTAAAATTGTATCCAAACACACCCTAAAGGAAATATAATTGACCTTATAATTTGCCTTACCGTCTCATCCATCACAACACGTATGTATACTAGGATGATTTCGTAACCTTTAAATGCATTAAAGCTCATCACTAACACCTGCAATGACACTTATATTACTTGTATAAGCACTTATGTATTGGCCTATGCGTTCGTATTGTGTGGTATTGGGATATGTGTTAAGTATTAGCTTCTGAACCCTTTACTTGTTGATTGTTTGGTATGGGTATATGCCTTAAGTGTTGACCTTGAACACTTTACTTGCTGATAGTGTGTCTGGTTATGCCTTAAGTGTTAACTACTGAACCAGTCATTGAGTTTTAAAGTGGATACTCATACTTGCGCAGTATGATATCTTGTTGAATTGAATAAGTTAAGAATTTGTATGTAACCTAGCGTTAACTGATTAATGATAAGTATCGTATGTTGTTTTGGCTATCGTAAGACATTTTATTAAGTAAGTATGCTTTACATGTATTCGTGGTGGTATCTAAACATGTTTAGTAGTATATGATTCATATATACATGTTTACGTGTTTTCTGACAATAAGTGGATGGGAGAACCTCTAGTTGCTCCCCAATTATAGTTGTGTACATGTTTCATGTATGATAGGTAGGTGTTGATATGGGGTTTTGACTGAGAGCTAGCGAGCGATGTAGTACATCGACATGACTACACTTCTATATCGTTCAGTTAGTTTGGTTATTTACTATTTTGATATTTGTGGGATGTTCCACCCCCGTTTGACTTGTTGTATCTAAACTGAAGTAATTATTTTAGATTCAATTTTCGCATTTAGTTCTACTTTAAATCTTTTCGCGATGTTTAGTTCATGTCAAAAAGTTTTAATTCTGATCATTTTTCCGCATGTTGTGTGTTTTATTTTACGCTATCGCGAGGTGTTTTACAGTTGGTATCAGAGCATTATCACTCCCGACGCACTCATGTGATCCCCAAACTTAACTTGACCAAAAATTTAGAATAATGAATGAAAGATGGGTAGACATAAGGACAAGTGGTAGTCTGTATTGTGATTGCTTTTATTAGGTTCTAACGTATTTGTGATTGTTAATGATTTTACTGTTATGTCCTTGAATCGACGAACGGTGATACCCATATGGCGATCAAGACCGGTGTCTTCTGTCGAAGATGGAAGATCCGTGCTACCACTTGAGAATTCTTCTGATTTCCCAAAGATCCTCCTCGTTCCTTACGCATCACCTTATTCTGTATCTCTTGACGCATATCCTTTCTTCTTGATTTTCTGTCAGTCTTACTTTGAAAGCTACCTTCATATCTTCTCGACTTATCCTTGCTGCTCTCTTTCCCGAGGTGCCTTGTAGTTAAACCATCTTTGATTGGATTTTGAGGAACTAGTTCTAGGATAACTGTTAACGTGTTTTAAGAAATATCGTTATTTGAGGAATACCTAGGAAGTGTAGTAAGACATGTTTTGGTGATCCAAGTGTTGGCAGTGCATAATGATGGCAAAGTCTTAAGCTTTATTCTTTGTCTCTCCCACATCGGTGGGGAGACTTGTTTTTGTGTTATTTATAAGTCTTCTTCATCTTATAATGTTCAAGAGAGTAGACATAAGGGTTTTTGTGTGGAGTCTTGGACTTGTGGGTTTAGGCCCAAACACACGCGCGCTCGGCTCGGCTCAGCTCGTGCTCGGGTTTGGGTTTGGGTAGAGCACCTGCGGTGCGGGCCTTGGCCCAATTTTTTCCTTTTTGGTTTTGTGTTTATGGGCTTGTCTACATTCTAGAATATTCGATAACAGTCAGTCATATTCAAATATGACTGTTATGCAATAATATTCTGTGCAGTTAATACTGTGATTAAAGGCACTAATGAAGGCCATAATATCACGTTTGACTGGAACGTTTTTTTGGCTCTTCTACTATTTTCTTCCCCTATAAATACAGTAGTTTTCATCCTATGCTAAACACACACAAAACACATTCTCTCTTCTGTCTGTTCTATAATTCTCTTCTGTCAAATGTCTCTCTAATTCCTTGGTAAAGTTTCTGTTTCGTTCCTAAGCTCTCTTACACGAGTGGTTCGAGTACGAGTGCTGCAGTGTGAACCTTGGGAAACATACGGCGTGTAGACGATAACCACCGGAGTCGGGCCGATGTTGTTTTCAAGTCAGTGGATATCATACCACGGCACTGTCTTCCTTTGCTTCGATAAGTTCTTCTATATCTGTTTGTTACGCATCTTTATTTCCAACAATTTGAAAACAATATTTTTTTATTCGTAACAATGGCTATAGTTTCCAGCAAAACCATACTTGACTTGTCGAAATTGGAGCCTCTAGATGGTCAGAATTATAAGAGGTGGTCTCAGAAGTTGCTTATGTTTTTTGAACAATTAGAAGTCGATTATGTTTTATTTTCTGATCCTCCTGCTGTTGTAATCGCCACTGATGTCGAGGCTACCCCACCCCCGGCTACGGTTGTTAAGTCTAAGGATAATTTGTGAGAAACTACCTTACATTTATGCCCATTTGTGAACAACTACCTTACTTTTTATTTTTGGTTAAAAACTACCTTTCATTTTAAATTTTTGTTAAAAACTACCTAAAAAAAGTTTTGAGGCCAATTTCTATTTATTATTGGTTTCACACGTGTGAGTTATCTAAATTTTCATTCTTATTTTGTCGTTAAACTTGATATTCAAGCTTATCCTTCTTATCTAAAGTTCTAAATGAAAGGAAATTCTTATCATTAGCTTCAATTTCTTTCTTTAAGCATGTGGAAAAATTGATCCGGAGGATGAACATGGCTAAATGGTATGAACTCTATGCTATCAACGAATAGGTGGAATAATTTTCACTAATAACATAGAGTTCATACCATTTAGCCCATGTTCATCATCCGGAGCAATTATTCCGAAGCTAATGGCAATAATTCCATTTCGTTTAGAACTTTAGATAAAAGGATATGCTTGGATATCGAGTTTAACGACAAAATAAAAAAATGAAAATTTAGAGAACTCACACGTGTGAAGCCAATAATAAATAGAAATTGGTCTCAAAACTTTTTTTAGGTAATTTTTAACAAAAAATATAAATGAAAGGTAGTTTTTAACCGAAAAAAAGTAAGGTAGTTGTTCACAAATGGGCATAAATGTAAGGTAGTTTTTCACAAATTATCCTAAGTCTAATGAGGAAATAATTAAGAAACATGATAAGGATAACAAAACTGCTAGGTGTCATCTCCTTAAACATATGACCAATACCGTTTTTGACTTATTCATGGTCCACAAATCTGCTAAGACCATTTGGGAGTCCTTAGAGAAAAAGTATGGGGCTGATGGTGCGGGCCTTGGCCCACTTTTATCCTTTTTGGTTTTGTGTTTATGGGCTTGTCTACATTCTAGAATATTCGATAACAGTCAGTCATATTCAAATATGACTGTTATGCAATAATATTATGTGTAGTTAATACTGTGATTAAAGGCACTAATGAAGGCCATAATATCACGTTTGACTGGAACGTTTTTTTTGGCTCTTCTACTGTTTTCTTCCCCTATAAATACAGTAGTTTTCATCCTATGCTAAACACACAAAAAACACATTCTCTCTTCTGTCTCTTCTATAATTCTCTTCTGTCAAATATCTCTAATTCCTGGGTAAAGTTTCTGTTTCGTTCCAAAGCTCTCTTACACGAGTGGTTCGAGTACGAGTGTTGCAGTGTGAACCTTGGGAAACATACGGCGTGTAGACGATAACCACCGGAGTCGGGCCGATGTTGTTTTCAAGTCAGTGGATATCATACCATGACACTGTCTTCCTTTGCTTCGATAAGTTCTTTTATATCTGTTTGTTACGCATCTTTATTTCCAACACCAAGTGCCGAGTTGACTAAGTAATTGGAAGAGTGAAAATGAGTGATGGAGTTCTGGGTTTAAAGATTGGATTGCATACGTGGTATTCGGTGGAACTTTTCCTTGAGAATCAAATGAATTGTGAATTTGTGGATTGAAGAGTACTGCTTAAAGAGGAAATGAGATGCTCGAAGTTATAAATGAATTCGGAGGAATAAACGAGTAAACGAGTGAAGTAAGTTAATATTACTTGACTTTGAGGATGTGATGGAATTAAGGAAAGACTTTACGTTGAGGAATAAGAATCATTGGTAATAGTAGTTGAGCGTTGAATGAATTTGCGATGTAAAATTGGAGGAATTGGACAAGGATTAAACCTTGGTTATATAATTAGGTCTTAGTGTTCATCTTTTGAGGTACTTGAGGAATTTTAAGAAATCGCCCTCAGGTGTGGTTGCAACAGAATGATTCGTTGGAAATAGAAGTTTTGAGACTTAAGGATTTGAAAGTTGTTATTCATGGAACTTGATGTCGGTAAGGTAACAATGGTATATGAATTGCGGACCTTAGGGTAGTATAGAGATGCCAATTGAGGAATTTACGATGTAGAGAAACCTAAGCCATTGGTAATTTGTCGGTTGAAATCATAATCTTTCCTTTATGCCGCTTCTTGTCTCCTTTCTTCCCTGCTTCTTCCTCTGCTCTTAGCTTCACTTTTGTTGGGATTCGTATCCTGAAGTTCCTTATCTTTTCATCTTGCGTGTTTCTCTCTCGAGTTTGGCATCACATTGTTCCGAAGTTCGGATCATGTCCCTGCCCCTGTGAGCCTTGTTCCCTTTCCTTGTGGATTAGTTGTGAGATTGGTTTCGTTTGTGGAACAATAATGATATGTGCTTGAGGATTCTTGATTTTGTGTTATCGAAATTTAGTTGAGAGAGTTGTGTTATTAGTTGTACGAGTGCTACTTGTGGATTGGTGTCAATCGTGAGAATAATAATGATTGTATCTTTATCTGAGAATTGTAATAGTCGTATAGAATCTGTTTGAGTGAAAATTGTTGCTTCTATGGAACTTCCTTTTTCGATGTTCGTCTTACGGTATTAAGGTTGGTAATCGAGGATTTCAGAATGTTTCTGAGAATTGAGTTTGAGGAAATCTGAGTTATTTAGGGCTAATGGTTATGGATGATTCTCTTATGGTCGTACGATTGGGAAAAGTTACAGTTTGGAGAATACCGTGTCCTTGATTTTGGGATTTGATTTTACGATAATGGAATTTTGGTTTAGAGTTTCGGAAGTGCGTGAACCTTATATTGGTCTAGGATCTGTTACTTAGGCTTCTACCTTGAGTGAAAATCTTCAGGTGATGATAGACAGATATGAGTGTGATCTAATCTGTGGTTTTGACCTTATCTTCGTGGAAGTTGTCTGTTTGTCTATGGTGAGTGAGGGTTTTGGAATCTCTTTTGGTGGGAAGTACCTTATCCCTTGGATAATTTAGGGTAAGTGACGTAAGTGAGATCGAGGAACCCTTGCAATTTTAGAGGTTACATGACTCATTTTTTAAGGTTGCGTAAGGAATCGTTGTATGTGACGAAGTTTTAGTTATGGATTGAGCTGTTAGTGGTTTTGTATCCCGAAGATTTGTCATCCTCCTTGACTCAATCTTTGTTGTTTTGGCCTCCTTGATCTCTCGTTGTGTGTTTCTGCTAGTTTTCAAACTAGTAGCTTGTGATGCTTCGTGCTAAGTTGTCATATGTGTTGTTGTTTTTGTGCTTTCTGTAACGGTTTTGAATTTCTCTCCTTTCTGTTGATTATAAAGTTTTTGTTACTTTTGCAAACTTTACTGATTTGAGAATTTGGAAATGAAGTTGCCTTCAAAAGCTATGTTTTGGAGTTTGAAATGCTTTACGATTTTGATTGACTTCAGCGTTGATTTGACGTTAGAGCTTGTTATCGGAGATGTTTGATAACGTGTACTATGCTCATTGGCGTCTGATTGGTTTGATTTTGAATTTTGATTTGGTTTGGCCTTGGATTTGTCTCTGATTTGGAATTTCGGGATCTTTAATGCACAACGAGAACCCCAACATCCATTGACAAAGACTGGTACCTTGGAAATTATTTTTAAATCTTTGAAAGAAATCTAAGTTTTGAAATATCGAAATTTCAGTAAACGTTTTGGTTGTTAGCGTTGTCTTTGTAATTTGCTGTTTTCTGCTTTCAAGTTTCGAGGACGAAACCATTTGAAAGGTGGGATGATTGAAACACCCCGATATTTGTTACTTGTGATTTGAAGGATTTTAATTATAATTTCGGGATAATTCATATTTCACGAATTTCTTAATTATAGTTAAATAATTTAAATATTTCATTTTAAAGCATATTAGCTTTTAAATAATATTTCAATTGATTGTGTAAATTGTATTTTAAACGATTTAATTACATTGTTCAAAAAATGTAAATGTATTTGAGTAATCTCGTAAAATATAGTTTAAGTATGCAATTTCTATTTGTTAAGCGTAATATTTATTCCGGAGATATTTATCCCATCTTAGGTTTATAATAATCTTGAGTTGATGTTTCTAACCTAAACCGTCTTAAAACTCGACTTTTGGGCCAAATTACGATGATAGGCCCATTGGTTGTGTCCTTGCTCTTAGAAACCCTCACAACAAAGCCTAATCTTTACAGTTCTCCTTCATTTTTCAGCATTCATCATATAAACAAACACCATTGTTGATACTTTTTACCTTCAATCTTAAAACACTCATAAAATCTCCATCTCTTACCCGTTTTGGATAACTTTCGCGCCTATCTCTTCATCTCCTCGCTCTCCATCTCAAACTTCTTCCGTCTTATTTTCTGGTCGTTTCCTTTAAGGCACAAATTTCCATGATAATCCCGTTTAATTATGTTTCTAGTTGTAGATTTGGTAATCGGAGTAGCTCGGAGTTGGAACCATGTTTATTAAAGAGTTATAAGGTAACCTTGATGAGGAAACTCGACTTTAGTCAAAAATATGGTATTTGGGTAGATTCTTATGTTGTTTACATGATTTATGTGTGGAATATGTGAGTTTTGTGTTGGATATTGTTTACATTCTGAAAATCATGAAGAATTAGTACTAAGATTGTTGATTGGGTAGTTTTACATGTTAGGAAGGATGAATGGTTAGTTTTTATAGTTATTGTATGATAAAAGTGAAAGTTTGTTAATTCAAGCATGATATTTTGATTATATTCACATATTTGTTCACATGATTAAGTAAATGATTTGGTATCTTGTGGATTGATGAATTTACGTGCTGGAAACGTTGTCTAGAAACCATCTTAATTAAAAGTAAAGTAGGATAAAAGTTTTTGAAAAATGCGAAATAGGCGTAGAGGGACTACCAGCCGGTCAACCGCCAGCCGACTGACTGACCGGCTGGGAGCCCCTATGGCCTCAAAAGATTTTGCGCGAGAAATTATATGTACATGCATTCCTAGCCGGCTGGCCGGCGGCCGGTGCACGGGTTGGGCTGTCTCTCTTTGAGAATTTTATAAGAAAACTTCAATGGAGGGTGTTGTCAGCCGAGTGGCCGGCAGCCGGTCCATCGGCTGAGAACCTCGCATTCTCCCTGTTTTTAGTTTGTAAAAGGTTGGAGTAGTACTGCCAGCCGGTCGACCGACAATCGGTTTCCTGACCGGCTGGAAGTACCATCTCGTATAAATTCATTTCTAACTTGTGATCGGATATTACGATTTGAGTGATTCTTTTCCATATGATGGTTATGATTGAGTACTCTCAAATGGTGTGTAGCATAGCTTAAGAGTGAATAGATTGATAACTCTTCTTCTATTCGTGTATTAAAACATGCCTTCAGTATTGCCCTCTGAGTTTAATAAGTGTGTGGTGTGGCTGCGCATTGAGACATGCCTTAAGTATTGGCCTCTAAGTCTAATGCGTGTGTGTATGTCGCATATCGGGACATGCCTTAAGTATTGGCCTCTAATTCCGGTATGTGTATGTTTGTCGTATTTGGGATATGCCTTAAGTATTGGCCTCTGAGTCCAGATGCGTATTTGTCTGGCCGTGGCGGAACATGCCTAAACTAATGGCCTCTAAATCCGGTATTTTTATGTTTGTTGTATTTGGGACACACCTTAAGTATTGGCATTTGAGTCCAGATGCATATCGTGTGGCCGTGTCGGAATTGCCTTAAGTGTTGGCCTTTAGGTCTGCCACGTAGAGTGGTCTTGCATTGGGGTAGCTATGCTTGGAATGCCGTGCCAAATGCGTGATTGCTGAGTGCTGAAACATGCCTTAATTATTGGCCTCTGAATTCAGTGCGTATTGTGTGGTATTGGGATATGCCTTAAGTGTTGGCCGCTGAACAGTTTACTTGTTGATTGTTTGGTATGAGGATATGTAGGAATATATCTTAAATATCCATTTAAAGTATTAATCGAATTAATACTGCCAAGGATTATATCAAAAACGAATTGATGCTAAAACAATAAATTGAATTAAAAAGATATGGATCATAGAAATAACCTTTAGTCCTATGAGATAACGGTTTAAGAACAACCTAGTAACCCAAGTTTCAATGTAGAAATAAACTCTCCGTAGATTGCACCCAAGATGACCTGAGAAATATGCCCTTCAATTACAACCTTGATTACTATTAACTTTGGAGGCTTTTATTTTTAGGGTATTCAGATGATAAAACTAATGAGAGATCCACACCAATAAGAGAAACCCTATTCTCCTATTTGTAGTAGAACCACACGGCCCACCACCTACACTCACACGTGTCACACGTGTGGGTTGGGCTTTGTTTTTGTGTTGTTTTACATATATCCGAACTTCAATTAAAATATCTTCGTATATTTTAATGCATGTACTCGGAACTGAATATCCCATATTAATTTCCGGAGAACATTTTCGGAAATGTAACATAAATACAATTTTAAGGAGAATGTTACTTAATTACTTATAATTAATTAACCCAATTATATTATTCTAAAATATCATATATTAAAATATATAATTAATAAATGTAACATTTATATATATTTGCTAGAATTAACATTTAATTCGTTTCTCCTAATTATTATTTAATCATATTAAATGTTCATCATTTATTTAACTACATTTAGCTAAGTTTGGCATTTACGTAATTATATCAATCTATAATCACATTTCTCAGTGTTATCCTATAGGTGTGACCTTTAGGGATCAGCTGATTACCGCCATCATATGACACTAACGTCAAACTTCTAGTAAGCCAACCGTTACCGATAAATGTTAACCAACTGATTAATATACTAAGTATTCCTGTGTGATCCTGTAAACTTCTATAGGACATTTACTCTAACAATCTCCCACTTGTCCTACAAATGTGTGTGCGATTACGATTCTCATATCCATGTATTTCTCCCACTCAATGGAAGGGAAATTGTAAAGTCCCACCTTACAAGGCCGTATCTCCCAAGTAATCATATCAAGAGCGGTTTCCTCGAGTAGAGAGTAACATAACTGATATACGAATCACATTCGAGCATGGCCATGCATTTAAGTTACTACTCCTCGAGTGGCCCTGAGAATATATAAAACCTGATAAAGGCTGGATATTTTCCTTCACTTATAACCTGCCGATGGAAGCACAACATGAAATGGTCCAATAAAAGTCTGACTGGCCTCCTTTTACGGTGCGACCTAGGACAAAAACCTAAACCACCCAAAAACTGTCTATATAGCAGGAAATAATCAATGGTCAAAAGAACCGGCTTTAGGAATCACAATAGACGTCCTATCCACGACCAGGCACCTAATGTATCTTAACATTTAGGACTCTATTGTTGGAGCTTGTGTCCTCCACATGTAGTGTGATAACGTCATTGCACATACCCTTGTACGGACAAGTGGGAGATTGTTGGGGCTGGTGTCCTTGACAATTAAGTACAATGACTTATTAAATCTCTTTAAGGATCACAAGGGCATACTTTTGTATTATTACCAGTTGATCCACGTTTATCAATAACGGTTGGCTTGCTAGATAAGTTTGACGTTATTGTCATACGGATGGCGGTGATCAACTGGTCCCTATACGTCACACCTATAGGACACGTTTGAGAGATGTGAAGGTATGAAAATACAATCACATTTATGCCGGATATGACTAAACAGTTAGTCAGAGGTATTGACTATTAAATTAGTCAATAAGATGTTGAGATTATTATTTAATACGGATTAAATAATTTTAGCTAATACGGATTGCATGATTAATTCGTAAAATTAAATATAAACGGTTATATTTAATTAAATATTGTATTCGCGTATTAATATAAACAGTTATATTAATTTGGGTAATTATACAATATCGTAATTTTATCAGACCATTATTAATACATCGACTGCATTAATATCTGATAACATGCATACGATTTATAAACAAAACCCGCGAATAAAGTTTAGCTAAATGGGTCGAATCACAAATTAGAATAAGGTAAGAGTGGAAAGCCCACTCCTACCCTATTGGAAATTTTGGCCAAAAGAGCTACATAAGGAGGAGGACTCTCCTTATGTCAGAGACTCTTGTTTCACTGTTTAAACAAATCTCAAGGAAAAATTAGGGTTTTGAGAGCTTTCTTCTCCCAAAACCTCAGATCTCACATCTAAAACCTAAATAGCTCTCCCAATATTGCAAGGCAGTTGGAGAGGATTTCTAGCACACGCGGCCACGTCTCATTCTAAGTCTTGGGTGCAAGTTATAGGAGGGAATTTGTGTTAATTCCTGTTCTTAGGCCTTTCGCACAAGGACCAAAGGTTGATTTCTTTTTCATGCTTTTTATTATCTTATGACTATAAACACAACTGTATTTTTCATTATAATCCTGCAAGTTTAGGGTGAATACATGCTTTATTCCCCAAAAGTGGTATCAGAGCCAGGCCATGAAAATTTTACCTTTGTGTTTTTCGTAAGTTTTAAAACCTGAAAAATCGTCTTCTGCCGCTAAGTCGGTCGATCGACCCCCCGTTGCGGTCGGTCGACCGCCTCCTGCGTGTTTTTCTGTTTCGACAGTTTATCTTTTGTGAGAAATCGTGTTCAGAAACTCGGTTTCGTGTTTTGTGGTCGGTCGACCTGTTTTTCAGGTCGGTCGACCATTCTGATTTAAAAAAAAAAAAAAAAAGAATTTTTTTTTTTTTTTTCGTCAGGTGGTCGGTAGACCTGTTTTTTGGGTCGGTAGACCACCCCTGTAACAGACTCGTTTTTTTTTTTATTTCCGAAAATAACATGTTTTATTTTCACATGGCCTTTTGTAATATACTATATACGGAAATAGTATATTATTAATTTTGTGAAACGGTTCACCCTCGTTTGATACATATTATTTTAAAACGGTTTAAAATAATAGGATTATAAACTTATTAAAATTAAAGTGGTTAAAACGGTATAATCACATAATTTTAATCCTAAAAAGTGGTTTGGTAAAAATTTGTTAATCATAATAACAGTATTATGTCATGTATGAATTTTAATTTAGTTGATGCATTTTATTTCTCGTCTTGTAGAATGTCTAATGAATGCTTTCAATAACGTATTTAATTTTGCAAACGGTTGTAACTTAGTGTGGCCTTAGAAGATTGTGTCACCGTAATGATGGGACATAGTCTTGCTTGTAATCTTGAGATCTTGAATCTCCGTTTTGGGTTTTTGCCATGTATTTATTTTTGTATTTAAATTAGAATGTATCTAGGACTACTTTTGTAATTTAAATTAGTAATTTTGTGAAGACCAAAGACAAGACGGAGACCGGATGCTCACTCCCGCTGCAAGGACCAAGATGGAACATCAAGACAAGCTTCTAGGGTCCAACGGTGGATTCCAAGTTGTTTTATGTTTATTTTGGTAGGATAGGCCACACTAGGACTTTTTATTTACGTTTATTGCTTTCATTTTATGCTTTCATCGATAATAGCTTGCATCATATTCCGCCTAAAACCAAACCACCTATATCATGCCTGAAAACTGACTCATGTAGAGGTTACGCGTTAGTTTTCTGTGACAATACATATGTCACATGTCAATTGCAAAGCCATCACTTTATTTAATTCATTCACGCATTTGCTAGATATTAGTTCACTTAATATGAATAAATAAAAGTCGATGGGGTCTTCCTCGTATAACCAAAAATTGAGACTAGTCTTTATAAATCAGCCTCCCATGAATCCCTTCTTCGTCGGTAGGCATAATATGACCCCTTCTACGTCGGGTAAGTGGGAACAGATGATTTATTTTATCTCAACATCATGGTCACTCGATACTATCTAGTGACTGAGATGGACTAATAGATAGGATTTACGGAAATCTATCGACCAAGAGTTCCAACGATTGGAATTAGCCAAACTGTGGGCTTATCAATATACGGAAATTGAGTCTTGGGATCATTTATATAATTCTTGAGGGAGATCAATTATATAAATGCATGAGTCTACGAGTTTAAATTCAATTTAATATAGACTTAAATCACAACAATGAGTTGCTTATATGGTTTTGTTTTATCTTCTTTTCAGTCTAGAACACGTTCAATTAAACTGCTGTATAACTAAATGGCTGGTGAAGACCCAATGCCAAGTGCCAAGCTAGCACGTGAATCCTGGCTAAAAGCCTTCATGGACTCCATGAATCAGTCCACAAGACTGAGGAATGATGGGTCAAACTTCTCTGACTGGGAGGCAGCACTACGGAATGCTGCCATTGCTGACGGAAAGCTCAAGTACTTAACTGAGCCCATTCCGCCACACCCAGGAACTGGAGCTAGAGCTAACGAAGTTCGCGCTCATAGCGACTTCGTCATGGAAGCGGGTGCGATAAAGAACGTACTCATCTATGCAATGGAATCCAATTTGCAAAGACGCTTCATAACCCATGGTGCAAACAAGATTTTCACCACGCTCACTAACGAATTCTCAAAGGCTCCGAGAATCGTTTCTTATGAGCATACCTGTCGCTTCTTTGAGGCGAAACTCCAGAAGGGCCAAGCTGTTAGCCCACATATTCTTCACATGATTGAGAATATCGAGAAACTGGAGGCCCTAAACTGCAAGATCAGTGAGAACATAATCGTTGATCGAATGCTTCATTCACTTCATGATGGGTTCGCCCTCTTTAGGGCCAACTATTACATGAATGACATGAAGAAGACTCCTCATGAGCTCCACTCCCTTCTCGTACAGACCGAGAAGGATCTGAAATTAAGTGGGAGCGTGAAGCAAGATGTTCTCATGATCTCCAGTAAGGGTAAGGGTAAGGGTAAAGCTAAAGCTCAGGGCGACCTAACAGTAGGCAAGCCCAAGTTTAAGAAGTCAGGATTTACTAAGAGTGGGCCAGGTGAGTCAAGCAACTCACAGGGCAAAACAAAGAGCATGGATACTAGCATGGAATGTCACCATTGCCACAAGACTGGGCATTGGAGGCGCTCATGCCCCGTGTATCGTGAGGACATTAAGGCAGGCCGCGTTACTCCTGTTGGTATGTCTTCTTCTTCTTTTATTCACATGATTGAGATTAACCATGCAAGTTACGGAACTTGGGTACTAGATACTGGTTGTGGTTCTCATCTATGTAATCATGTGCAGGGCCTCCGAAACCAAGAACCCCTAATCAAGGGTGAGGTTGACCTGCGTGTCGGGAATGGAGCACGTGTTGCTGCAATCTCGAGGGGAACATACGTAATCCAGCTTCCAAGTGGATTCGAGTTATCTTTATATAACTGTTATTATGTTCCTTGTTTGTCCAAAAACATTATTTCAGTTTCTGCGCTTGACAAACTCGGTTTTTCATTTGTAATAGAGAATAATAGCTGTATTTTCTCCTTACACAATATGATTTATGGCAAGGCAGTTTCCATGAATGGAATTTATGTTTTAGATCAAACCACCGAGATATTACATGTGAATAATAAAAGGTTAAAGGTAGGTGACAAAGATCAAACTTACTTATGGCATTGTCGTATGGGACACATAAATGAGAAACGCGTAAAACAGCTCATACAGAACGGAGCTATCTCGCCCTTTGATTTCGAATCATATGGCACGTGTGAATCATGTCTCATCGGCAAGATGACTCGTATTTCCTTCAAAGGTGTTGGAATGCGCGCTGCCGACCTATTAGGACTCATACATACGGACGTATGTGGCCCTATGTCGATCAACGCACGAAAAGGCTATAGGTATTTCATCACTTTCACGGATGATTTGAGTAGATATGGCTATGTCTACTTGATGAAACATAAAAGTGAATACTTTGACAAGTTCAAAGAATACCAGAATCGGGTGCAGAACCAGCTGGGTAGAAAGATTAAAGCACTACGTTCTGATCGTGGTGGTGAGTATCTTTCACACGAGTTTGATCAACACCTTAAAGACTGTGGCATCGTGCTACAGTTGACTCCACCTGGAACACCACAATTAAATGGTGTGTCCGAACGGAGAAATCGAACTCTACTCGATATGGTTCGATCCATGATGAGTCACACCGTCGTGCCTGATTCATTGTGGGGCTATGCTCTTTTGTCGGCCGCTCTATTACTTAACCGAAGTCCGTCTAAAGCTGTTGACAAGACTCCATACGAATTATGGAAGGGAACGGTCCCTAACTTGTCCTTTATACGGGTTTGGGGCTGCGAGGCTTATGTCAAGTGGAGACACGAGGATAAGCTCGGCCCGCGATCGGTCAAGACATACTTTATAGGTTATCCAAAGGGAACTTTTGGTCATTACTTCTACTCGCCAACCGAACAACGTGTTTTTGTTGCGGCTAGTGCGACGTTCTTAGAGAAAGAATTTCTCGAGAACAAGTCGAGTAATAGAACCTTCGAGTTATCGGAGGTTCAAGAACCAACTGCCGAGCAACCATTGGAGGAAACAGTTCCTTCAACCGAGGCTGCGGTAGATATTCCTGAGGAACCTAGGAGGTCGGGAAGAGTCTCTATTCCTCCGGACAGATACATTGGTATGGTCGAGGAACATGATACAGATGACGTCTTACTCCTAGAGGGTAATGAACCCACAACCTATAAAGGTGCCATGACTAGTTCTGACTCAAAGCTATGGCTAGAAGCCATGCAATCCGAGATGGACTCCATGTATGAGAACAACGTGTGGGATCTTGTGGACCTACCTGCAAAGGTACGTCCCCTTCAATGCAAATGGCTTTACAAGATAAAGCATGCCGTGGAAGGACAACAAGATATCCACAAGGCTAGACTAGTTGCTAAAGGTTTCACTTAAGTGCCAGGCTTGCACTATGATGAGATCTTTGCACCCGTAGTCATGCTACGTTCCATTCGGATTATCTTAGCGATCGCCGCATTTCATGATTATGAAATATGGCAAATGGACGTTAAAACCGCCTTCTTAAACGGTTATTTGGAGGAAGAGTTGTACATGGTACAACCCGAGGGTTTTATTGATCCAGAACATCCTAAGAAGGTTTGCAAGCTTAAGCGTTCCATCTATGGACTTAAACAAGCATCGCGGAGTTGGAATCATCGCTTCGACCAAGTGATAAAAGAGAATGGATTCGTTCGATCAGTCGAGGAACCATGGCTCTATATCAAGTCGAGTGGGAGCAAGATTGTATTCCTAGTACTGTATGTCGACGACATACTCTTGATTGGGAATGACATACCTCTCCTTTCTTCGGTTAAAGCATGGTTGAAAAACCATTTCCAGATGAAAGATCTGGGAGAGGCACAAAGAATTTTGGGCATCCGTACCTACAGGGATAGATCACGACGGATGTTGTCTCTCAGTCAGGAGTCTTATATAGATAAGATTCTAGAGAGATTCAGCATGACGAACTCCAAGAAAGGGTTCCTTCCTATGACTACTGGGCTTCACTTGAGCAAGACTCAAGAAGCTAAGTCACTGGAAGAGAAAGAGCGCATGAGTCGGATTCCTTATGCTTCGGCAATAGGATCGATCATGTATGCCATGATATGCACACGTCCTGACGTTGCATATGCATTGAGTATGACAAGTCGATTCCAAGCTCATCCAGGTGAACAACACTGGATGGCCGTGAAAAACATTCTTAAGTACCTACGGAGGACTAAAGATTGGGGATTGACTTACGGAGGCGACTCGACGCTCTGCGCCACGGGTTACGCAGATGCTAGCTTCCAAACGGATCGAGATGACTCGAAATCTCAGTCTGGATTCGTTTTTACTCTTAATGGCGCTGCTGTCAGCTGGAAAAGTTCTAAACAGAGTGTTACAGCAGATTCTACGACTGAGTCCGCGTAAAAGAAGATATTCATTGATAAGATCGCTACGGATGACAACATAGCTGATCCTCTCACTAAAGCATTACCACGTGATAAGCATGAAGGGCACATTCATTCCATGGGAATCGGATGTGTTCCTAAGTTGTAGTACTCTTTTATGAATTCATGTAATAATTCATTTTCTCGTGTACTCTATTCAACCTTATTGTTATGATATAAAATGTTTTGTTTCTCATGTGGAATTGTACGCCAATTTTGAACACCACAAAGTGAACTGATTAACATTACATCGTTTTGGTCCTTGATTACCCACTTGAGCTGATAACTCAGGTAATCATTTTGTGACGTTGGTTGATGGTGGGTTCAACGAGCCATAAGTCACGTGGATGACTGACCAATCACAAAGGCGAGTTATATGGATATCTCGTAGGACACCCCGTGACAACGTTATGGAGTCCTAAATGTTTTATAACATTGGGTGCCTGGTCGTGGATAGGACCTCCATAGTGTTCCTTAGAGTCGAGTCTTTTGACCTTCAACTGTCTCTTGAGATTAAGACAGATTTTGGGTAACTTTGGTTTCTTTCCCACGGTCACCGTAACAGGGGCCAAGAGGATTTTTTCTGGGTTATTTCATGCTGGGCGATATCGGCAGGATTCGAGTTGAGGGAAATATCCAAACCCTTATCAGGATTTTATCATTTCTCAGGGCCACTCGAGAAGTAGTAACTGAAATGCATGGCCATGCTCGAATACATATTCGTTTTATCAGTTAAGTTACTCTCTAGTCGGGGAAACCACTCTTGATACAGATCGCTTGTGAGATACGACCTTTGCGAATGCGGATTTGCAAATTGTCTTACATTGAGTGGGAGAAATTTTAAAAGGATATGAGATTCGGTTATCGCACCTACACTTGTACGGACAAGTGGGAGTTTGTTGGAGCTTGTGTCCTCCACATGTAGTGTGATAACGTCATTGCACATACCCTTGTACGGACAAGTGGGAGATTGTTGGGGCTGGTGTCCTTGACAATTAAGTACAATGACTTATTAAATCTCTTTAAGGATCACAAGGGCATACTTTTGTATTATTACCAGTTGATCCACGTTTATCAATAACGGTTGGCTTGCTAGATAAGTTTGACGTTATTGTCATACGGATGGCGGTGATCAACTGGTCCCTATACGTCACACCTATAGGACACGTTTGAGAGATGTGAAGGTATGAAAATACAATCACATTTATGCCGGATATGACTAAACAGTTAGTCAGAGGTATTGACTATTAAATTAGTCAATAAGATGTTGAGATTATTATTTAATACGGATTAAATAATTTTAGCTAATACGGATTGCATGATTAATTCGTAAAATTAAATATAAACGGTTATATTTAATTAAATATTGTATTCGCGTATTAATATAAACAGTTATATTAATTTGGGTAATTATACAATATCGTAATTTTATCAGACCATTATTAATACATCGACTGCATTAATATCTGATAACACGATTTATAAACAAAACCCGCGAATAAAGTTTAGCTAAATGGGTCGAATCACAAATTAGAATAAGGTAAGAGTGGAAAGCCCACTCCTACCCTATTGGAAATTTCGGCCAAGAGAGCTACATAAGGAGGAGGACTCTCCTTATGTCAGAGACTCTTGTTTCACTGTTTAAACAAATCTCAAGGAAAAATTAGGGTTTTGAGAGCTTTCTTCTCCCAAAACCTCAGATCTCACATCTAAAACCTAAATAGCTCTCCCAATATTGCAAGGCAGTTGGAGAGGATTTCTAGCACACGCGGCCACGTCTCATTCTAAGTCTTGGGTGCAAGTTATAGGAGGGAATTTGTGTTAATTCCTGTTCTTAGGCCTTTCGCACAAGGACCAAAGGTTGATTTCTTTTTCATGCTTTTTATTATCTTATGACTATAAACACAACTGTATTTTTCATTATAATCCTGCAAGTTTAGGGTGAATACATGCTTTATTCCCCACATCTATGTAGTGGTCACCATGTTCTATGCGGTATCAGATACCCATATTTGTTATTGATCAGTCAAACGTTTGACTTATGACATATTGAACCATCCATCCTTCAAGTAACAAAATAATCAACTGAGTTATCAGGTCATTGTGGTGTTTACGGACAAAACATACATATAAAGTAATACAGTTCACTTTGTGGCGTTCGAAATTGTCATACAATCCACATGAATTACAATATATAAAAAAATTCAATGATTTTATTAAGTAATAATTGAAATGATCATAGATCAATCAAATAATATCTAATACAACTCTGGAACACGTTTTATCCCCATGGATGTAATGTGCCCTTCATGTTTACTATGCGATAGTGCCTTAGTGAGCGGATCGGCAATGTTGTTATTCGTTCCAATCTTGCACAATGCTATCTCCTTTTGCTCCACGTAATCTTGTATTAGATGAGGTTTTCTGAGTACATGTCTAGATTTGTTACTAGACTTAGGCTCCTTAACCTGGAAGATAGCACCACTATTATCGCAATAAAGGGTGATTGGATCTTTCACACTAGGTACTACCTTTAGTCCTTGGAAGATATAACGCATCCAAATAGCTTATTTTGCAGCTTCGGAAGCTGCCATGTACTCAGACTCTGTTGTAGAATATGTTGTAACGCTTTGCTTTGAACTCTTCCAGCTTACTGCTCCACCATTAAGAGTAAAGACAAAACCCGACTGAGATTTGGAATCATCACGATCGGTTTGGAAACTAGCATCTGTGTAACCTTTAGCACATAGCTCCGTGTCTCCACCATATACCAGAGCCCAATCCTTAGTCCTTCGTAAGTACTTAAGGATGTTCTTGACGGCCATCCAGTGACTTTCACCTGGATTCTTTTGGTAACGACTGACCATACTCAATGCATATGCCATGTCTGGACGTGTGCACATCATGGCATACATGATCGATCCTACTGCCGAAGCATAAGGAATCCGACTCATGCGCTCAGTTTCTTGCGGTGTTGTAGGTGATTGAGTCTTACTCAGATGCACCTCATGAGCAACTGGAAGGTAACCCCTTTTGGAGTTTTTCATAATGAATCTGTCAAGAATTTTATCTATATCTTCTTGACTCAATGCTAACATCCTTTTCGATTTATCTCTATAGATACAGATGCCTAGAATCCTTTGTGCTTCACCCAAATCTTTCATTTTCAAATGGTTCTTTAACCATGTCTTAACCGACGAGAGCATGGGAATGCCGTTTCCAATCAGTAGTATGTCATCTACATACAATACTAGGAACACGATTTTGCTCCCACTTGACTTGATACACAGACATGGTTCCTCGAGACTTCGAATGAATCTGTTCTGTTTTATCACGTCATCAAAACGATGATTCCAACTCCGTGATGCTTGCTTAAGTCCATAGATGGAACGCTTAAGCTCGAACACTTTCTTAGGATGTTTAGGATCTATGAAACCACAGGCTGTATCATATACAATTCTTCTTCCAAAAACCCGTTTAGGAAGGCGGTTTTCAGATCCATTTGTCAAATCTCATAATCATGAATTGCGGCCATCGCTAAGATAATCCTAATATATCTAAGCATTACAAATGGAGCAAAAATCTCATCATAATGCAACCCGTGTACTTAAGCGAAACCTTTTGCCACCAATCGTGCTTTATAAACATCTGGTTGTCCATCTAATGCGCGCTTTATCTCATAAAGCCATTTGCACTGAAGGGGTCTCACCTCTTCAGGCAAATCAACCAAATCCCATACTTGATTCTCGTGCATGAAATCTATTTCGGACTGCATGGCTTCGAGCCATAACATAGAGTCAGAACAGGTCATGGCTCCTTTGTAGGTAGTTGGTTCGTTACGCTCAAGGAGTAAAATGTTTTCTATACTACCTCCTCAACCATACCAATGTATCGGTCTGGGGGTGAGAAACTCGAACCGACCACCTAGGTTCCTCTGGAATGGACACCATAGAAGATGTGGAAGGAACACCTTCTTCCATCACAGTGTTGGTTTCTGGTTCTTGTGTTGGGAAATATGTCCTCAACAATAGTGCGATCACATAATTAAATCTCATGACGAGAATGCGCAAGGGATGATACGAAATTATATTAGTCAACTGACAAACATTAATCGGTAATGATTGGCTAGCTAGAGTTTGACATTACTGTCGTATGACGGTGGTGGTCAGTTGATCCCTTTAGGTCACACCTATAGGACAAATTCCCTTAATTGATAAAATGATCAAATGTATATTGATACGAGTTGATCATATTCCTTAAACTCGTATATCGAGAAATCAGAAGTTAAATCTTATTGTAAGATTTATGTTTATAATTGAAACGTGTCAATTATTAAAGAATGAACGATAATGAATCGGGTTAAAATTATTGCAAAAGTTGTAGATCGTATTGATGATTATTATGAATGACCATTTTATATTTTAGTAATTACGAATTACTTGTCGACTTGATAAATGTGATTTATTTAATTTATAAATAATATTTATTTGATAAATATATATGTTTTAAATTAAAACAATTGTATTTTATAACATTGTGACATATTGTATGTCACATAATATACAATTGTGAAATTGACCAAAATATAAAATCAAGTCCATTTTATGCTTAAATGGGGCGGATTAGTAGAGGTGGTTGTGGGTGATTAGTGTGTTAATTACACCTAGACATAATCATTGCTAGGTGCCTTGAGAACACACCCTATGGCCACCCTAGACACATTGAGAAGAGAAATTGTTCCCTTGTTGCTCTTCCTAGCCGGCCTCACCCACCCCAAAACACTACCCACTTAAATATTGTGACATGCTCACAAAATTGATTCATTCATCATCTTGGCAAATTTTCTAAGTAAGAAAATTATATTAAAACCTCTAATATTATGAGATAATAATAATAAGTTATAATATTAGTGTTATAATTCTAATTAGAGATTAGAATTTGTGTTAAGGAAAACCGATTCTTGTACTAGCATACATCAAAGTGTCGGTTCTTTTAAGGGTATCTTGGGTGCATCTTGGAGGAGGTTTTCTCTTGAATATTAAGGAGGATCATCCTTGCGTTGATTTCGTCGGATTGTAAGTAATTCGAATCCTATTTCCGCATTTTGTACTAGCATGCATATGATCTAAAATCTATAATTAAAATGTTAATTATCAAGTTATTTAGTATGACTAATATTATTAGGTTATGAGATATTTAAACCTAACAATTGGTATCAGAGCAAATCGGTTGTTTGCATGCTTTTCGTTTATATTTTTTACGAAGTTATTAGATAACAAAATAAAAATTGAAATTTTGCTTGGTATATGATATGGCCGAAATTTCTTATGCATGAATACCTACTGTTTCTAAATGTATTTTAGGATATTTGGAATATATTTTGCATATAAATTGTTCATAGGAATTTTATTTTCGGTTTTTATTATTTTTAATGGCTAAAAATGTTTATTTTTGGGAAAAATAGTTAAAATAAACTCCTGGCCGAGATTTTTCAGTATGTTTTCACATGTATTTCCTATGATATGAATATGATTTTTGGTAAATTATGGAGTTTAAATACATGGTATATGAATTTTAAATGTTAAAATGTCATAAGATGAATAAAATTGGGTTTGTATAGTTATATTTCGAATTTGACTATAAACATTTATGAGTATGTCACATGCAATATTTAAAGTGTATATTAAAGTTTCCAGAAAGTTTTATTATATATTGCATTATTATTGATTTTTGATGTAAAAATCGGGTAATTAGTGACATAATTTCGACTTTAATAGTTTAAGTTGGAATTTGGCCATAAAAATTTCACATGATGTCATATATATTATTTCCATCATGTATAAAAATTTCGAGATTTTTATTTGATTTTATGCTTGTGAAATAAGTTTAATGGTTAAAATTCTACGATATATGACGTAAATCGTTAAAATTAGCAATAGTTGTTAAAATGGCCGAAAAATTTAACCCATAATAGTCATATTTGATATGTTCATCACCATATTTTTCTTGGGAGCCAAAAGTTTCTGTTTTATTTAATTTTTATTTGTTAAAAGTTACATTTAAAAATTGAATAATAAGAGTCATTTGAATTAAAATTTCGGATATTGGGCAGTGTGCCCTTTTTTTTTCTGTCCATTTCAGGTTCTTAAAGTATTTTGGAAAGTGTTAAAATATTATTAGTATTTTATTTGCATTTATGAAGCTAATTATTTAATTTTCCGACTCAAAATGCTCGTTTTACGTATTATTTACGAAATAAATAATAAAACCGTGTAAGTACTAATATTTTTAAGGTTCTGAAATTTTAAGAAAGTTCTATAATATTCAAAATTTGAATTTTGAATTTTTCCGAAATTTTATGACTCTTTTTAAATTTTATATTATTTTCCCGTAAAACCGAGTAATACCGAACAATATTATAATATTAAGTTAAGTCATGTTCAAAGTTTGAGTAAGACTAAATTTTGAAACCTAAATGAATTGGGATGATTAACTTAAGAGTGAATTCCGATTCACATAATGCCTAGTGTTTTTAATCGTTAAAGCACGCAATTCCATAAGAACCGAGGTATACGATAACTATTTATATAAATGATATTAAATAGGACGATTTGGCTTAGGTTTGCATGTTAGTTCATATTCATAAGCATTGCATATTTTAATTATGATTGTCATGATTTTATTTACGTAATTTTGGATTATGTAATTTACTTAGTATGGCCTTAGTATTTAATCGCTATTTCCCGTAATGTAAGGGGTTATCGAGTCGGATGTATTTAATGTGATCTCGTATCACTTTATTTATTGTTTTCTATTTTTATAATGTATAAAGTAGACTAAAAAAGTTGTAATTTTTGTAAATTCCAGTGAGCCTTGAAGACGATGCCATTCGGAAAGGAGTTCCGACCAAGACGGTGTTAACCTTGGGAAGCGTGCCTCGTGAAGTTCAAGGGGCCAAAGGAGTTGGTTTCCGAATTTTATACTTTTATTATTTTCTTTTCTAGGAAAGGCCATACTAGGGTTTATTATTTTTATGCTTTTATTTTGCTTTATATGTTTGCATGCATAGCCAAATTGTCATATCATGTCATGCATTTTATTCGATTTAGGCCCTGTTCTTTCTGGCTTTTTAGAGCTGAACTGAACTGAACTGAGCTGAACTAAATGGGGCTGAGCTGAACTGAACTGAACTGAACTGAGCTGAACTAAACTAAATCGAGCTGAGCTGAACTGAACTGAACTGAATTGAGCTGAGCTGAACTGAACTGAACTGAACTGAATTTAATCGAGCTTAACTGAACTGAGCTGAATGAAGCTGAAATTAATAGAAAAAAACTTAATTTTAATTAAAGTATACTAACCAATAATAATAATAATAATAATATAGAAAAAATGTTAGATTAATACAAATTTGCGATTTTTTAAAAAACAATTATATTAAAAAATATTAATTTTTAAGTATTTTTTTTTTAGTAAACTCTAGTGGACTTTGCTTTTTTCTTTTCTTGTGTTTTAAAATTAACAAAAGCAACATTTGAATATTTTACGTCTAATTAACATTAATTATTTTTTAGTTATCTAAACATTTTACGTCTAAATGTGGTAAATGTGGCATGTATTTCATTTTTTTATTATCTAAACATTAATTATTTTTATATATAAACATTTATAGGTAAATATTATTTGGTGGATTCGGGATACCCGTATACACTTGGGTATTTGTCTCCTATTAGCCATCCAAACGTGAGAAACCATGTGCCTGAATATAAGCATGCACCTCCTAGCGGAATATTTGGACATTTTAATTACCGACATTCATCTTTGAGGATGACGGTTGAAATGGCGTTTGGTCAGCTGAAGAGAAGGTGGAAGGTGTTAAAAAACATGCCACAAATGACAATGAAATATCAAATGTCAACTATCGTATCCGCTTTTACACTTCATAATTTTATTCTGATGCATAAACCCGGTATTCCAGTTATACAACATCAAAGTATTCAAGGAAGAACAGATTCAAACATGGATGATAAATAACGGAAGAAATTCATGGACAAAGTTCGAAAAGAAATTGAAAAAAAAGGGTGCTATATTGGTGTCCATAATGACCTCGAAGATGAAGCACATCAAGATGATAACAATAATAATCATAATAAGAATTATTAATTAATAATAATAAATAGATTAATAAATAAATAAATATAATAATAATAATAATAATAATAATAATAATAATAACAACAAAACAATAATAATAATAATAAAAAATAATAATGTGGGATGTACTTAATAAAGTCGAGTTGAACTGAACTGAAATGAATTAAATGAAGCTGAACTGAACTGAAGTGAGCTGAGCTGAACTGAATTGAGCTGAACTAAACTGAACTGAACTGAATAGAGCTGAGCTGAGCTGAGCTGAACTGAGCTGAGCTGAACTGAACTGAACTGAACAGAGCTGAGCTGAACTGAAACGAGCTGAAAATAAGCCAGAAAGAACAGGGCCTTAGTCGACCTAGTCAATTATTTATCTATAACTCACCGACTTAGTTCACTTAAACGGAGATAGATAATAATTTTGACTAGATCTCTTACAAATGAATATTGAGACTTAGCCTTACCAAAAAGTATAGACCCATGAATCTCTTCTTCACAAGAATGTAGGCTCGGTTACACCGGAGTACTAAAATTGTTACGTTGGGTAAGTGGGGTAATAAGATTACACCTTGAAATTTGGTTGATCTCAACGAAGGTATTCGTAACCGTAGTTGCAATAAGTTCGGGCTAAAGACAATTTTTAGAAAATCGTTGACCGAGAGTTCTAAGGTAGAACCGATTAAAGAGTTAATCCACCAAATTATACCAATAAGGGTTGAATCGGCTATACCGTGCCCGGATTAGTATGGGTTTGGGTCTCGGAATTGTTTACTTAATTGGGTAAGAGATCATTAAGTAAATAACTAAACTTGTTTAAATTTTATTTTGATTACAAGTTTTTTAAATGATGTTGTTTTAAATTCCTTCATTTTTATTGTAGTTTAATTTTCAACATCTTCAATGGCAACCAACGCTCCACCTCTCACTAATGTATCATGGCTTCGATCCTTTATGGATCGTTGCAAACTCGATAAGCATGGTTCCAATTTTAAAGATTGGGATGCGCAATTACTTTTGGCCGCTCAAGGTGACGATAAGACTCGTTACCTCTCCGAAGCCGCTCCTCCCGCTCCGACCGCTCGTTCCGCGGTTCAAACTCGTGAGGCCTATGAAGCCTACATGAAAGAGTCCTCCGCTCTTAAAAATGTGCTTATCTTCTCCATGGAGCCGGATCTCCAAAGGAGTATGATCAAGTTAACCACATCATATGAGATATACACCAAACTTGCGACGATGTTTTCACAAACTCCAAGGGTGATTCAATATGAGGCGGCTTCCGCCTTCTTCGACATTTGCTTGAAGGAGGAACAAAAGATAAGCCCTCATGTACTCAAATTAGTTGAGTTCGCGGAGAATCTAAAGTTGCAAGGAGTTGATGTTCCCAACTCTCTCATCATTGACCGAGTTCTTCACTCTCTCAATAAGGTGAAATCGTATGCTCAATTCCGGGTGAAATTTCAACATGCGAAATCAAGAGACCACATTGGATGAATTGCATAAGATGCTTGTCCAAGCCGACAGGGACATGGGACTTCATGAAAGTTCCACTAAGGATGTTTTGAACATCGATAAGAAAGGGAAAACTAACTTCAAGAGGAATGCCTTCAAAGGCAAGGGCAAGAAAACGTTCAAGCCCAAACCGGCCAAAGAAAAGACCTTCTCGAAAGGCGCTTCCACCTCATCTTCGAAATATGAAGACAAGTGCCATTATTGCACGAGGTTAGGACATTGGAAGCGTAATTGCCCCAAATACTTGACCGACCTCAAAATGGAAAGGCAACCGCCGTAGATAATACTTCTCGTTCAAAATTCATGTTATTTTGTCAACTTATGTATAGTGATACAAATTGTTGATTTTACCCTTTTTAATTGTTTTAAAGGGCCACCTCCTAATGACAAAGGCAAAGAGAAGGAAGCATGAAGTTCCTTACATGGATGTCTATGGTAGCATCCAAATTGATTGAAGACTTAAGAGCTTGGCTCTAATTTTCATTATTGTCTTCTTTCATATTTTGCATTTTATTTCCTAGAACAATTTATTTTCTTATAAGACAAGGATTTGAATCCTAAACAATGGTTGTATTTTGGATATTAGTGACTTGGTTTTGAACCCAAGTCGCTACTTTTGTTCTTAATCGAATTATTGATTCCTCAAATAAATTGTATAACTTGTCAAACATGAATCAAAGTGATCTCAATAAATCACTAGAAAAATACCATGAAACGTTCATTGTAAAATAACATTGATACGATCAATATAAAGAATCAAAGCGTTGATCAGTTAAAAACGAGAAAATACACTTCTAAGAGAAAAATATTCAATCAAAATGAATATTAGTTCATTATAAGATGATCATTTTAAGTGAAAATGAGAATGAATTCATCACATCTATAAAATTTTTCAAACATTCATACACATTGGTTATATCGAATATTGCTATCCTTATACAAATAAAGGTTATTGTTAAAAGGATAGAGTGGGAGAAAATATTTCGCCCGCAAACCAATGATATAAATGCAGGATCTTAGAGAAGAATCCTACATGGGAGTCTTAAGAAGAACCCTAAATGAATGAACAAAAGAAACTACGAGAGGACACTGAAGAAACTACGAGAGGACACAAGAGGAAATGTTCCTTATGTTCATTGTTTCAGAGAAAGGATTATAGAAACCCCGTATGCAAAAGGGGAAAAACGTTTCCTTAAAATAATGATTTTTCTAAAATTATAAGATAAAAGAGAAGAAATCATCTCAATTCTCTCGATGTAGTTATAAGGGAATATCATGTCATATTCGTCTCAAGGAAACGAAGACATGAAAGAAGTGATGTTGATTGAATGGAAGTAGACCACTATAGGGATAATGATACTGGTTCAAGTAGAAGCAAATGAATAACATGCGTGAAGTGAAAAGTTCATTTAAGAAATATCAATCGCTATAAAAGGAGTGATGTTGATTTTAGTGGGAGCGATATTCATTAGAGAAATGAACGTACCATTTAGAGAGAATGGTGATTCTTTAAAGTGTAAAGAATAAGAAGTTCTCAATTCTAGATGAACAAAATACCATATATCATAGGATGGAGCTTCACGGGAAGGTACCCATTAGAATTCAAAATGGTTGGTTACATTATTCATATTGATGAATGTGAACCTAAAACTTTTGATTAAAATTGCCAAGATGAGTGAAAATATTGGAGTAATGAAATCATTAATAACTACAATATAGATTTCAGTACATAAGTGACGATACGTCACGAGTTATAAGATAACAGTGGGAGCTTCCCTCAGGAAAGGAAACTCAAGATCTAGAATGAGTTCTAGATATGTGCTCAAATAAAATCATATTATGTGAGATAATATGAGTTGGAAGGAGACCAAAATTTGTAGGTTTTGAAAACATGAATAAAAGGCTTATTCAAGAATTCAAACTAATACAAATTAGTGATCATGCATCAAATGCTATGGAGAAGTATTGACTGTCTTAGCATGACAATGTCATTTGAGTTATATTAACTCTTAATGATAGATACTTTGTCAAAATCCAAATGGGTTGTAAGAGACAACTTTGAACCTCATAAAGTGAACTGGATTGACTTAGTATAACCCCTGGACGATTACATGAGGTGACATCTCAAAGCGACTGGAATGTGAGGCGACTGATGGCAAGTTCAAATGCCATAGAGTCATATGTGATGACTAGTCGATCACATAGACAGACTGCCTGAGACACTCTGTTGGGCAAAGTGACCGCTTATAGAGTTCTGGAAATTTTATGATAAGCCGGGTCGTGGCAAGAGCTGCTATAGTATTCTTATGAGTCAATTCTTAGAATAGAGACTACTCTCCCAAGATGGTACAGTTTTGGCATAACCTTGATCCATTCCCTACGACTTTTCGTAACTGGAGTCAAATGGGATTGCTTTGGGTTGTGACTGACTGTGGCTAGCTAAAGGGAGTAGTACGATATAAATTGTCCACCCCTTGTCAGGGTTGTTCAAATCTCAAGGCCACTCGAGGAGAAACTAACTAGAAATGCGTGGCCACGCTCGGAATGTATCTGTGGTAGATAATTCCGGTCAAACAGTTATTCTCCAGATCGAGGAAACCACTCGTGATATGATCGAATGCAAGTACGACCTCAGAGAGATACCTTGCATTGAGTGGGAGATTGTAATAGGACAAAAGAATTCGTGACGCACACTTGTCAAGGACAAGTGGGAGATTGTTGGGAAATATGTCCTCAACAATAGTGCAATCAAATAATTAAATCTCACGACGAGAATGCGCAAGGGATGATACGAAATTATATTAGTCAACTGACCAACATTAATCGGTAATGATTGGCTAGCTAGAGTTTGACATTACTGTCGTATGACGGTGGTGGTCAGTTGATCCCTTTAGATCACACCTATAGGACAAATTCCCTTAATTGATAAAATGATCAAATGTATATTGATACGAGTTGATCATATTCCTTAAACTCGTATATCGAGAAATCAGAGGTTAAATCTTATTGTAAGATTTATGTTTATAATTGAAACGTGTCAATTATTAAACAATGAACGATAATGAATCGGGTTAAAATTATTACAAAACTTGTAGATCGTATTGACGATTATTATGAATGAACATTTTATATATTAGTAATTACGAATTACTTGTCGACTTGATAAATGTGATTTATTTAATTTATAAAAAATATTTATTTGATAAATATATATGTTTTAAATTAAAACAATTGTATTTTATAACATTGTGACATATTGTATGTCACATAATATACAATTGTGAAATTGACAAAAATATAAAATCAAGTCCATTTTATGCTTAAATGGGGTGGATTAGTGGAGGTGGTTGTGGGTGATTAGTGTGTTAATTACACCTAGACATAATCATTGCTAGGTGCCTTGAGAACACATCCTATGGCCACCCTAGACATATTGAGAAGAGAAATTGTTCCCTTGTTGCTCTTCCCATAGCCGGCCTCACCCACCCCAAAACACTACCCACTTAAATATTGTGACATGCTCACAACATTGATTCATTCATCATCTTGGCAAATTTTCTAAGTAAGAAAATTATATTAAAACCTCTAATATTATGAGATAATAAAAATACTAATAATAATAAGTTATAATATTAGTGTTATAATTCTAATTAGAGATTAGAATTTGTGTTAAGGAAAACCGATTCTTGTACTAGCATACATCAAAGTGTCGGTTCTTTTAAGGGTGTCTTGGGTGCATCTTGGAGGAGGTTTTCTCTTGAATACTAAGGAGGATCATCCTTGCGTTGATTTCGTCGGATTGTAAGTAATTCGAATCCTATTTCCGCATTTTGTTCTAGCATGCATAAGATCTAAAATCTATAATTAAAATGTTAATTATAAAGTTATTTAGTATGACTAATATTATTAGGTTATGAGATATTTAAACCTAACATCTTGAACCTCTGACAGATCATAAGTCCTACTACTTTGTTTGTTCGAGAGAAATTCTTTCTCTAAAAACTTTGCACTAGCCGCAACAAAAACTCTTTGTTCGGTAGGTGAATAAATGTAGTGACCAAAAATTCCTTTGGATAACCTAAAAAGTAAGTCTTTACCGATCGTGGGCCTAGCTTGTCTTCGTGTCTCCACTTGACGTAAGCTTCACAGCCCCAAAGCCGAATAAAAGACAAGTCATGAACTTTTCCTTTCCACATCTCAGATGGAGTCTTGTCCGCTACTTTAGTCGGACTTCGGTTAAGTATTAGAGTAGCCGATTGAAGAGCAAATCCCCATAATGAATCAGGTACAACCGTGTGACTCATCATTGATCAAACCATATATAATAAAGTTTGGATTCTCCGTTCGGATACACCATTTAATTGTGGTGTTCCAGGTGGAGTCAACTGTGATACAATACCACGGCCTTTTAGGTGTTGATCAAACTCAGTCGAAAGATATTCGCCACCACGATCAGATCAAAGTGTTTTAATCTTCCTATCCAATTGGTTCTCAACCTTGTTTTGGAATTCCTTGAACTTGTCGAACGATTCACTTTTATGTTTCATCAAGTAGACATACCCGTATCTACTCAAATCATCCGTAAAAGTGATAAAATATCTATAGCCGTCTCTTGCTGTGATTTTCATAGGACCACACACATCTGTATGTATGAATCCTAAAAGATCACTAGCTCGCATTCCAATACCTTTAAAGGATATACGAGTCATCTTTCCGATGAGACATGATTCACACGTACCAATTGATGCGTAATGAAATGGTGGTATTGTCTCATTCTTAATGAGTTTCTCTACGCGTTTTTCATTGATGTGTCCCATTCGACAGTGCCATAAATACGTTTGTTCTTTATCACATGTTTTAACCTTTTTAGTATTCACATGACAAACCTCGGTGGTTTGGTCTAAAACATATATTCCGTTTATGGAAACAACTTTGCCATAAATCATATCGTTTAATGAAAAAGTACAACAGTTGTGCTTAATATTAAAACAAAATCCTTCCGTATCCAAAACAGAAATAGAAATAATGTTTATCAACAAACTAGGAACAAAGTAACAATTATTCAAAAATAACTCAAAACCACTAGGTAGTGTGAGTACATAAGTTCCAATGGAGACAGCTGCAACCTTTGCTCCATTTCCAACGCGAAGGTCTACGTCCCCCTTCTCAAGTTTGCGGACGTCCCTTAAACCCTGCAAGTGTTTACACAAGTGAGAACCACAACCAGTATCAAATACCCATGTTGCTGAACTTGCATGGTTTATTTCAATCATATGAATAAATGATGATATACCTGTAGCTGTCAGACGTCCAGCCTTGATATCATCGAGGTACTTTGGAGGCTTTTGTTTTTAGGGGTTTTAGATGATAAAACTAATGAGAGATCCACACCAATAAGAGAAACCCTATTCTCCTATTTGTAGTACAACCACACAGCCCACCACCTACACTCACACGTGTGGGTTGGACTTTGTTTTTGTGTTGTTTTACATATATCCGAACTTCTATTAAAATATCTTCGTATATTTTAATGCATGTACTCGGAACTAAATATCCCATATTAATTGCCGGAGAACATTTTCGGAAATGAAACATAAACACAATTTTAAGGAGAATGTTAATTAATTATCTTATAATTAATTAACCTAATTATATTATTCTAAAATATCATATATTAAAATATATAATTAATAAATGTAAAATTTATATATATTTGCTAGAATTAACATTTAATTCATTTCTCCTAATTATTATTTAATCATATTAAATGTTCATCATCTATTTAACTATATTTAGGTAAGTTTGGCATTTATGTAATTATATCAATATATAATCACATTTCTCAGTGCTATCCTATAGGTGTGGCCTTTAGGGATCAGCTGATTACCGCCATCATATGACGGTAACGTCAAACTTCTAGTAAGCCAACCGTTACCGATAAACGTTAACCAACTGATTAATATACTAAGTATTCCTGTGTGATCATGTAAAAGATTTATTCAAATAATCACACACTGTGGAGCACATTTACTCCAACAGGATATGCCTTAAGTATTGGCCTCTGAACCCTTTACTTGATGATAGTGTGTCTGGCCTTAAGTGTTGGCCGCTGAACCAGTTATTGAGTTCCAAAGTGGATACCCATACTTGCGTAGTATGTTATCTTGTTGAATTGAATAAGTTAGGAATTTGCATGTAACCTTCTGTTAACTAATTAATGATAAGTATCGCATGATATTTTAGGTATCATATTTATTAAGTAAGTATGCTTCCCTTGTACTCGATGTGGTATCTGAACATGTTTAGTAGTATATGATTCATATATGTCTGCTTATGTGTTTTCTGACAATAAGTGGTTGGGAGAACCTCTAGTTGCTCCCCATTGACTGTGGCGTACATGTTTCATGTATGACAGGTAGGTGCTGATATGAGAATTTGACTAAGAGCTAGCGAGCGATGTTGCACATCGACATGACTACACTTCTATTTCGTTTAGCTAGTTTGGTTATTTACTATTTTGATACTCGTGGGATGTGCCATCCCTGTTTGACTTGTTCTATCTAAAATTAAATAATTATTTTAGTTTCAATTTCCGTATTTAGTTCTACTTTAAATCTTTTCACAATGTTTAGTTTATGTCAAAAAGTTTTAACTCTGATCATTTTTCCGCATGTTGTATGTTTTATTTTCCGCTATCGCGAGGGGTTTTACAACGCCAAGACTAGACTAGACTAAAGTCCTAAGATAGAATTATGTTGTTTGATTTGTTTGATTTGAGTTGAGTTGTCTTTTGTTCGGTGGGAGGAAGTCCGTTTATATAGGCAATTCATCCCATAACCGTTGACTTAGTGATAGAGCGATTTAATAACCAATCGCGTCCGCTGATTCCATCCTTTCCTTGAACGCTAGATCTTTACTCCGGTGGACTTTACTTGGGCTTGTTGCCTTCCAAACGCTCTTTTGGGCATGACCCTTGCTTTATGTGTCTAATTTTGTACTGGCTCAATTAACAACCCCTTCTCTTATGGGCCTTCTAACCCTTAAGATAATAAATGCTTAGGGCAACCAAATTTTAGTACTAACAAATACGCCCTCAGCGCTCAGTGATTGAAGGTTTCCTGAATATCTAAGCACTGAATTGCTGATAAGGATATCATCCGCTTTCTCCGATGTGTCTCATATCATAAATTTCATCTTTCGATCCATTGACGCCAAGCTTAACAGACGTTCTTGCAGACCGTTGTTCCTCCCCATCCAACTTAGGGAAAAACATGAAGCACCATTAATGCTTCGTTTGCTCCCAGACTTCCATTTTGCTCCGATGTTCTGGTGACGAAGCATCCTTCTGAAAATCACAGGGATTATATAAGCACATTGAATCATTCCAATCGCCACTCAAAGCGTTGCTTAACACGACGTCTCTTTGTATATCGGCCTATGAACACGATCCATTAACCTCTACTTTTAAAGAATGCAATAACTGCTCCCTTAACTTTCCAAGACGAATTTACCAAACATTCATTGTAATGATTCCGCCGTTCATGAATGGCCTCTTTAATGAACTCAAAGAGAATTCTTACTGCTTACAGTCCTTTCGTCTTCGGAATTTGATTGATCTACTTCGTCATCTTCCTCATCTGAACTGCTAATTACCATAGGGTTAGATTCACTATGCCCTTCCGACGGAGGACCTCAAAATTCTTTATGAAATATTTCTCTTTCTTCCAAATCCTAGAAATCAAGACATTCACAATAATTAGTTATCTCATTTTCATTCCGAGTAACCACAACTCTCCAAGGTTTTGCCTTGTCCATTGCATGTTTTAGACTTTCTTCATATTTCCATTGCACCCCTGGACTTTCGTTATCGAAAGCCAAGATCCAGGTCCATCGTCGATACACTCTTACCATCGATGTGCGAGACTCTTTTGGTATCCTGAGAAAGATTGCTTTTATAGCCTTTCTGTCATTTATGCCCTCATACAAGTTTTCTCCATCTATCATGGATTTAACTCTTTCCGATGCCTCGAGGAAAGACAATTTTTGTTCCAAAAATTCTTGAGCTAATTTAGGTCTATCTAGTTCAACTATAATGTCGTAGGTGCGCCAACTGTTTGGAGGTGCCTCATCTTAGGACTTTATTTTTATTTTGATAGTAAAAGAAAACAAAGAATATCTTTTTGAAAATTTATATTTCTTTGTTTGAGGAATCTTTTTTAATACGAACTAGACAAAAGGAAAAAAAATAAGTCTTCCTTTGTATTCCGTGAAGGTGTGATGATGACGACCTTTAGGTGGCGGTTAAGATATCGAGTTTAATTATGACCCCTACTAAGTCACATTAGCCTCCACGTGTTCCTCTTTCCCGGGTAGTCGTGCAAGTGGAAAAGGGCAGTTTATTTAAACCCTGCAGATTATTTAAACTCTAATAATTTTACCTTCCTAATAATTTGTATTCGTACGTACTTTTTGCGTCTTTTGAAGGACGCCGAGCGTTTTCTAATATTAAGATAATCTTTTTTTAGCAGCGTCGAATTGAACGCTGACTTATTGCCAGTTTGTATTCAATTTCTATTCAGCTTAATTTTGAGTTTTATATTACGCAATAAACCAAAACTTAGACATATGGATGAAAAAGCATAAACCATTAACTTAAATAATTTATTATTATAACGTCAAAATATGTCTACAATCTAACATGTGACAATATTATTGAAGAGTCTATTAATCTAATATACTCAAGTGGGGCGGTGAATTGAGTATTTAAAAACTTTTTAAACTTTTTCTTTTCTTAAGGGAATAACTCATATAATCAATTGTCTAAGGTTTAATGATTGAAACCTTACCCCCTTGATATGCGTGACAAATAATAAAAGCAACGAGATAAACAAAAATAGAAAGGACACACGGAATTTTGAAGTGGTTCAGTTTCACAAGTCGAAACCTACGTCCACTATTCTCAATTAATAATATTAGTACCTACTCCGAATACAAAATTATCAACCCACTCGTACAACTTTGATGTTAGTTGTAACTCTCCAAGTACCGTTAAATACTTACTAAGTCGAACACCGTTAACTGTTCTTACAACGTCAAATATCGCTAAATATATGACACACTACGAGTATCGCTAAATACTGAATCTATCTTACGTTAATATAATAAAGTGTTTCAATTGTTCCTTGATGTTCTCGTATAGAAAAAATATGGAACCGAATTAAGCACTATTGGTCTTATAACGATATAACTAAAACTGACACGAGTGTTGCACACGACTTTTCAAAAATTAAGACTTGGAAAAACAAAGTATAAAACGTAAAACAATTTTTGCAAAAGACTTAGGCCTCGTTTGGTTGTCATACGGGAATTAATTTCCCATGATTTTGCAAAACACGTGAATTGGCCAATTCATGTGAATTGCCTAAAATTCGTTTGGTTGACATCCTGGAATTGAATTGACACAGGAATTTGCAATTACCTAGGGGGCCTTAGGTAATCAAATTCCTCCATAATGGAGGAAGTGGGAATTCCTGGGAAAAAGAAAATCCCATGATTTGGAGTAACCAAACATCTTCATTTTTTCTAAATCATGGGATTTTCCAATTCACCCATTTTTATAGGGGTAACCAAACGAGTCCTTAATATATTCATAAACTGCGTTTTGAAAAGCGTAAGTGTAAATTGATTTTAGGTCTTCTTATATAGGAATGATAAGCGACCTAGGTTGCTTAACAAACCCTCGATGTCGAGAATAATATCACGAATATTATTCATGATTAAATTCTATCTTAAATCGTTTATTTAGGAAATAATAATATTATAAAGATATTGACTATCTTTAAGATTTATAATAAATTTCCCAATTCCCTTAGATAAGACAAGATATAGAATAAAAAGATTTTATTCTAAAATATCTTAACTAATTTGGGTACATATATGATTCTTAAATATATATCTCATAAGATAAAATATCTATCATATATTTCGATATATATGCTAACCCTAACAAGCCGTTGGGCCGTTGCTAGAGAGGCGCACAAATCAAGGCACACAATGTCTCGTGTCATCCAAGGAAACCCTAATCATGTTTTAGAGTAGATGATGACAACTAGGTATAAGTGTGTACTTAATATGGTAATTTGAAGATACACTAACTCATAAGTTAATCATTATTCGTAGTATTACCACTTCGTACAACCTAAAAGATTTTCCCATAAAAAGAGATTTTACACTCTTAACTTTATAAAATATAAATAGTAGCAAAAATTTGAAAACAATTTTTGATGTCGTGTGCACTTCACCGTGTAACCAAGGTTATAATTCTTAAGCTATAACTCTGATTGCCTCTATACACAAGGTTATAGCTGCGAGCTATAAGTTTGACCTTATAAAAGCCAAGTTATTGTTATACCACTTATATGACCCAAGAACCTATCCTATCTTGATCTTTCTGGAGATCTTCGAGATAACTTCTTGTGTTGACTTCCCTTGATCTTCTCTTGATTGATTTGCAGGTCAACCCTTGAGCATTTGATCTTGACGTTTGGTGAAGTCTTGTAACTTGTGATCTCTTCTTCCTTTAATGATCATGTATGCTATATAAACTAGGTAAATGATTAAAGGCAAGAGATACAAATTCATATTAAATCATAATTACTAAAGTTTTCATTATTAAAACATTATCATATTTTGGAAATCGTTGCTCAACAATTATACTTGCCACATCAAAATGTTTGCAGCACAGGCGCACCATATCTATGTCTGTAGACTCCCATCTTTTCACTGATCCACAATCCAGTGCTGAACGAGACCCATTAAATCTATGTTGTTGTACTCCCCGTATAGAGTGTACTCAATAGGGTTCATATACAAGGAAAACGGACTCCGCAACCCGCTAGCCAATAACGATAATATGCTTGAAGCCACCGTTTGGGACTCAAAGTAGGCCGTTATTATCGACCCTGTTGTTCACCATTTAACTCCCCATTGGAGTTGGTGTTTGAATTATGCCCTTTACTTTTCGGGCCGTGACAATATCAACCATGCAGCTCAAGTACGGCATGCCACAATCATGTTATACCGAGTGTCGACCGTGGATTTTTCCATGATAAGACTTACCACGTCCTGACAGTTGCAGATTCCATGAACATGAAGACCGGGGTCATCTAGTTTAGCCCCAAATGCTTCTTTCTCCAGTTTAATAAAAAAGCCGTACGAGCTAGTTTCTCGAAATACGTTTGCTTGTATTCATAAACTTTCTCCTTGAAGGAATCATTAGCCTCTTGGGTCAAGAGTTTTACCATCGTCGCGTTGAAGCAGGATGGGGTGAAGATCAGATCATTTTCTTCCATTGGGATTAATCAGACAATGCTATCTTTATGAGAACTAAAAAATAACAAACCTTAGGTTTTCTAAGATACTATTTATTTGTTACTTGTTAAGAATGTATGAGAAACAGATGTCTCCACTCCTTTAAATTAAAGTTGGGTAACGCTTCATCTGGAAAACCTAGTTTTTAACTTCCACACGTCTCTTGTGACGTGTTGGTAACTTCTACCACCTACTTAACACGTATCTCAAGATATGTCCTTGTGGAGCACGTAAAAATTTGCCCCTTGACCTTCCAAGAGTTTCTTGGATTCTTAAACGGCTTTTCATCAAGTAGTGTAATTTTATTTTATTTCACTCCCTATTTCGATTCTTCAAAATAACGAAAAAAGATTTATCTCCATTTTAGATATCATTTTTCTGAAAAACAAATCCCTCTCTTGAATAATCATCCAAAGAAAAACCCATATTATCATGGCTTCTTCCAAAAATTTTAAACCAAAATGGTCAGATTCATTGCCCTGAGCTTGATGGAGAAGATCTCCTGGCCATTCTCTTGGCCGCTAATTCTCATCATGCCCTTTATCATACTTCGGGCTTAATCTTAGAAAATCACCCCAAAGACGGGGAGCTTCCAGACACCACTTTGGGCCCGCTGATCCAATCTCACCGTTATTCGAATGGGGATAAAGTTCTAGTGGATGTTAAGGGACAACTAAAATCTCACTACCCAGATACTTCAGATATCCCTCCATTAGCCTTCCATTCATATTCTTTCCAAATCAAATGGGTTGGGTCCCCCAATCCTATCAAAGGATGGGTTAATAGAAAGATAAAACCACCGGTATAAGGATATCGTCTTGGTACGAACGCTTGATATGCTATATTTTTATATACTTTTCATCCCCATTTTAGCTCATGTTTTATCATCATTTACGTTATTCTTTAATGTTTATTGAGCTAATTCCGTGTTCTAGGTAATTTGTATGTGGTTTAGCGTTTTTTGTAGGAATTTCGGATTTTTCTTACATTTTGACATTTGCCAAGCATCACGGAGCTAAACAAAGTCGAGACAAGCATTTTCCGAGTAGAAGTGACGAAAATGAAAGAAAGTCAAAGAAGTCAACAAAAAGTCAACACTTGAAGAACATAATGTGCAAAGCATGACAAAAGCGACCATTACATCATCCTAAAAGCGTCATCAAAGAACTCAAGTGTAAACAATTGAGGAAATACGGAGAACAAAGACACCATTTTCACCCCGGTTGGGGTGGGCTGCCACGGTATACCGGGGTGGCTCTGATCTTGCGTTTTCTCGACTAGATTCATGGAATGCAAACATCCTTGTTCTTGCCCCGGTCCGGGGTGGCTGTAATCTGTGGGTATTTACCCCGCCTCCTCATCACTATATATACCCCTTGTTTTCATTCATTTTGAAAAGGAATTTAGGGGAGAATCAATTTTAGATTAGAAATCATTTTTCTTGAGCATCATTAAGCTTGTAAGAAATTACTCTAAGTCTTTCTTTATTTTCTTTATAAAAATAGTTCTTTATTTATTCAAGCATTTCCCGAAGCTATTCGCATTTTATCTTCCGAGTTCTTATTCCATTAATTTCCGGTATTATCTTTTTTTACAGTTTTATTTCGTTATCGTCATCATGTCTATCTTAGTTAATAGAATTGATAATCTAGCTCACAAAGCCATGTGTGAGTAGCTTTATTTCTAGGGGAGGGAAGCCATGATAGAATAAGTGCTTTGTTATGTTGAATTACTATGTTTTCATCATCACCATGTTAGTTAGATACATGCTTGCTCTTTTAAGTTAATCTTTAATTATTGGCCATAGTTGATGATTAATCCGTTAATTTTATCCTAAGATTGAAAGACGGGATGGAATTAGACAAAGCATGCTATAATAGTTTCACCCTTTTCATGTGAGAACATTTTGGTAGTTAAACTATGGCTAAATAATAGGCCGAAAGGTATTTGTTAGAACCTAATTGACTTTGATGATGAATTCTGTAATTCGACATAGCTAATCACCCCACTTACATGTGCAACCCCAAATCCCCTAGATTTCCTCTTATACTTGTTTACAAATCTCTTTTATAATTTCTGTTTTAAGTCAATCTCCAATCAAAACAACAAATAACACGTGACCGATCTAGGTAGTTTTCTATTCATAGCTTTTCACAAATGTATTTCCGTCTCCCTGTGTTCGACCCCTTCTTCCCTATCTACATTAATTTGTATGTTAGTCAAGTCTAGGGACTTTTATCTTTGTTAGGTGTGCGACCTAGCCTACCAAATTTTGGCGCCGTTGCCGGGGAAGCACGGTTTTATTTTTGTGATTAGTAGAATTCTATCTTGTTTTCTTTTGTCTTAAGGAACACTTGTTCCTTGAGACCGTTACTTACAATCTCCCCTAGGTTGTTGTCTTATGCCCAGGTCCTCTCGAATAGGTGAACTTCTTCCCGTTGATCCCGAACCCGAGAAATCTTTGCGTAGGAGATTGCGTTTCCTTAAGGAGATTGCCGAAGCCGCAACTCTTGCGGACCTTGATAACATTCGGAGTTTTTATCTAGAGGATTTCAAAACTCTTGAGGAAGAAGCCTCTACTTCTCAACCAACAAAGAAAAAGATGGTGCGTTTGTCTGATCACTCCAAGCCCACCGCGGCTATGCTCCTAAGAGGAATAGTCACGTCTCAAATTGGTGCGGTAAACTTTGAAATCAAGCCGGCCTTTATAAGCATTGTTGAAAGAAAACAGTTTGGGGGAACTCCTACGGAAGACCCCAACTTACATGTACAGAATTTTTGTGACTATTGCTCCATGATTCGGCAACCGGGTGTCACACAAGAGCAAATAAGGGAGATACTATTCCCTTTCTCCCTAAAGAACAAGGCCAAAGTTTGGATAAATAGCCTTGATCGAATTGCATTGGGAATCAACGATTGGGATAGTCTAGCCCTTCCTTTCTATCAAAAGTATTTCCCTCTTGAGAAAACACAACAACTAAGGAGTCAAATCACCGGTTTTCGCCAAAGTGGTCATGAAAGTCTACATGAAGCATGGGAAAGATACAAGGAGCTTCAAAGGGAATGTCCTCATCATGGTTTGGATTGGTGGTTCCTTGCCATCACGTTCTACAATGGGTGTTGTGCGGAGTCTCGTCGAGTTTTGGACTCCGCAAACAATGGGAGATTCGACAACATAGATGTGGAGTTGGCTCACTCTACCATAGAATCTATGGCGGTGCACGACTCTCAATATGTCAACTTGAGGAACATCCCAATAAAGGCAAAGGAAGAAGATCCCGGGATAGCTCTCTTGAAAGCTCAAGTAGCTCTTCTCCAAAGACAAGTCGACAATCAAGGATCAATTTCCTCTCAACCTCATGAACAAGTAAACATGATAAGTCAAGTTGTGGTATGTGAAGCTTGTGGAGGTGCGGGACACGGATTCCAAGAGTGTAGAAGTAACATGGAACAAGTCAATGCTTACCAAAGCTTTAGGCAAAATTTCAACCCTTTTTCCAACACCTACAATCCGGGTACAAAGTTCCATCCAAATTTCTCCTATAAAAGTACAAATGTCCTTAACCCACCACCACCAAGACCACCACAAAATACGGCACCACCGGGTTTCCAAAATCAAGGAAAAAAGAACCAATTTCAACAAAATTTCCAACCATTCCCTCAACACCAATTCCGAAATCAACAACCATTCCCTCAACAATTTCAAAACCCTTCACAAAATTCACCACCATTCCAAAACCCTCAAAATCAACAAGGTCAACCCTCACATCCACAACAATTGAGTGAGATAGGAAGTCTGTTGGCACAAGTGGCCGAGACACAAAGGAATATGGTCCTTCACATTCAAAAGACCGATCAAGCAAGAGATGCTTCAATAAAAATGCTTGAGACACAAATTGCTCAACTTGCTACTTCCAACCAATTGCCACCACAAGCAGCACAACCTCACGAGCAAGCTAACGCTGTCGCTTTAAGGAGTGATACTACCTATGAGGGACCCCAAATGCCCAATGAAGAAAGTGATCAAATGGGTAATAAAGATGACGGCGGGAACAAAGCTACTAGCTCTAAAGAAGGTGAGAAGGAGCCCGAACAAATCAATGAGCCTGTGTTGGTAGAAATTGAGGAGGAGCCCCCAAAGGGTGAGGATAAAGCTAAGGAGCCAGAAGAGATTCAAGTACCTTTTCCCCATAGGTTGGCAAGAGCTCACAAGGAAACTCAATTTGGTAAGTTCATGGAGGTGGTGAAAAATTTACAGGTAACAATCCCTTTTACCGAGTTAATCACCCAAGTCCCCTCATACACCAAATTCATGAAAGACATCTTAACTAGGAAAAGGACAATAGATAGCATTGAAACCTTGGCCTTCACCGTCGAGTGTAATGCCCTTTTACAAAATTTGTCCCCTCCTAAGTTAAAAGATCCAGGAAATTTTTCAATCCCATGCACCATTGGTACCTATACTATCGACAAAGCTCTTTGTGATTTAGGTGCTAGTGTTAGTGTCATGCCATTTTCCATTTGTGAGAGATTAAACATGGGAGAGTTAAAGTGTACTAGTGTCACATTGCAAATGGCGGACCGTTCTGTAAAACGTCCTCTAGGTGTTTTGGAGGATGTTCCCGTCAAAGTCGGCAAATTTTTGATTCCGGTTGCTTTATTGTTCTTGACATCGCCGAAGATTCGCAAATCCCAATTATTTTGGGAAGGCCATTTTTACATACCGCGGGTGCGGTCATCGATGTTAAAAACGGTAAATTGACTTTGGAAGTTGGTGATGACAAAGTGACTTACAATTTGAACGATATTGTGAAAAGTCCAATGTTAGAAGAACCACGCTATTCCATAGAGGTCTCAGATGTAATTGATATTATTGTGGAGGACTCATTGCCTCGATCCTTAAGCAAGGATCCATTGGAGGCTTTTTTGTTGCTGGAATCTTTTGCAGGTGATGATGACATTGATGGTGATGAGATAGATGCTTTGGAGTTGGAGCTCGATGGAGAGGAGCTAGCCTTGGAGGAAAACTCTAATTTCATAGGTTTGGTTGCTACTTCTACTACGGTCGAGGTACAAAAACCCGAACTAAAGCCCCTCCCATTGAATTTAAAGTATGCTTTTCTAGATGAATCAGAAATGTGCCCAATCATTGTAAGCACTCATTTAGATGAGAGTCAAGTGTCTAGGTTGTTAGATGTATTAAGAACTACCCATAAGAAGGCAATAGGCTATGCACTTGATGATTTGAGGGGAATAAGCCCCGATTTTTGTATGCATAGGATTCACCTAGAAGAGGATCATAAGCCATGTGTACAAGGTCAACGACGCTTAAACCCAAACATGCAAGAAGTTGTCAAAAAAGTGGTCATGAAACTCTTGGATGCGGGAATTATCTATGCAATTTCCGACTCCAAATGGATTAGTCCATTCCAAGTGGTCCCAAAGAAAGGAGGGACCACGGTAGTCAAAAATGATAAAGATGAACTCATCCCTACTCGCGTTGTGATGGGATGGCGCATGTGCATTGACTATAGGAGGTTGAACTTAGCCACTAAGAAAGACCATTATCCCTTACCGTTCATTGACCAAATGTTGGAGAGGTTGGCATGCCATAAGTACTTTTGCTACTTAGATGGTTATTCGGGATTCTTCCAAATACCCATTCATCCCGATGACCAAGAGAAGACCACTTTCACTTGCCCTTATGGTACCTTTGCTTACCGTAGGATGCCTTTCGGTCTATGTAATGCCCCCGCAACCTTCCAACGTTGCATGACTAGTATTTTTTCAGATTTCATTGAGTCCATCATGGAAGTTTTTATGGATGATTTTAGTGTCTATGGCACTACATTTGATGCTTGTTTGGCCAACTTAACTAAGGTCTTGAAAAGATGTGAAGAAGTGGACTTAGTTTTGAATTGGGAAAATTGCCACTTCATGGTAAATGAAGGAGTGGTACTCGGTCATCTTATTTCAGAAAGAGGTATAGAGGTGGACCGTGCCAAGGTCCAAGTGATTGAGCAACTTCCCCCTCCAATAAATGTCAAAGGTATAAGAAGTTTTCTGGGACATGCGGGATTTTACCGCCGTTTTATAAAGGATTTATCAAAAATTGCAAAGCCTCTTACCGAGCTCCTTTTGAAGGATGCTCCATTTGTTTTTACTAATGCTTGTCTTGAGTCTTTTAACAGGATTAAGGAAGCTTTAATTTCAACACCCATCATCCAATCACCGGATTGGAATTTGCCATTTGAAGTAATGTGCGATGCTAGTGACTATGCAGTGGGTGCCGTTCTTGGGCAAAGGTAAGATAAGGTGCTCCATGCCATTTACTATGCAAGTAAAACATTGGATGCAGCTCAAGTCAACTATGCCACTACCGAGAAGGAACTTCTTGCTATTGTCTATGCTCTAGACAAGTTCCGTTCTTACTTGGTTGGCTCTAAGGTCATTGTCCATACCTATCACGCCGCCTTGAAGCATCTACTTTCAAAGAAGGAGGCAAAGCCAAGGCTCATTAGATGGATCTTGCTCTTGCAAGAATTTGACCTTGAGATTCGTGACAAGAAAGGAGATGAAAATGTTGTGGCCGATCACCTCTCCCGTTTGAGGTTTGAAGATGAAGGTATTCGTATACCTATTGATGATTCTTTTGCCGATGACTCCTTGATGATGATCGAGGAAAATACACCATGGTATGCCGATATTGCCAACTATCTTGTTGGTCATGAGTTGCCACCTAACCTTTCATATCAACAAAGAAAGAAGTTCATGCATGATGCCAAATTCTATCTTTGGGATGATCCTCATTTGTTCAAACATTGCTCCGACGGGCTATATCTGAGATGTGTCCCAGAATGGGATGTGAAGGGAGTGTTAGAAGGTTGTCATTACTCATTATTCTCCTTATGGTGGTCACCATGGACCATCTAAAACGGTTGCTAAGATTTTGCAATCTGGTTTCTATTGGCCTACTATGTTCCAAGATGCTAATAATTTTGTGATGGCATGTGATGCTTGCCAAAGAACCGGATCTATTTCAAGGAGGCATGAGATGACTCAAAATGGGATTCTTGAAGTTGGAATTTTCGATGTGTGGGGTATCGACTACCAAGACCCTTTTCCTTCATCAAAAGGTAATCGTTATATTTTGGTAGCCGTTGATTACGTCTCCAAATGGGTAGAAGCAATTGCCACTCCTACTAATGATGCCCGTCATGTCATAAGATTGTTCAAGAAGGTCATATTCCCACGCTTTGGTGTACCTAGAGCGGTAATTAGTGATCGTGGAACTCACTTCGGTGAAAAACAACTTGATACATTGCTTGCTAAATACGGGGTTTTTCATAGATGGGGTTTGGCCTATCATCCGCAAACAAGTGGCCAAGTCGAGGTTTCAAACCGTGAAATCAAATCCATTCTTGAAAAAGTTGTTGCAAAATCAAGGAAAGATTGGAGTACAAAGCTAGATGACACCTTGTGGGCATATATGACCGCTTTCAAGACACCTATTGGCACTTCACCGTATAGGTTGGTCTATGGAAAGGCCTGTCATTTGCCAATAGAGATGGAGCAAAAAGCTTTTTGGGCTATCAAAGAGCTCAATTTTGATGCTACTCTTTGTGGAGAGAAGAGATTATTGCAACTCAATGAACTCGATGAATTCCGGTTTCAAGCTTATGAAAGTTCCCGTCTTTACAAGGAAAAGACAAAATGGTGGGATGATAAGAAGATTCTCAAGAAAGATTTTGTGATTGGTGATAAGGTATTATTGTTCAATTCTCGTTTGAAAATTTTTCCAGGAAAATTAAGATCAAGGTGGTCCGGTCCATATACCGTCACTAATGTCAATAAGCTTGGTTTCGTCGAAGTGATGACTACGAATGGCGAAAGATTCAAAGTCAATGGCCATCGGTTGAAAGTTTATCATGAGAATGTTGTTATCGGAGTAGTGGAGGAAGTTTTCTTGGAACTTCCGTCCGTTCAAGCTTAATTCATTGAAGACTCGTGACGTCTAGCAAGACTTAAAATTGCGCTTCTCGGGAGGCAACCCGTGTTTTATTTTTCTTTTTGGAACAATCTTTCGGTTTAGGTAGTGTAGAAATAAGTAGATTTGTGGTATTTTGAACTGAATTTGCAGGTACCGTACGGGGAAAGAAAGAAAAAGAAAGCTGAAAAGGCGAAGAAAGGGCAGATCAACATCACCCTGGGGGTCCGGGGCAAGCTACCCCGACCGGGGTCACAGCAGCATCACTCGGCTTTTGCTAAAAAAAATTGAAATTCGAAAAAGAAAAAAATGAAGAAAACCCACCCCGGGGTACTGGGGCAAGATACCCCGACCGGGGCAGGAGTATTTTCGCTCGACAATTTTGCAAAACCAACGGGCTGCTCGTTTTTCCCCATTCCTTCATTCTTATTTTCCCTTCTCTTTTCCTCCTCAAGGTAACTGTATTCACCCATTTACTACTAAATCTCATCCTAGCAATCATTCTAAAAGGGTTTCTACTTCCATTTCCACTCTCAAGTAAGTTATTTTACTCATACTACTCTAATTTATCCTTAATTTGATTAGAAATTGATTTTTCACTAACCCTAACTTCAAATTGGGGAAAAATTGATTTTGCTCTTTTTGGGTGAAGAATTCAATTTCTAGTTTGAATTTATACTTTGTAGAGTTAGTATGTATCCTTACTAGTGTTAATTTCCCCTACTTTAGTGCCCTTTACATAGTTTTAGCAAATTTGTGAGATTCTTTATGGTTGGTATTTTTCTGAAATTTTCAGATTTATGGCTTCCTTGAGGAACTTACTTCTTCGTAGTAAGAGGGCTAGAGCGGAACCCGGTCCTAGAAACCCGATAGAGGTGGAAGAAGAAGAAGAAGTAGAGGAGGTTCCAAGGTCACCACCACCGGTATGGCGCGATGAAGATTATCCTACCGTTGTTTTTGCTTCCGAAAAGCAATTCAATAATTGGAATGCTTTGAAAGCCAAAGGTTTGCGACCGACTCGCTTTGTTAATTTTGATTCCTTGAGGCGAATAGGATTAGATAAGCATGTCAAAGCCTTGTTCAAGGGGGTACATATGGGTTATGCCTTGACCATGAACTATCGAACATACCCGCAACTCACACTCGAATTTTTTAGCTCCTTTGAATTTCATAAATCTAGGAGGCTAGGCCACATCCATTCGGTAAGTTTTAGGTTGTTCAATAGAAACTATAATAAAACCCTTACCGAATTCGCCCAGATTTTTGGCTTACTGACGGAGGGGATTCTTGTTGACCCTCCCGAGTACTATAACCCAGTCGTGACTTGGAATGCCATCTCCCAATTCCCTTACCCCGGAAATTGGAACCATCTCCCCCATGCCTTGCTTCATAGACCGGACTTTCGTATATGGCAACGGTTTATGGGTTGGACTTTTTTCGGGAGACTTGAACCTCACACGGTGAGGTTGATAGAGGTTCAGATTCTTGGCTCTTTCTTGAATGTTGAAGGACATGACAAATGGCAAATCAACATACCCTACCACTTTGCCAATCACTTGTCCAAACAAGTGAGCGACCGGTCCAAATGTGTGGTCCTAGGTGGGTTAATAACCCGCATAGCTCACAATATCTGTCGGTTCAACTAAGAGACCACCGACCTTCAACCTTTATTACCCAGTCCTAGGGATGTGGGGAATGGTTTGGATTATGATTATTTTGTGTCACTTGACTGGTTTCGAAGTGCCCCCCCTCAAATGATTTGGAAAATCGGCAAGTATGATTCCCTTCGGCTCCCGATGATTTGCCTTTGATTCCGTTGCTAACCCAAGGGGAACCTGCTAGGGGAGGGGTACCCTTTGTTCGTAGAAGTTTTCATTTGCCTATTGGAGGCCTATCACCCATTTTCCCGACTATGACCTATGCTAGTACGTATACTCGTCGGGGGTATCCGGGTAATTCTTCACGCCGGGAGGAGGTAGGGCAATCATCTCATCAACATTAATCTTTTCAACCTCCCCGCCACTCTAGTGCGGATCTTTATAGTATGATGAGAGGATTGCAGGTTAGTATGGACACTATGTGGGACGATCAACGACTTGCTTTGAACCCCATATATACTCACTTTGCCCGTCAAGGGGTCATCCAGCAAGAAGGACCTCACCCGTCCTTCTTCACTTGGCCCGAGGGTGGTTTTTATGGTGGTGGTTTTGCAGGTTTTCCCGCACCTCAAGTTGCTCCTCATGTTGCCCCTTATTCCGACCCTCATTTTGCTAGCGGAAGTGGAAGTGGAGAAAGGGAAGTTGATGATCCAACTCACAATGTCAACTTCACCGATTTCTTTGATGGCCCTATATGAATGGTTTGTTTCTCCCCTTATACATACTAGTTTGGGGGAAGTTAGTTGGTTTAGTAAGTTTTCTTTTGCTTTTATCTGTAATTTCCCTTTCCCCATTAAACTTGTTGTTTGGCTGTCTCTTTGGTTCACAATGGGGATATTGTGAAGTTTAGCTTGGGGGAGGGATCGCTTTGCTTTTCCTTTTTATAGGTTAGTATGAGTTTAATGATGGCAAGTTTCATGATGATGTGAATGAATCACCTACTGTTTTCCTCTTACATTCCCCAATTTTCATGCTCTTTGGAATCTTTTGTGAGTCTACTACGACGGAATTTTGGCTTACATGGGGATGGCTTGACATAGTAGGTAGAGAGTGGATTTTTGATGTTTTTGGCTTGCTCTTTTGGCATTGGCAACCTACAAAATTGAAAGTTTTAGAACCTCCTAAGGCCGTTAAATCCTTTTTCGGTCTCATCTAGGTGTGTGAGTAGGTCTCCTCATGGTTTTGTGTTACACCAAAAGGCATAAATATGGTTTTTGCTCCACTTCATAAGCATTGCATTCATCTTGTGAGTATTTGTAAGCCTTTTACATGATTCTATTTGCCCATTTTTGCCCCTTTACACGTGTTTTTATTGATTTTCTAAGCTACACTCAAGATTTGCCTACCTTGTCAAGTTAGTAGCTTATTCATTGGTGTTTGGGTGCTCAATTGGGATATGGTTTAAATGTTGCCTTTTATCATTGTGATTGGCATTGAAAAAAAAATTGATGGTCAAAAAGTCAAGAAAGAAAAACTTAAAAAAAAAATACCATCCATGAATAAAAAACTCGAAAAAAAAAGAAAAAAAAAGATGAAAACAAAAGAAAACGAAGAAAAGAAGCATGAATTGAAAAAAAGAAAAGGAAGAAGGGAAAAATATAACAGTTTCCATGACGTTCATCATAAAAATATTTGTTGGGAAATTCTCATATGTTTTGTCTTGATAAGAGAAGTCATTTTGCTAGTTTTGACTTCAACATTTGGTAATGAGTTGGGTTTGATTTTGGATTGAGCATCCTTGCATTAATGGTTAGTTGCTAGCTTGAATTAGCTCCAATTACCATAACTCACATGTTCCCTTTCTTACCCATCACATATTGCTTTCTTCTTATGACTTCTTTTTATGCTTGCATTTTGATTGCATTGACTATTGGATTGGAATGCTTACCATATTAGATTGCCGGCACAATTTCATGAGTCGAGGTTAGGAGAGTGTTTTCACATACAAACCTCCTTTACATTTATATGTGTGCTTGAGTGTACCGTGAGAGTCCTTTGTCAAAATGATCGTGCAAAAACCAAAGAGTCTAGATGAAATTCTATACGCTACGCCGTCGTGTAAATCTCAATCATGTATTGCATCTTTCCTATGCCCATGTTGTCTTCGGGATTTCGTCTCACAATTGTTTCATTAGCTAAAATTGGGATTTGAGCTTGCTTGAGGACAAGCAAGGGTTTAGCTTGGGGGAATTTGATATGCTATATTTTTATATACTTTTCATCCTCATTTTAGCTCATGTTTTATCATCATTTACATTATTCTTTAATGTTTATTGAGCTAATTCCGTGTTCTAGGTAATTTGTATGTGGTTTAGCGTTTTTTGTAGGAATTTCGGAATTTTCTTACATTTTGACATTTGCCAAGCATCACGGAGCTAAATAAAATCGAGACAAGCATTTTCCGAGTAGAAGTGACGAAAATGAAAGAAAGTCAAAGAGGTCAACAAAAAAGTCAACACTTGAAGAACATAATGTGCAAAGCATGACAAAAGCGACCATTATATCATCCTAAAAGCGTCATCAAAGAACTCAAGTGTAAACAATTGAGGAAATACGGAGAACGAAGACACCATTTTCACCCCGGTCGGGGTGGGCTGCCCCGGTATACCGGGGTGGCTCTGATCTTGCGTTTTCTGGACCAAATTCATGGAATGCAAACATCCTTGTTCTTGCCTTCCGGGGTGGCTGTAATCTGTGGGTATTTACCCCGCCTCCCTCATCACTATATATACCCCTTGTTTTCATTCATTTTGAAAAGGAATTTAGGGGAGAAACAATTTTAGATTAGAAATCATTTTTCTTGAGCATCATTAAACTTGTAAGAAATTACTATAAGTCTTTCTTTATTTTCTTTATAAAAATAGTTTTTTATTTATTCAAGCATTTCCCGAAGCTATTCGCATTTTATCTTCCGAGTTCTTATTCCATTAATTTCCGGTATTATCTTTCTTTACGGTTTTATTTCGTTATCGTCATCATGTCTATCTTAGTTAATAGAATTGATAATCTAGCTCACAAAGCCATGTGTGAGTAGCTTTATATATAGGGGAGGGAAGCCATGATAGAATAAGTGCTTTGTTCTGTTGAATTCCTATGTTTACATCATCACCATGTTAGTTATATACATGCTTGCTCTTTTAAGTTTATCTATAATTATTGGCCATAATTGATGATTAATCCGTTAATTTTATCCTAAGATCGAAAGACGGGATGGAATTAGACAAAGCATGCTATAATAGTTTGACCCTTTTCATGTGAGAACATTTTGGTAGTTAAACTATGGCTAAACAATAGGCCGAAAGGTATTTGTTAGAACCTAATTGACTTTGATGATGAATTCTGTAATTCGACATAACTAATCACCCCTCTTACATGTGCACCCCCAAATCCCCTAGATTTCCTCTTATACTTGTTTACAAATCTCTTTTATAATTTCTGTTTTAAGTCAATCTCCAATCAAAACAACAAACAACACGTGACCGACCTAGGTAGTTTTCTATTCATAGCTTTTCACAAATGTATTTCCGTCTCCCTGTGTTCGACCCCTTCTTCCCTATCTACAATAATTTGTATGTTAGTCAAGTCTAGGAACTTTTATCTTTGTTAGGTGTGCGACCTAGCCTACCAACGCTTATCACAGTTTCATAATAAATGGGTTAAAAATCGTATAGATTAATTTATAAGGCTAACGCACCAAAACATCCTCCGTTCGATGGCACTCTATGTTCAGTATTGGTTTCATTATTGAACCCAACGCTAAATTATTTTCTTCTGCATGGTTCTAAGACCATTAAGTTGGCCGTTATTAGTTACCTAGCCGGCCTTTCTCCAACCGCTTCAACCTTTTCATTGGACCGGAATAACCCCTCTTTAGTGGGTCGCCAGAAATGCCTTGGCGCCTAAGCGTTATGGGATTCGCGCTTTCCGCCCAAGATCAAGCCTGTAACCAAGAAAGGGTTCTCAGAGATCAAGAAGGCTTTTTCAATGTATACCTTCATTGAGCATGAAGATGTTATCTTCATTGCTTACATTCTCTCTCGCCTCCTGATGCCTAAAAGCGGTGGATGCCTTCGTAGTTTCATTCTATTTGAAGCCGAGATCCAGTCCTGCGAGGACAATATATCGCTAGCTCCTTTAGTGCTAGGTTCATTATACCGAACCCTCCATGATTGTCATAAGGTTGTTCGTTCTCCAAAACAAGGGACTAAGGAACCTGGTCTCATTCCTTATTCTAATGGTGTTAGTGGTCCACTTTGTATTCTTTCTTACTGGACCATGCTGTATTTTCCATTCCACAGCACTACCCATTCAAAATACTTTGAAAAAGGGCCCCTCATCCATCGTGTTCATGTTACGCTGAATCTTTCATCAACGTAACCAACAAGCGATACTCTAAGTCAGTATAGAGTATCATCGACTCCTTTCTTTGCGAAAAGAACCCGCTCTGTACGAAGACAGAATGCTACATTCTTGGACCATGGCTCACTCCTTCTCCAACTTCTATCTACTCCATGTACTTGCCTTCTTGGCTAAGAGAGTTGGAGTTCCTAGTGGTTGAAGATTCCACTCGTGAGGTATGGGACAACTTCTTATACCCTAGGGATCTTCCTTGTATCTTGGTCAGTGAGTATGGCGCTGAAGTGTATAACCCTCAACTTGTTGCCCACCAATTTGGGTTAGTTCAATCCTTGGCGCTTCCTTTTATATTGTCGGTGAACAACCCATGGCATAGGAGGACGAAACTGAACGTTCAAGACGTTCAAGGGATTTTTTTTTTACAAAGTGTCCCTTTTCATAGGGAAGATATCCTAGAGACGTCATTATGGCGCCACCACCACCTCTCACCTTCAATGGTGGTCATCTTCTTTATGGTGTGCGCATGTTGTCCTGCTTGAAGCTTATGCTAAGCTGAAAGGAAGCATTAAAGGTATCCTTCATGTTCTTATTCTATATCACCCTTCTTGGGCAACATTATATATGTTTACAAATGTTTTCATTTGTCTATGCAGTTAAAGTTCAAATTTTCCACTACCATGACCCTTAGTTAGTCAACGGACTATGCCAAATAGTTTTACCTCTAATGGGACCATCGGGCCTGCACTTTCCAATCTAATCACCCATTTAGACTTTCCAGGAAAGTTTTCCATGCATTTTGCGGCATATCGCTCTCAATCACGCATGTCTCTTTCTTCATTCGTGGCTGAAAATGTTCAACTAGAGGCTTCGGACGAGAAAACTGAAGAAAAAACCTTGATCAGAAAAAGGATATCCTCTCCATCTCAATATGTATCTCAGGAATGTTTCTAAATGCCAGAAATCTCTAGCATCCACATTTAGTCCGGCTGAGGAGGTTACCCCCTAAGCCAACATCGTAATGGCCTCTGATGTTAATGTAGAGAACTTAATGGCCTCTGATGTCATTGATCCACAGACGCCCCAATCATCCCATATCTAGGAACAGATGGTAGCCAGTGATGCCATGTCTCCTACCTCTCTTTTCGTGGCATATTAGGAGGGTACATCATCCAGCCTGGTGTCTCCCGAGGAATCTGAATCCCCCAACAATGATGAGCAATCTTCTCGAGACTTTCAAGTCGTCATCCCTTATTCTAAAGAAGATTCACTTAAAGAAAATGAATTGGCAACTACCCCATTACCGGTGGGAAGAACCTCTCAGGATGATCCTTTAGAGAGGGTTACCCCTCTGGCTTTATCATGGCTGGCGAAATATCCCATTGACAATTTTTCCGATGATTCCCCTTTAGCCTTTCAACTTATTGCCAAGTTGGAATGTTTGGCTCTACTACCTACCAGCAAGGATCTGTTACAGCAACTCCACGTAATTTTTGGAACTTATGGAGAATCTTCCCCATTACATGCCAAAGTTCAAGATCATCTAAAATAGATAAGTCAACTATAGACTCAAGCTCTAGAAGACATAACGACGTTTAACTATCTGAATGAGCATTATGTCTCTAAGAGCGACTCAATTCAATCTTTGTGTCATTAGGTTTCTTTTGTTTACGACTAGCGTTGTCAAGGTAAATGTCAACTGGACGCTCTTGAAATAAAGATCCAATCAACTGAGCGGTTATTAGCTACCTTGAAGGCTCAAGATTCCACTATATCAAGGTAAATACTTACACTTCCCCAACTCTCGAGCCTATTGACCAAATTGAAGCCAAGATTGAGAATAGTGCACAACAAACATCCTCTCATAAGGAGCATTTGGCGGACAAGAAGCGCTCCTAGGATTCTCGTTCCGAAGCCCTTGCTGAAAGTATTGCTGCTTTCATGTATTTTATTCGTCAGGCTAATGTTATTAAAGACAAATGATTTTATTCAATCATGTATTGTCTTCATATTTTCCTAAAATTCTGGGTAACTTGTCAAAGTGGTGACCATTTACCGAAAAGTGGTTTTTTTGTCCCATTAGCAAGATTAACTTCCAAACAAAATCACCTTGTTGGAAGGATTTAACCTTGACTCTAGCATTATAAGCTTTAACTGTTCTGGTTTTGTTTTTAACAAATTCCCAAGCACTCGTTCCCTTAGATGTTCATCATCCAAATTGATAATGTTCATTGACTCCTGTAGTCTTTCAAATCTCACGAATTTTGTTGTAAAATTCGAGCAGATTCCATGTTAATTTCAACTGGAATTACTGCAACATGTCCGTAAACCAATTGGAACGAAGTAACCCTATATCCGATGATGAGTGTTTATTTTATATAATTTTGACCCCTTATTTAGCTCATTTTATATTGTAATTTGCCACTTTAATTACTTATTTTATGAGCTAATTTTACTTTTTAGTGTTTTGCAAGTATTCAATCTATTTTGTAGGAATCTAAGTTCTCAAGACTTTTTCCTACTATATTTGCAAAATGAATTAAGGAGTTGAGCTAAGAAGATGTTGGATGAAAGTTAAAAACGAAGCATGAAGAAATGGAAAACAACAAATCCAAATAATTCAAAAATCCAGCCCAAAATGCAAAGTGCATAAATCAACATGGAAATATCTCAAAATTGGATGTTTTAGGGTTGATTAAGAGTGTCTTAAAATCGGGTGATTTATCATGCATTAATACAAATATTAGATCCCTCATACATTGAATAAAAGGGAATTGAAGAGAATTAACTCGGAACATTACGTCCCCGATCGGGGATGGGAATCACGATCGGGGTTGGGCCTCTGAAGACAGTTTCTGTTTCTATCCTATTTTATTATAAATAGGAGGTAGTTTCTAGGCTTGTACATTATCTTTTTATCATATATCATTACAATTTTTTTCATCACTTCATATACATTTTTCAGTAGTTTATATTTTGTTTTAGCTTAATTTACAATATTCTCTCAAATTCTCAATTATTTACATTTCATACCTTTAGTTTCAATATAATCTTTTGGTTACTTTTAATCTGCATTTTCAATTCATTTCCTTTACGGTAATTGCATTTCTATTTTACTTTCCTCTTAGTATTTTATAATTGTCATTGTACATCACCTAGTTATTCACAATATTTGTTTATATATTTAGTTTATGATTAATTATTTAACTTTTATTTATTTAATCATGTTTATCATTTATATTATTATTGTTAATTCACCTTTTAGTATGAGTAGCTAAATCACCACAATCTAAGGAGTAGGGAAGCCATGCAAAAATACAATTATGTAAATTGATAAACCAAGTTAATAGTAATGTTGTTTATATTGTTATTTAACATTTTTGCACTTAATAATTAATCATTGATTTAAGTACACAATCATTAGATTAATTCTTGTAATTCAATCCAGATGTTGAGAGGCTAGGAATCGAATAGACCAAACATGTTTAATTGGCCGACCTAGTTATAACGTGAGTGACTCTAGGGCCCGATCTAAGGTTGAGACCGATATCGTAAGTTTCATATCTTTAACAGACCTATAACAATTAAACAATCTTTACTAGTTTCCGAATTAACCTTTGTACGTATTATTATATTTTCATGTGCGACCCGAATTCCCTAGACTATCTTTTTATATTATTGTGACAAATCAACAATCAACCAAACAAACACGTCTTTGACTTAAGATAGTAGTTAATCCACAACAATTTTTATACGTAACAGTTATATCTCAGTGTTCGACCCCTATTGCTACATTTATTTGTGTCTAGGGAAATTATTTTTGTATAGGTGTACGGCCGCACATATCAAACTTCGGCGCCGTTGTCGGGGATATAGGGTTTTTACGTTTAGATTTTGTTAATTTCTATCTATTTTCCTTTGTCTTAAGTAACACTTGTTCCTTGGGACCGTCACTTACTTTTTTCTTGAGGTTGTCTTATGTCCATGAATTCTCCTAGTGAAGATTTGCGTTCGCCATATTCGGAGCCCAAGAGAACCTTCCATAGACGTCAACGTTATTGGAAATAAGTCAAAGAAGCCGCATCTCCCATTGAAGTTAAAAGTGTTAGAAAGTCTTATTTAGACGATCTTGCATCCTTTGAAGAAGAGAAGGTTTCTAGTCCGTTTTTTTTCAACACCTTGACCATCAACGCCAATCTCACCACATCCAATAAAAAGGATGGTGAAACTTTCCGATCATTCCAAGCTTACAACGGCTATGCACCCATCCGGTATCACAACTACTCAAACTACCGCACCGTATTTCGAGATGAAGTCGGCTTTCATTAGCCTTGTTTAGACAAAAAAAATTCGGAGGAAGTCCATTGGAGGATCCAAACCTTCATGTGCAAAACTTTTGCGACTATTGCTCCATGTTTCGCCAAACCAGAGAGACACAAGCCCAAATTAGGGAAATGCTTTTCCCTTTTTGTTTGAAGGACAGGGTGAAACTATGGATTAATAGCCTTGATCGTGTCGCAATGGGGATCACCAATTGGGAGACTTTAGCGCTTGTTTTTTACCAAAAGGTTTTTCCACCGGAAAAGACTCAAATCTTAAGGAGCCAAATCACCGGTTTTCGTCAACATGGTATAAAGAGCTTGTATGAAGCTTGGGAGAGATACAAGTTGTTGCAAAGACAATGCACACACCATGGGTTAGATGCTTGATTGGTTCCTAGCCATAACATACAATGCATGTTGTGTCGAGTCCCGAAGGAGCCTTGATTCGGCCAACAATGGGCGGTTTGATCAAATTGACACGGACGTTGCGCATGTCACGATTGAATCCATGACGATTCATGACACTCAATATGTCAATTCTCGGGGTGCTAGTGTGTCCACCAAAGCCAAAGAAGATGTCACAACTCAATCCATTTTGCTAGCCCAACTTGAGTTGCTTCAACAAAAGTTGGCGGAGAAGAATTCCAACACCGTAATGCAAGTCAACGCGGTCTCATTTACAAGCCAAATTGTTGTGTGTGAAGGATGTGGCGGAGCGGACCATTTAGCAAATTAATGCCCAACCACAGTTGCCGAGGTAAATGCTCTGTAATATAATAGACAAGGGTCATATCCACCGGGTACATTTTCTAATACTTATAACCCGAATTATAAATTTCATCCTAATTTGTCGTACTCGAACAATAATGTGCTTAACCCTCCACCTCAACGAAATTACCCATCCCAACCACAAAATAATTTTGTTCCCCAACCACAATACAATAACCCACCACGTCCTCCACCACAAACCAACCAAGGGGAAGTGAGTAATTTAGAAGCAGTGTTCGCTCAAATGGCTAAAACCTAAACCGAGATGTTAGCCCAACTTCAAAAGAATGACCAACCAAACAATACGACTAATGCAACCATTAAGATGCTAGAACAACAAATTACCCAATTAGTTAATTCTAATGATCAAAGGCAACAAGGTCAACTTCCACGACAAGGTACTCAACCCCATGCTTCCGCCAATGCCATTCAATTGGGGGGGTGATGTGCTCAATACTAGCCTGTCCATGGTTATGGATGAAGAGGTAGTTGACAATGGCAAATAGAAGGCTTTTCAGGAGCCTAAGAATGTCGAAGAAAAGGATCCCGATGTTCCTTACAAAGATCAAGTTCCGTGTCCTCACTGTTTGATCAAGCAAACCGACGATGGTAGGTTTGGAAAGTTTTTGGAAATGGTTAAGAACTTACATGTTTCTACTCTCTTTTTTGAGATTATTTCGCAGATGCCTTCTTACTCAAAGTTCATGAAGGACCTCCTTAAAAATAAGGAATCATTCAAAGTCTTGGAGACCATTGCTTTCGCGAAGGAGTGTGATGCATTGCTCCCTAATTTGTCTACACCAAAGCTCAATGATCCAGGTAGCTATTTCATTCCTTGTACCATTGGCACATATCAAGTTGATAAAACTCTTTGCGATCTTGGAGCTAGCGTTAGTGTCATGCCGTTTTCCGTCTATAAAAAGTCTAATATGGGATCACTCAATCCCACCAACACAACGTTGCAAATGCCGGATCGTTCTATGAAAAGCCCCATGGAAATTCTAGAAGACGTTATGGTTAAGGTTGGTAAGTTTTTCATTCCCGTTGATTTCATAGTCTTAGACATAGCCGAAGACTGCCAAGTACCAATTATTTTGCGCTGTCCATTTTTGCATACCGCGGCGGCTATAATAGATGTAAAACATGGGAAGCTTACTCTAGAGGCCGGAAATGATAAAATTACTTTTTATAAAACCAATGCACTCACAAGTCCAATGTTGCATGAGTCGATTTATTGTTTTAATAATTTTGACTCTTCTAATGTTTCCTCATTGATTAATCCGTTGCAGGAAAAGAAAAGTGTCTGTTTTGTAGTAGATGACGCTCCTTATGACAATGTAAGGAGAGATATGCAAGGACTATCCCGTAAGAAAAAGAAATGGTTTCGTCGAGTTCGGGAATTTTTACGAAGGGGCAATGCTACGAATGTGCTCCATGATCAAGGGATGACCAAATGTGCTCAAGAAGGATGACGCTTGGGGTAACCCAAGTGTGTGCGTCATGCGGGACGTTAAATCAGCGCTTCTTGGGAGACAACTCATGTTTTACTTTTTTTCTTTCATTTTTATTTTTAATTTTTAGCTTTTTAATTTCTTTTAATTAGTTTAGTTTTGATGTTTCTGCATTTTTGTGTTTTATTTAGTTTTAGAAATAAATCACTAGGCTTTACGGTTTTTATTTTGTGATTTTAGATGAAGAATTATGGAAAAAGAAGGAAGTTAAAGAAAAAATGGCTTCCATGTACTTCCAACCCCTTTTGGGGTCGTGTTTTTATAATTCCAAAAGAAATTTGGAAAAGAGGAGGAAGGAAAGTCAAAACACGGAGAGACGGTCAACCCCGATCGGGGTTGGTGTCCCCGATCGGGGTTGTGGTATTTCAGGAATTTCGCGAGTTTTTATTAAAACAGAAAGTAAGAAGTTTTAACCCCATTCCTTCAACCCCGACGGTAACCCGTATCCTCTCTACTCTTCAGTTTCTTTAATTCTTCATTAAAACACTCAATAATCATCCACTTCTTCATCAAATTTTCTAGTTTTCTTCATCCACTAACATCACAAGGTAAATAATCTTTGCTTTTATTCTCAAATTCATTCAATTTAGTCAAATTTGCTAGTTTTTCAAACCCTAACTCAAATTGAGGGTTTTTAAATTTGTTCATATATTTTCTAGAAATTGATTATAGAATGATCAATTAATGTTTATGGATTGATTTAGTTACTAGTTTACCTTGCATTATTGAAAAAGGATGAATTTAGGGTTATAAGTTGGAGTTTTGACTCAAGACCTCTTTTTGAAGTATTGAGCTTGATTTTTTGTTTTATCCTCGAAAATTTCATGGCTCCTAAAAGATCATGTGAACAACCCCTAAGGAAGAAAGCTAAGTATTCACATAAAAGTTCGATAAAACAGAATACCGATACTTTAATATATGAGTCCCAGGAAGGTTATGGTGAAACAAACCCTCCTGCGATTTTCGATTCAACAAAGCAATGGAATGAGTCGTGTACGCTTCATAACAAGGCAAATGATCACCCAAGTCTAGATTATTGTTGTACGAATTATGGTATTGAGGCTTTCGGTGGACAATCTAGCAATTATTATGGAAAGAGTGGCTACGGTGATGAAGGAGGAAGTTTGTTTGGCTTATTTGAAGATGGTAGTAGTCGTTCTGGCACTTCAATTCACGACAATAGAAGTTCCAGAATCGTTATTAAGTATGGATCGGAAGAATCACGTGGTGTTGTTACCCAATGTGAGGGGGTGACGGGATTCAATTTTTGGCCCTTCACTTGAATGATGAGGATGGTACCCCGTATACATACTACCTTGGGGGGGGGGGGGGACTAGCTAGTCTAGTAAGTTTTCTTTTATTTTTGCATTTTATTTTCTTTTTCCTAGCACCCATTAAACTTTAGCCTCTTGTTTTTTATTGTGTTATGAGCCATTTTATGGTTTTTTTGGGTGATTTTCATGATGACACATTGATGACAATGTTATGTTTAGCTTGGGTTGGGGGGGGGGGGGGGAATGCATTTTCATATTAGTTAGTTTGCATTTAGTTAGTAAGTTTTTGAGGTTTTAGAGAGAACTTTAAAAATTTGCTAAGAAAAATGCTATTAGAAAAATGTTTGTTTGTTCCTACTATTGCCCTTTGCATATCCTTATATAGTCTATTGCTTAATGAAATCTATCTTTTTTATGGGATAATTGATACATGGAGATGTCTTGGCATAGTAGATGGATAATGAAAAATGAACTAATTAGACTTGATCTTAAGTTTTGGCAAGCCACAAAATTTTGAGGTAGAACCTAATTGGCCAATACGTTCATACTTGGTTTTTATTAGGTGAGTGTAGGTATCTCCTTATAGTTTGTGCTACATCAAAACGCATAAATATGGTTCTCATTTCATTTATTTATAAGCATGCATTCATATGTTTTTAGCATTTTTGGAGCCATTCACATGTATGACTTTACCTTTTTGACCCCTTTCACAAAAATCCTAGCTACATTGATAAATTGCGTAATTTGTTGAGCTAGGTATTTTTGATTTGTTTGGGTGCTCATTGGGAAACTTGGTTCTTGAGATATATCATGTGAGCTTGGTCTTAATGCTAGCAAGAAAAAAAAAAAGAATTCTCTCAGAAAAAAACAAAAATTCTATGAAAAGAAAAAAATTGAGAAAAATTGAGAAAGTTGAAAAGAAAAAGAAACTGAAAAGAATCAGATATCAAAAGAAAAGAAAAAGGAGGAAATTCTCATATATTTCATTGTTATTATTTGGGGAATTGTCCTAATTTTTGAATTGACTGATTGGGTTGATTTTTGGGATTGAGCATCCTACATTTCCTTATTACATATATTAGAGTGTGAGTGAAACGTAAGAGTCCGAAAGTCAAAAGATCATGCAAGAGGTGAAAACTTCATTTGAAATAATTCATGCTACTTCATCGTGTAAATCTCATCCATGTTGCATTATTCTATTTCCCATGTTTTTCGGGTTTTTAGATAATTATGCTTAGCTTGTTTGGATATTGCAATTTAAGGGATATGGTTTCTTGCTTAGGGACAAGCAAGGATTTAGATTGGGGGAGTTTGATTAGTGATTATTTTATATACTTTTGACCTCTTGTTAAGCTAACTTTATATTTTAATTTTCCACTTTAATTAGTGATTTTATGAGCTAATGTTACTTTTTAGTATTTTCCAAGTATTCACTGTATTTTGTAGAAATCTAAGTTCTCAGGGCTTTTTTTTTCTACTATATTTGCAAAATGGAATAACGAGTTGAGCTAAGAAGATGTTGGATAAAATTTGAAGGACAAGCATAAAGAAATGGAAAAGAAGAAATCCAAATAATTCACAAATCAAGCTCAAAATGCAAAGTCCATAAATCAACATGGCAATATCTCACAATTGGATGCTTTAGGGTTGATTAAGAGTGTCTTAAAACCGCGTGATTTATCATGCATTAAGACAAAAATTGGATCCCTCGTGCATTGAATAAGGGAATTGAAGAAAATTAACTCGGAACACTGCGTCCCCGATCGGGGATGACAACCCCATCGGGGTTGGGCGTCTGAAGACTGTTTCCGTTTCTATCCTATTTTACTATAAATAGTAGTAGTTGCTAGGCTTGTACATTATATTTTTATCATATATCTTTAAATTCTTTTTCATCACTTCATATACATTTTTCAGTAGTTTACATTTTATTTCAGCTTAGTTTACAATATTTTCTCAATTTCTCAGTTGTTTACCTTTCATACATTTAGTTTCAATATAATCTTTTGGTTACTTTTATTCTACATTTCCTAGTTTATTTCCTTTACGGTAATTGAATTTCTATTATAATTTCCTCTTAGTATTTTATTATTCTCATTTTACATCACCCAGTTATTCACACTATTAGTTTATATATTTAGTTTATGTTTAATCAACCAACTTTTATTTATTTAATCATGTTTATCTTTTATATTATTATTGTTAATTCACCTTTTAGTATGAGTAGCTAAATCACCTTAGTGTAAGGACTAGGGAAGCCATAGCAAAAATATAATTATGTAAATTGATAACCAAAGTTAATAGTAATGTTGTTGATATTGTTATTTAACATGTTTGCACTTAATAATTAATATTTGATTTAAGTAAACAACACTAGTATTAAATGTTGTCATTCGAACCTGATGTTGAGAGGATAGGAATCGAATAGACCAACATGAGTAGTAGGCCGACCTAGTTATAATGTGAGTGACTCTAGGACCTGAACTAAGGTTAATATACCTATATCGTAAGCTTCGTATCTTAAACAAACCTATAACAATTAAACAATCTTTACTAGTTTCCGAATTAATCTTGTCCGTATTTTTATATTTGCATGTGCGACCCGAATTCCATAGACTATCTTTTTATATTATTGTGACAAATCAACAATCAACCAAAAAAACTCGTCATCGACTTAAGATAGAAGTTAATGCACAACAATTTTTATACATAACAGTTATATCCGAGTGTTCGACCCCTATTGCTACATTTATATGTGTCTAGGAAAATTATTTTTGTATAGGTGTACGACCGAACCTATAATCCCCCCCCCCCTTGAAGTTCTATAGGCCCATAATGTATATAGCAATTTCTCATGCCAGACCCGTGGATTTATCCTCAATCATTTTAGATATCTCATTTTTTATCAACTTATTTGTTTATTCACCTTGCCCATTTGCCTGGGCATAATAGGGAGTAGAATTAGATAATTTTACTCAGTACTGCTAGGTAAATTCTTGGATAGCTGGTCCGTTAAAAATTGGTGCCTGGTCTACCGTGATAGTTTCGGGTATTCTGAAACGAATAAAGATTTATTCTTTCAAGAAATCTATTAAATTTTGTGTCGTCATAGTTTTAAATGGCTTAGCTTCCAGCCATTTAGCGAAATAATCTGTGATGACGAGTACGTACCTATGTTCTTTGGATGATGGAGGTTTTATATCTCAAATCATATCTATCGCCCAACCGCGGAACGACAACGGTGATGCGTGTCTATTTTATGATGTTTTACATCTATTTTCACACGCATTTTAGCGCTCATTTACGATGTTTTAGCCTTTATTTCCCAACAATTGTTTACTTTCGTATTTTTATGCTCTTTTGCAGAATTATGCGGAAAAGAGGCGATTTTATACCAAATTGCTACCCTCGGGATTTTTACATAACCAAGGAACGAGGAAGAAACTACCTAAAGCGCAAACCGAGGACCAAAAGATCAAATTGAGACGAATTCAAGGCTGAGACACAGGAAAACCGGTCGACCGACCGACTACCCTGGTCGGTCGACCAAAACACCTGTTATCTCAAACCCAGAATTCAACTTACGAAGACTGAAGTCCACTAAGGCCCGATAACCGGTCGACCGACCGACTACCCTGGTCGGTCGACCAAGGCGCAGTTCCAGAAATTTTCGCAAAGCCCACGCGTGATTAGGTTATGAAAGAGCTTTTGATTTTGCTCGCCTACTTAAGAAAACCTCATGATTAGGGTTTAAGCATCTGATTACTATCCTTTACATATTAGCATTCAGTTTTCTTAGCAAAATCTGATCTATAGTTCAATTCAAAACACTATTTCTTTAGTTTAGCATCGTTCTTGGTTGTAATCAACATTCTTCCACGGGGATCAATAAAGTTCTTCTTTTCTGCCTTAATTCCGTTTGCGTTAATCCTCTTTCGATTTCGGTTTCTTAATTGTTGTTGTTATAGAATTGCTAGAATCCGGTTTAGGTTAGAATCCCAAAGCCTTGTTGTTTATCGTATGTTTATGATTATGATCGCTATGAATTCTGCTTTCTTAATAATTATTGTTGTTATTTCTGTATTCAGGAGTAGCTAATTGCATATGTTTGGAAGTAGGGAGTAGTTTGCGTAGATGGTATAACACCCGAATCGACCTGTAGCAGACTTTTGGTCGGCCGACCGACTTAACTGGTCGGTCGACTGAGGTAGTTGGTCGGCCGACTGGGTTAGCTGGTCGGTCGACTGACCTCGCGCATGTTTTCAGTTCGTTTTGTTTCGTTAATTATAACACCCTATAATGAGACTGAGAGGAGACTTATAGGATGTTAGTATTGACTTACCCAAGGTTTAAAGATACGGGAAGGGCATTGGTTAAAGCTTTAAGACGGCTAGGTTACTTAAGACTGAAAGGTATGTGACCTAGAATTTAGGAATCACCTTTATTGTTGACACCCAATATTTTTGAGACCTAGGAACTAATAGCATATGCCGAAAGGAGCTATTAGCTACCATAGACCGAAAGGATATGTTACACCCCTTACGCGACTGCAATACATGTTGACTTAGGATTTATACCATCGTAGCTCTTTATTACCCGAACATCCTAGCATTCGTTTTACTTTAGTTTTATCTTTATCTTAATTTTCGTCTTATATATTACTGTCTTTATTTTATTTAGCCTTAGTAACAACCAATCAAACCCACAACTTGTTACCTTTAAACATTGACTTTAAACAATAAACATTCCCCACCTCCTTGTGGTTCGACCCTGACTTTCACTATCTATAATTAAAGTTTAGGAAATATAAATTTTATCTTTGGTATCCTCAGCGACGGGTATCAAACGGTTTAATAATAGGTCTCAACTCTCAATCAGGTACATGGCTTCTAGGTCTGTAACGATGACATGCTTTGCATCCCTCTACATACGTAACACAATTCTCCAACATAGACGGCTAAAAAATCCCATGGCGATGTAATAACCATCGCACCTTCGGACCAAATTGATGAGCGCCACACACGCCTTCATGGATTTCAGCCATGACTAGTAATGCATCATTAGTTTTAAGACATTTTAACAAAATGCCTTGTGGATCCCTGTTATAACGGACATCATCTATCAAAAAGTAACCCAAAGCTTGTTTCCTCAGGTTTGGATTCAACCCTTTCTACGATGGATTATTCGGGATGTTTATAATGTCCACCCTCCAATCCATTGGATTAAACATAATGTTCATTTTACAAACTTCGATAATATCCTCCTCGACAACTAAAAAGGACATCTATGAGCGTTCAATAGCATCTGTAGCCTCAATATTATCTATCGCATAGCCTGAAGCATATTGAGCTAATTGATTAGCTATCGTGTTTAAACTCCGTCTGATATGAACACACTTAACCACCCGAAAATGTTTAAACAATTTTTGCACTTTAGCCAGATACTTAGACAAAAGTAATGATCTACATTTGAATATACCATTTACTTGGTTGATGACCAGTTGAGAATCACCCAGGACAGGTATATTGAATGCCCCTAGTTTAACTAAATACTCAAGCCTTATTATTAGCGCTCGTATTCCACTTTCTTATTGGTCCCACTTCCGTGCAAAATAATCGCTAAATTCCACTCTCTCTCTTTATTGGAGAGATTATATTAACTCCAGCGCCTGATCCATCTGACCTAAATGAGCCATTAAAATACATCTCCTATGGCGTAGAATTATGCACAGCTTGATTTATTATCTGGTGTTTCATTATCAAAACAAGGGTGATCGAGGAGAAAAACAGTCAACGCTTGACTTTCACCGCTCTTTGCGGAATATAAACTAAGTCAAACTGTAGTAAATGGATGCTCCATTTACTTAGTCGACCTTTTAATAGACAGTGTGATAGCATGCGTTGCATCACATCCAACGCTAAACCAATTTCTATAGTATGGGCCGTGCAATAATTCCTTAATTTAATCGAAGCATCATATAAGCTTAGACATACTTTTTCTAGATTAGAATATCGTTGCTTAGTATCCTATAGGATCCGACTCATGTAAAATACTACATGTTCGAAACCTTGTTCATTTTCTTGTGAAAGCATACAACCAATAACTGACCGGTGAAACGCTGATAGATATAACCTCAACATTTTTCCGATTTTTGGGAAAATTAATACTAGTGGGTTGACCAAGTACCTTTTAATTTTATAAAAAGCATCTTGATGGCTTTTATTACAAATTAAGGTCTCTTTCTGTTTAAGGCGCATTAACGGAGAGAACACCTTAGTTTTCCCCGCTAAATTAGCAATAAAGCGCCTTACATAATCAACCTGCCCTAGGAACCTTTGTAGTTCCGTTTTATTAGAAGGCGGTTTAGTATTAATTCCTGCTTTAGACTTATTCTTGTCTATTTCGATACCACGTTGGTGAATCAAAAATCCAAGAACATTCCTAGCGCTTACTCCAAAAGCGCATTTCATATGATTTATTTTGAGGTTATATTTCCTCATCCGCTCAAAGACTTGTTGTAAATGGGCTAAGTGGTCGTCAAATTCGTTTGACTTTACGACTACATCATCAATGTATAGTGCCATAGATCAGATTCTCCGATTAAATCATGAAAGATGTAATTCATGGTCCACTGATACGTAGCGCCCACATTTTTCAATACAAACGGCATGACCACCCACTCAAACGTCCCTAAAGATCCTGGACATCTAAATGTTGTTTTATAGTAGTCTTGGTCCTCGATTTTAATATGATAATAAATAGCGTATCCATCCATAATGGTGAGATAGTTATACATGGTAGTCGCATCAATTAAGATATCCGCAAGAGGCATTGGATATTCATCTTTCGGTGTGGATTTATTCAGGTCTATGAAGTCAATACACACCCTAGTCTTCCGTTCTTCTTAGTAATCGGAACAATATTGGCTATCCATTCCACGTATTTTACCGGTCTAATGAATTTAGCGTTTAGAAGTTTACTAACTTCTTCTTTTAATGCATGGATAACCTCCGATGACATCCTCCTCGGATGTTGAATCACCGGCTTCTATCCATGTTTAATTGGCAATCGATGTCTAGCAATATTGAGATCAATGCTAGGCATTTCATGGTGTTTCCATACGAAGGAATCTCTATATTTAAATAAGATCCTTCTTATTGCATCTTTCTCAAGCGCAGTCAAATTATGACTCATCGCATATAGGTATACTTAGGCTCTTTTATAGATCCTAAAATTTACTTCCTCTAAGGGATCTTGTGATTCTTTTCAAATGTCATCACTTCTAACCCAAGGTCTCTCCGCCCATGTTAAGATGGACTTAAAATATTTTGTCCCTCTTTATGCGGACATAAATCATCAACTATTTCTATAGAAGACTCATTGCTCTCAAACTTATGACTTTTATTTACTTTTAAATTCATTACAGTATTTGATAAAGCTGAAACGTAAAAATTACTACATTCTAGTAATTAAATGGAGAAATGCGCAACTCCCGAGCTCAATTCGTCGGATTATGTTCTTCAACGTCCTCTAATTATTCTATCAGAACTTCATCTATCGTGCGAAGGCCTTCTTTCTCTTCGAAATCGATGAACTGCCATTGGTCCAATGCATCAACGTTGGGTGCTGTGACCTGTTTCTTATCATTAAGGTTCAAGTTAGTCACATTAACCTCAACTGTAGGTACATCATCGTAAATAATTTTGTATCGTATGCCGTTCCACATAACCAACAATTGATGTAATGAAGAAGGGATTGAATATGTTTTATGCAACCAACTCCTTTCCAGCAAGATATTATATGTGGTAATACTTCTTACCACGAAAAAGGGCATAGTCTTAGTCCATGACCCTACTTTTATTTCTAGTGAAATAGTCTCTTCAAAACATTCTGTGATTCCTGTAAAACTGGTGACTGGCACTTTACACACTAGTAGAAAAATACTCTTTTGCGGCTATCTATTTGAGGCGTTTTAGCCTAATGGAAGCAAACACATTTTTTTTAAAGCACATTACTATATGCAGCGTTTTTGTTGGAAAACGCCTCAAATAACGCATTTGCGGCGTTTGGAGCTAAAGCGCAGCAAATAAACAAAATTATAAAAAAAATAAGAAAACCATGTATAACCTTAAGCACGCGTATATACAACTCATAAAAAAATATACCTTATCTTAAAACAAAGAAATAAACTCCCCATTATCGTCACCTCGCCATCAAAGTTACCATTCACCGACCACCACGAAAAACACCTCGCCATCGTCACCTCACCGTCGTCATGTGCCGTGTTTTATTACCTGAATATTAGGTATGTGAAATTATGTTCTATGGTTTACTTTTCGATTAATTGCAGTGTCGATTTTTAGGGTTATTGTTTGCTTTGGATTAATTATTTTAGTTAGGGTTTATATTTATTTTCGATTATTTGAAGTGTTGATTTTGGAATACAGTTTGGTTAATTGTTAGGGTTTATGTTTGTGTTTGATTAATAATCTTTGTTAGGGTTTATGTTTATTTTCGATTAATTGCAGTGCCGATTTTTAGGGTCATTGATTACTCTAATTTCGATCAAACCCAGCCTCAATGTTAGCTCTTTAATCGAAAGCCAGGTGATTTTCCATCATTTACATGTTTTTTGGTAAAGGCAGTGCCTTGCATTTAATCGAAATTTAGCTCTTTAATCCAAAGGCAGTTCAAGCTTTGGGGGTTGGTCATTATCTTCTTCTTTTATGTGGATTTAATGTCATTTTGATATTTTTTATGTACCTGAAGGTTGGACAATCAGGTATTAGCATCTGAAGGTTGGGATGTTAGTATTCCAGGAACTGCACAAGGAACAATTGCTCAGGTACCCACTCATGAGCTGCTAGTATAGCACTTTCTAACATTGTTTTTTTTTGATGAAATGTATATAATATATATCAAAACAAAAGTCAAAATTACAAGGAGAAACTATATCAAAAACAACTAATCTAGCTCGGCCTTGTGCATACTTCTTCAAAAACGCAGTATATTCGCGTCCTGCCACTATAATATGTAGACTTGTAATCTCTTATTCCTGCTTCTTATGTCTGACAAACCCATGCTACTGTTTTACTCACTAAACGCAAATGCTAATCACGATCAATGCAGCCTGAACGTAGCAGACCACTGAAAGTCTGCACATAGGTTCTGCTCTCCTGCACTACTAGCCGCATCCTCCACAGTTCGGTACATCACCACTGCCCAGTACAGACCTGTTCACGTTGCAGCTCTGTCAGACTATCACTGCTGCAACCAGTCAGTACAGGTCTGTCCCTGCTGCAACAGAAATGGCCCAGCACGCTGCTGCAATTTCCAAGCGCTGCTACTCTAATTCCTTACAAGCACAAAGATAAGCTTTCTAGTGAGTTGCATTCTTCATACAAATCCACTACAAAACCCATTGCTGCACCAAAACTCAAAACTTCCGTTCGCTGCTAAGCACTGCCTCTTGCACTAGCAGCTACAATTAGTACCCACAGTTGCACCACTGCCAGCCTCAAATATGACCCATGAGCAGCTCCTGATCCATGTCATTATGCAACGCAACAGAGCTGTAATGCTCCTGCACCACCTATACATTGCTTTCCAACAGTCAGAAGCACTATCAAATCGGCTTTATTTACTCACACACCATACTAAATGCTGCACACTTTCTAACATTTATTATTCTAGTAAAGTGCTTCTGGGTTGAACGAGTGTGCTTGAGTTACATATTCATCTTCTATCTTTTTTTACCTCTTTGCTTTCAGATTATTTTCTTCTAATCATTTTTAGAATTCTTTATAATAACTCATGGTAGGTGATCCACATTCTGTTGTAATTGTATGATGGGTAATGGGTATCCTGACTTTTAAGTGATGGAATTTTGATTAACTTTTTTGTTTCATATATGTATGCAGGGTGCCAGTGGATCCGTTAGGGTGGCAGATTTCACATGATGCAGCAAACAATTTTTTTGCGTGCTTGGCAAACACGGTTGGAGCTGCCGAGTCTTTGTTCAGGTAGAAAACCCGTCTTTAATGTGAATTCTTTGTTACCAGCTTTGAGTAGTTGTGTCATGTGTGGTGCTCATTTTTCTTTGCATTGGCTGTTTGCGATTGGATTTATTCTAATCCCGAGTTTTCTCAGATAGTAATCAGTTTGTACTCCCTGTACTGGACTGACAGCATACTGATGTGAAATTGTCTTCTGCTGATGTACTGTCTGCTGCTGTTGTGCTGGCTGCTGCACTTATGCTGTGAACCAGGCTGTTGCTGCTATGTCTGAACTGAACATATGAAGATCAGTGTTTGTACATTTGGGGCTGGTGGCGTTAGACCTTGCTCTCAGGCATTTAGAGCTGATCCGGCGGATAAAAGAGACAGTCCTAAGAGTCCTTGTAATAGTTCCCTTGTAATAGTCTTGGAGTGTTGTATGTGTTTTATTTTTATTTGACGTATGAATTTGAAATCGTGTAAATATTGTTTTGTAGACAAATATATGAGAGTTATGTTTAAATCATTTCAGAGTACTATTTTTTTGAAAAGAAAAAAAAAAATTGAATTCCTATTTGCTGCGTTTGCCATCTTATTTGCTGCGTTTTTTTGAAAAAACGCCGCAAATAGCTATCCTATTAGCTGCGTTTTTTTGAAAAAAAACGCCGCAAATAGCCTCTATTTGCTGCGTTTTTAAAACGCCGCAAATAACTTCGCTATTTGCGGCCCCCTTATTTGCTGCTACACCAAAAACGCCGCAAAAAGGCCGTTTTATGGAGCCGCAAAAAGCTATTTTTCTACTAGTGACAGGGAGTAATATCCTTTTCTGTCCTTCTTATCATTTGTAAGACCTCTATCGGCATAATATTTGATTTGGCCCCATTATCAATTAGGGCATTTCCTAACATTTTATTTTCTACTTTAACCTTGATATATAAAGGTTTTGCAGTGGTTGTGATCGACCCCTCTTCGGACAAATAAAGTTTTAATGATTCCATTGACCTCTTGTTCTGTCAAGTCTCTATCTAGGTTATTATGAACAAGATTATGTGCAATAATATGACTACTCATACACGAGGTTTCAACATCCGTCTGACTGCTGATTACTCATTGAGCGCTAAACTCTTTCGGCAATATCGCTATCATTATACATTCCATATAATTAGGATCTATGGGATCCACCGTCCCGATTTTAATTTCTTGTAGATCCCCATTAGTGACAAGTAGGTCCAATTCAAAGCAGAGAAGTCATTTTGATCGTCCTCCTCCTTTTTAGCGTCGATTACTTGGTCACTTAGTTTATCGATTGCAGTGACGCAAGCCTTAATACTTGCATCAACCTCTGCCTCTTTCACTTGACTCTCGTCCTTCTCCCTCAGGCCAGCTACCATTGCTTCTTGCATTAACTACATATCCACCTTGGCCCGAGCATTAGCAGCTAGAGCTCTAGCTTGCTTCTTCTTTTGGCTCTTCGTTACCTCTCTTACCTTGAGAGGAGAGATTGGGTTCTGAGACCTCAGCTCTGCTGGCGGCTTCTTGATAGTTCCCAGCACTTGCATACCCTTCGCACCTTTTCTTGAACTCCCAACCTCAAGTTCTCTGATGTTGTTAGGTCGGGATCTATTTGGGATTATTTGGTATGGCTTGGCTTTGCACCAATTCGAAGTGCAACATATCGGCGCAAACGAAACACATGTTTCTCCGGAGGTTCTTCATGCTTACGATCAAGCGCGCATAAGCCAGATCTGCCTCCAAAGTTTCTTTGTAGGTCTTAGCAACCACTATTTTGTATGTTCTTCCATACTTTCCCTTCCAAGATCTAGTCTTTTCCGGCAAGATCCAAAGCCTCCTCATCGATTGGCAAGAGAGTAATCCTCCCTTTCTACACCAATTTAAGCCTTAAACGCTTGAAACTTTTCAGTGGTATGAAGTTCAGTCATTTGCCACTTGAAAATTCCTTCTGTTTTAACAAGATTTATCCTGATCGAACCAAGCTAAAAAAATGTATGAAATGTAGGCTATCTAGCTCTAATACGATAAATATGAATGTAATTGAATAACTTTAAAAGAAAGATGAAAGAACGAAGACTCAAAAGTGTTTCTGAATAGAACAGAAAAGATGATTATGATTGCTTGTATTACTTGTGAAAAACGGTACTGAATACATATATCTCTTATACAAATGATTGCCTTAGGTTTTATACTAGCTATGATCTGAACGTTGGATTCCCCAACGTTCCATAGTTCAACTAAAAGTTGATCCTGATTAATAGGGCACACTCCGTATTAATCCGGCTTTGACTCTCCAGCCTCAACGTTTATGAGGTCTTCCATGATCACACGATTCTCCAATGTTGCTTAGGGTTTTGACTTGGTCTCCCTTGAAAATAGGAGCTAACATCTTCTTATGATTTGCTCATTGCTTTACGGACCAGGATAAGTAATTCAGGCATAGTTCTGCTTCGTTTTATTTGGTTCATACTCTTCACCTGATCAGCCATGTGCTCTGTTCAGGGTATATTATCCCTGATCCGTCTTCAGTATACAGGGTTGCCCGGAATCTCCCTTGCTAGGTTTGTGATGAGTGGTCGGACTAGACGCAAATCTGTTCAGGCTAATTATGGCTCAACAATTGCCCCTTGACATTTTATTCGTGTCTGATCTGATTAGGAATAATATGTCAACCTATTCTGTTATTCTGGTTCGATTGTAACCATTGCTGGAAGCTTCATCGTCAATTCTTGCGTACTGTTAGTAACAGCTAGTTTTTGCATGATGTCATGCATGCTCAAGCTATACCTAGGTCCTCTAGGGTTTATCCATTACATTTTTATGATCTCCCTTATAATTAGGAGGTTGTTATGAGTTTGTTATTCCTCCAAACTCTCTTATCTTCCATTCTTATTCTTTTACATAACCTCCAAATTCACACTTTCTTCGTTCCTGCAAATTATTTCATAATCCACAAAACAGAAAACAAAAAATAACTAAATCAAATTCTAAACCAAGCATATTATTCAAATTGTTAGGAGAAATGGCACCCAAGAAACGTTGCCCTGAACCGAATAATCAAGGCTGTAGGGGAGTCTTCTGCTCAGGAAAGTGAGCACGAGGTTGCTATTTTCAGCTCCCCTACTAAGTACACCACCTATAAATATCAGGACTCAACTTTTACTGCTTGAGTCCCTGAATTCTTCATTCAGTGATGCTAATCTGTTGAGGACATATTATGATCAGGTCCTAAGGGAAAAAAACATTATTTCTAATTCTACCAAAGTTTGGATACCGGAGAATTGCCCTGTCAGGGCCAACTGGACTTCTCCTGGTTCGCTCTATATTTATCAATGGGCCTTTAAGGCCGACTGTCGTTTACCGTTCACTCCAGTTATGGCCGAGGCTATGCGGTCGATGGAGGTTGCCCCGTACCAGGTCATGCCTATGATCTAGAAGCTAATTCATTCAGTTGAGAACCTGTGTAGCAAGTACAAGCTTACCCTGACCATAAATGATATCAGGGTTATTTACCAGCTTAGAAATCATTCCGACGACCGCTTCAATCTCCGGATTAGAAGCAAGATGGCTCCCCTGATCACTAATCTTGATTCAGGGGATGACAAGTATTGGTCAAAAACCTATAAGTTTGTGTGTACTGAGACACTTAGTCTAAGAATGGACTGTCTCAAACATCCAGTTATGCTTATTGGTAATATTTCTCTTTATAAATCCAGTTTAAATTCAAATATTACAAGAATGAACTTTGACATACCTTTGCTTTCTTTATTTTCAGTTGTTGACTGGATAGTGGAGCCTGGTGAGGGCTTCGCTGACATGATAGCTGCTTTCTTGGCTATCCCGGAGGCCGAGCGTACCTGGCCTGCCAGCCTGTGCAGGGATCACCTGCCCCGGTATATGAGGCCCATCTTGGGAGGGCGTAAGGCTGGAAATGGCAAGGCGTCTGTTGAGCCATAATTAACCTGATCATATTTCTATCTAGTCCGACTATTCATTGCAAGCCTAGCAAAGGAGATTCCGGACAACCCTGTATAATCAAGACAGATCAGGGAAATACACCCTAAATAGAGTATGTACCTGCCCAAGCAAGGAGTAACAGCTGAACAGAATCAAGTAGAATCATACCTGAATGACAAACCCTGGTCTGTAGTACAACAAGCCAGTTTGAAGAAGATATTTAAGCTCCTACTTTCAAGGGAGACCAAGTCAAAAACCCTAAACAAATACTGAAGAACCTTGTAATCATGGGAGATTCCATAAATGTTGAGGTTGGAGAGTCAAAGCCGAATTAATAGGGAGTGTGCCCTATTAATCAGGAACGACTCCTAGGAAAAAGATTGAACGTTGGAGCATCCAACATTCAGATCATAGTTAGTATACAAGCAAGTGTAACCATTTGTACGATATATGTAATCAGAACGATTTTTTACAAGTAATACAAGCAATCATAATCGTCTTCTCTATTCTGTCCAGAAAAACTTATTCAATCTTCGTTCATTTATCTTTCCTTTGTTAGTTTTTCAATTACATTCGTATTGATCATATTAGAGCTAGATACCTTACCTTTCATACATTGTTTAGCTTGGTCCGATCAGGATAATTCTTGTTAAAACAGCGCTATCCAGTTCTTTTTCTGGTGATCTTTTTTTTCTATTTCTTTTTTCTTTTTTTTTTTCTACTCTGTGTTATCATTCCTGTACTTACCTTGGTATTTGTTGGTCCAGTCTACCAGTCGTCCGTCAGGCTGGCTGGCTTCTCTGCTGCTTCTTTGAAGGCTGGCTTGGCCAAAATTTCCGAATCGTTAAAGAGCAAGGGAACTGGGGAGAGTGACAGCGAGAAGACGCTTGATGTGCTGGCCTCTCCTGGAGCGGCACCTGAGATGCTCAGTGTGCGCTCATCCAAGAAAAGAAATAGGGTTTTGATCGGTGAAGCTGATGAGGGAGAGGAGGAAGAAGAGGAGCCTTCTGTGGCGATTGTGACTCGCCAAATTAAAGAGGTTCCTAGCCAGGCTGGCGATCTAGGCACTGTCAAGGCTGTTTTAAATGAATTTGCCCAGAATGTTGACCAGGGGTTGCTGGCAGAGGATACCTTTGCTCCTCAGCCAAGCTGGTGGCTCTGACAAATGCCCTGATGGTTAACTTTTTCGCCGCTGCAACTCAGGCTAAGGAGGTTTGTTAATACCTTTTGTTTTCTTTTTCTTAATTTTTATGTATGCTCACAGTTTTGATAGATGATCGATGTGTTGGTTTGTGCAGTGCTTGGATGCCTCCCTGATCAGTGGGTCTCAACTGATGGACTTTCGAGGAAGGGTTGAGGTTCTGGAGGATCAGGTCAATCGTCTCCAGGCCAGGGAAACTCAGCTGGAGTCGCAGTTAGCTTCTGCCAGGAAGCAGCCAAGGCCAGCCAAGTTTGTGAAATAGCGGCCAAGAGTGCTGAGATGGCTATAAGGAGCGACTTGGCTGAGGAGAGGTAAGCCATGCAAGAGCTTCTGAAGAAGAATGAAGAGTTGGGTGCTGAGAAGGAGATTCTGGAGGTCAGGATAGGGGATTCTGCCCAATACTTATTCGGCAAAGGACGGGTGGATGCCATGTGAGATCCTGAGGCTGCACGGTCAAAGTGGAACCCCGACCAGGATGAGAAGGCCCTTGATGAGCGTTTTCCAAATCTGGCCAACTTGAGTGTTGATGAAGGTGAGCAGGTGGAGGTTGACTCTCCTACATCCAAGGAGAACTCGGGGGGTACAGCTGTAGCCGAGGAAGGCTCTAGGTCAGCTCCTGCTTCGAAAGCAGCTTAATTTTTTTTGTTGATTTGTGATTGTTTTGCCCAACCCAGGGTGGGATATTCCCTGACACAAAAAATTTAGTTGCTAGCTTTATGTTTTGGCTGATCTCATCCAGGGGGGAAGTTCCTGGATAGAATTTTGGGTTGGCCAGCGTTGTTTGGCCAACTACTTGGATGTATATAGATTTTGGTTGTTTCCTTTCTTGTTTCAAGTGATTAAGCCAGGCTTCTTGCTTGGTTTGGCCAGGCTTTTTAGCTGGTTCTGGCCAGGCTTTCTAGCTGGTTTGGCCAGGCTTTTATTTGTGATGGGTGGATTTTCTTGCCTGTCAAGAGGGCTTATAGTCCATTGCCTGTCTGGAGGGCTTATCACCCATGGCAAGCAAGTCACGAAAATTTTTCCTTTTCTTGTTGTTTTTTACTGAGCTCATGTTTTCTTTTTATGAGGCCTTGTGTTTAGATTTTTGCAACTGAAAAGTTGAGTTTTTATAAATGAAATATGCTGGCAGAGTGACCCTCAATCTTAAAAATTTGTTTAAGTTTGTGATGCAGGCTATACGAATGCAAGGAGTAAACAAGTATTTAAGATTCGAAGTGAATGTGTTTTAAAAGGGACAGATATCATTGGTTTACTAATATACTAATTGAAACACTTCTAGCTAGGTACATAGGACAAATCAAGCATATTCACATCAGGCATATTCGAGAAAAAACATGTAGGAAATTTTTATTCATATGAACATCACATTTCAAACAATTTGCAACAATTAGGCCAGGCAAAAATAATGTTTTGGACTACGGTTTATACCTGACCAAGGCAATGTAGGCTACATATGAAATAATTTTAAATGGGTAATGTTCTATGGGAATCATTTCGCCGTCTAAGGTTTGCAGCCTGTATGCACCGCTGCACGGTCAAAGTAGAACCCCGACCAGGATGAGAAGGCCCTTGATGAGCGTTTTCCTGATCTGGCCAACCTTGGTGCTGATGAAGGTGAGTAGGTGGAGGTTGACTCTCCTGCATCTAAGGAGAACTCGAGGGGTACAGCTGTAGCCGAGGAAGGCTCCAGGTCAGCTCCTACTTCGAAAGCAGCTTAATTTTTTTGTTGATTTGTGATTGGTTTAGCCCACCCAAGGGGGATGTTCCCTGGGACAAACAATTTAGTTCGTAGTTTTATGTTTTGGATGATCTCATCCAGGGGGAAGTCCCTGGACAGAATTTTGGGTTGGCCAACGTTGTTTGGCCAACTACTTGGATGTATATGGATTTTGGTTGTTTCCTTTTATTGTTCAAGTGTTTCTTTCTTGTTTTGCTTAAGATTTTATCTGGATTAGGCCAGACTTCTTGCTAGGTTAGGTCAGGCTTTTTAGCTGGTTTTGGCTAGGCTTTTATTTGTGATGGGTGGATTTTCTTGCCTGTCAGGAGGGCTTTAGTCCATTTCCTGTCTAGAGGGCTTATCACGCATGGCAAGCAAGTCTCGCAAATTTTTCTTTTACTTGTTATTTTTTACTGAGCTCAAGTTTTTTTTTTATGAGGCCTTGTGTTTAGATTTTTGCAACTCAAAAGTTGAGTTTTTGTAAATGAAGTATGCTGGTAGAGTGGCCCTCAATCTTAAAAATTTGTTTAAGTTTGTGATGCAGCCTATACGAATGCAAGGAGTAAACAAGTATTTAAGATTCGAAGTGAATGTGTTTTAAAATAGTCAGATATCATTGGTTTACTAATCAACTAATTGAAACACTTCTAGCTTGGTACATTGCACAAATCAGGCATATTCACATCAGGCATATTCGAGAAAAAACATGTAGGAAAGTTTTATTCATATAAACATCACATTTCATACAATTTGAAACAATTAGGCCAGGCAAACACAAAGTTTTGGACTACTGTTTATATCTGACCAAGGCAATGTAGGCTACATATGAAATAATTTTAAATGGGTAATGTTCCATGCTCTAGGAATCATTTCGCCGTCTAGGGTTTGCAGGTTGTATGCACCCTGACCAACAATTGAATCAATCAGGTAAGGTCCTTCCCAGGCTGGGGCTAGCTTGCTTACATTTTCCTCCCTGGTGTTTGGGAAAACTTTCCTGAGTACCAAGTCTCCTACCCTGAATACCTTGGCTTTGACATTTTTGTTGTATCTTTTTGCAACCGTTTGTTGATAGGCGGCCATTCTGATGCTGGCTACTTCTCTTAGTTCCTCTGTCAGGTCTAAGCTGTCCTCCATCAGGGGAGTATTATTGGCTATGGTATTCAAGCTAGTTCTGGCTGATAGGATGTCGATTTCTGCTGGGCTCATGGCCTCACATCCGTAGACTAGGGAGTAAGGGGTCTGCCCTGTCACTGTTTTGGAAATGGTCCTATCAGCCCATAACACAAAAGACAACTCCTCTGCCCATTTGCCCTTTCGTGCCGTCAGCTTTTTCTCAGGCAATTTATGATTATTTTGTTGCTTGATTCGGCCTGGCCGTTTGCTTTTGGGTAGCCTGCTGTCGTTGTGATAAGCTTGATATTCCAGGCTTCACAAAATGCTATTGTTCTTTTGCCTATGAACTGGCCGCCATTGTCATAAATGATTTCTGAGGGGATGCCAAATCGGCAGATGATGTTCATTTTAATAAAGGAGATGACATCAGACACCCTGACTTGGCTGAATGAATCTGCCTTAATCCATTTTCAGAAGTAGTCAGTCATTGCTAGCATGAATACTTTCTGTCCTGGTGCTCGGCGTATTTTGCCAACAATGTCCATCCCCCACTTCATGAACGGCCAAGGAGCAGAGATTGGGTGTAGCTGCTTAGAGGGTTGATGAATATAGGGTGCGTGGATCTGGTAGGGTTTACATATGGAGCTAAATTCCAGGCGATCGACCCTCAGTGTTGGCCAGAAATAGCCTGTTTTGAGTACCTTGTTTGCCGCCTTTATGATTTCTGTAGTGCCCTTCGTGTATTTCTAACAGCACTTGTTCAACCTCTTGTGGTTCCAGGCATCTGAGATATGGTCCGGCCTGCGATCGCGTAAAAAGCGCATTGTTACTTATAGCATACGAGGTAGCTTTAATTCGAAGAGCTCTAGCATCTTGCCTGTTCGGGGGTAATATTCCCCGAAGGAGCCAATCGTAATATGGCTTTATCTGGGAATTGGCAACGTAAATGGGAAATGTTTGGTTCCTTTTGTCTATTGAGGATTCCAGTAGATGAACTATAGGAATATTTTCATGTGGAAGCATACATCCTCCAGGACATGCGTCAATCTTTTCATGTGGAAGCTGAAGACCTTTGACCACTTTTTTGGTATTGTAAAAATTACGGGTCATAATGTTATTATCGGGTATAACATCTTCAATTAAAGTAGCAATACTGTCAACCGCTTTAAACGGCATATTGAACTCACATTTTAACGTTACTATCCTCGATGCAACTTGCAACAATGACATTCTACTCCCCTCATATAAAGTTTTCTCGGAGTCCCTTAGCATATCAAAAAAGGCTTTGGCTTTTGGGTTTGGATCTTCTTCCTCGGTTATAGGTACACGATCGGGATTAGTGAAAACATTCGACTCAAAGGCATCAAGTACCATTTCTCTATATGGGTTCTCGGGTTCAGAAGAGTGTTCGGGATCAGAAGAGTATTTTTCCCCATGTGATATCCAGTTGTAATAGTTTGGAAAAAACCCATTCGTAATAAGATGTTCTTCTACTTCTACCTCAGGTAAATATTTTAAGTTTTTACATTTAGTACAAGGACACCTAAGTTTGCGTTGTTCGAAATCATATGATTCTGAACATCTAGCAAATTCAATAAACCCACGAACTCCCTTTACAAATCTAGCATTGGGACGTTTCTTCTTATCTACTCTTTCTTCGTACATCCAGCTACGTTCAAATCTCTTCATTTTAATCTAGATAATATATAATAATTAAACCAAACACACAACAATAATTTCAATTCAATAAGAATTCAACAAATAATAAGTTCAAGCTAAGAATTCAATCAAGTCAATATATGTACTTAAAGATTTCAATTGGGTCCTTATCACTCCAACCTAAACCCATCAATGTATATTTCAAGTCACTAGCAAATACATAATTGTGAATTTATTAGCGGGGAAAAAAAATTTGGCAGCAATTCCCTTAAGTTCTTCAAATACACAATGTGAAATAAATTTGTATTTATTTCACATATGTATTCGAAGAACATAAAGAAATTGTTACCAAACTCTTTCCCCACTAATAAATTCACAAGTATGTATTTACTACCTAAGTGACTTGAAATATACAAAGACAGTCCCAAAATGGGGACTATTCATGAATTTCTCCTAACGAGTAATTCATGAACGGGTACTAGGTCAATAGTAATTCAATTCTTGCATGGAAAATATTCACAATAACTTACAATAACATACAAACATAATAATTAACATCACAAAATCATCCTAGAAATCTAATTACTAACTATACTCATCATCCAATTTTCCCCAATTTCTAACCCTAATCACAATAACACCCAATTTTTTTTCAATTCACTAACTAAAAACATCCTAAAAACATCCTAATAATCTAATTACTAACTAAAATCATAATCCAATTTTCCCCAATTTCTAACCCTAATCACAATAACACTCCATTTTTTTCAATTAACTAACTCAAAACATCCTAAAAAGCATCCTAATAATCTAATTATTAACTAAAAGCATCCTAATAATCTAATTATTAACTAAAACCATCCTAATAATCTAATTAGTAACTAAAAGCATCCTAATAATCTAATTACTTGTTTGAATTACGATAATACTGTAAAGAGATTTAATACATAATTAAAGTTAGTAAATCGACACAAACCTGAAAAAGGAGTAAAATGTAGGTGAACGGCGGTGGTGGGTGGTCCGGTGGCGTTGCGGTGGTCCGGTATAAGGACTATCGGTCGACGGGTTTAGGGGGGTTTGAGGTTTTTTCTTTTTCAAACTTACGCAATAATGGGAATGACGGGTTGAAGAGGCGAGAAAAAAAATATAACAGGGGGTTAGCGACCGAATTCGGTCGCTAAATTCGGTCGCTAAATTTAGCGACTGAATTCGGTCGCTAAATTCGGTCGCTAAATTTAGCGACTGTAACTATACTCGGTCGCTAAATTTAGCGACTGAATTCGGTCGCCAAATTCGGTCGCTAAACTGGCGCAATGGTTCTTTTTGGATTCCCGCGGATTTTTTCAGATAAGATTGGGATAGGCTTTCGGTCGCTAAAATTGGCGACCGACGTCGGTCGCCCGCTTTTTTTTTTTCGGTCGCTAATTTGCGACTACCATTGCGGTGGCAGGTTTGGTCGCTATCTGGGGTAATTCTTGTAGTGATTGTTATAGTTAGGGGCACCAAAGTTGGATCCTAGGCCGGCCAGGGCATCAGCCTGGGTATTCAAATCCCTGGGAATTTGGTCAATACTGAATTTAGAAAATTTTGATTTCAAATTCTAGACAATGTCAAGGTAGAGCATCATCTTTGATCCTTTTGCAACATAGACTCCCTTAACTTGATTTGAAATGAGAAGGGAATTAGTGTGTACCTTGATGTTTTTGGCACCTAGATCAACACATACTTTTAGACCGGCTACCAGTGCTTCGTACTCTGCCTCATTGTTTGTTGCTTCAAATGCTCATCTTATGGCCGTACTATCCTATCCCACTATGGTGATTTGAGTACTATACATAGGCATGTTTCTCTTATATTGGCTGCAGCATCGACAAATAAGGTCCATACTAGGTCTATCTGGTCACTGGTCAGTGCATTTATCTCTTTACGTGAATCAGGTTTGAGGGTAGGACTAAAATCAGCCATAAAGTTTGCTAATGCTTGTGACTTGATCGCTTTCCGAGGTTCAAACTTAATATTATTGTAGGTGCTAAGCTGAACTGACCATTTGCATATACGTCCAGACAGTTCAGGCTTTCGCAGATAGATTTAATGGGTAGGTTGGTCAGGACAACTATGGGGTGGCTCTCAAAGGAAGGTCTCAACTTGGTGCAACTCATAATCAAAGCTAAAATATATTTCTCAAGTAATTCATACCTCATTTCAGCATCCAGGAGACTTTTACTTACATAGTAGACTGGCTATTGTTGTCCGTCCAGCTCTTTGACCAAAACTCCACTGACCGTAGTCTCAGTTACTAAGAGATAAATCGTCAGGGGTTAATCACTTAATCCTTTAATGGTTTTGCTAGTAAGGAGGGAGTGGATAAATAACTTTTTAGTTCCTCAAAGGCTGCCTGGTGATCAGGGGTCCACAGGAAGTCTTTGTTTTTTCTGAACAGATTATAGAATGACTTGCATCTTTCGGATGACCTGTTTAGGCTGCTACCCTTCCTGTTAATTTTTGGACGTCTTTGACACATTTTGGTGGTTCCAATTCCAAGATGGCCTTGATCTTCTTAGGACTGGTTTCTGTCCCTCTCTTTATTACCATGTAGCCCAAAAATTTCCCGACTGAGAGTCCAAAGTGACATTTGGAGGGATTCAGCTTCATATTGAATCATTCCAGTATTTGGAAGGCCTTCTCCAGGTCTTTACCGTGATCCTTAACCCTCTTGCATTTGACCACCATGTCGTCAATATTGACTTCCGTACGTAGAAAACATAAGGAGCGACTTTGGAAGATTTCCGAAAAGAAAGTCTGTCGCCGGATGGTTCCTCAATCGAGGATAAGGTGTACTCGATCGAGGGACCTATTGTCGTAGCTTCATATTCTTGAGAAAAGGTTCCTCTATCGAGGATGTGATATCCTCGATCGACGGACCTCTCAGCGCGTAAGTCCTGCTTCGCGCACTGAAGTTCAAACGTCCGCCATTTATTCGTTACTTACTTGTCAGAATCAAACAATTTTCGCGGCGTTGGAGAGCTAAAAGAATAAGCTTTCACCACCAATTGAACTCACCTGATTATCATTTTAGCCTGCGATATGGCCCTTATAACTAGGTACTAGTTATATGGAGTTGTTCTTTTGCTAGCGTAGCTTCAATTCTCTTCCTTTAGTTTTATAAATTCTCGTGCCATGCTCCGTGTATTACTCCATGCCAACTCCACGATGCTCTTTATGTTCATTTGCTCCTCAAAATTTTCATATATGCATTAAAACATCGAATTGCAGAAGTATCTCATTCTAGCATTAATGGCATATATAGTGTATAATTTAGCACAAAAATGTCTCAAAACAACTAAAGGAGAGGCGTAAAAAGTGTATGAGAATATGACTCTTCAGCCTCATATGTCCGACTCGGAAGAACATTACCGTCGGGAAGCATGTCACATAGAAAAGCTAGAAGATCGTAAAACTCTTATCACTCAAACCATTTGACCCCTTCAAGTTATATAACTTTACCACCGTGGACAATTTGTTATAATTCTTACAACAAGTAAATAAAGGAATTTCAGATTGACTCGACTTTTCAATTAAATCATTAGCCTTTATTTCTCCATCACTGGTAGCTTCAAAGTCATCAGATTCATCATCTTCAGTAAACTTTCCATCTAAAAGAACTACTTCAGCTGTAGGTGAACGATTGTTTACATATCATACATTATTTACCTCAACATGAAATTCCCCACCCCCATACTCTAATTCTCCAAGAATAATCCAACGCCTATAATCTCAACTGAAACTATTTTTTCTAATTGTATTTTGACATCTGCAATAGGCAAAACCCTAATATTACTACATCTATTACAAAGGCGGGGGATTAATGAGCGGAGATTAAAATTTTCATTAACAAAACTGAAAAATTCAACAATTCCATCATTATAAATAGGATCAACAAAGTCACCATCAATTATCCAAGTTCAACCCATATATAAACCAGTGGCTATGAAAATGAGATTACCTTTTTTGAGTTATAAAGATTAATGACAGCGACGACAACAAAGATTAACATAATTATTTTAGACAAATTAAATATTCATTAAAGTTTTGTTAACCGTCTGCATGCAGTGGTTGAGTTGGTCAAATTGAATACTCTAAATCCCTTGACTACGGTTGAATTGTAAATCGTTCTTTCATTATAAAAAATGGTAACGATTACAGGAAATACGTTGCAATAACATAACAACAGGTACCAAAAACCGTTGCCGAAAAAATTTAGTAACGGCTTTCCACACACCGTTTTCTTAAACTGGTAACAGTTGAAAAAAACCGTTGACAAGAGTGAATCTAGAACGAGATTTTGGGAACCTTAAAGGGTTATTTATAACGGTTTGTTAAACAACCAATGTCTATGTATAATAACAACGGTTTTCCTGAGAATCCGTTATTATAAGGAGAATATCCTATGGAGAATATTCTATGCATTATTATATTGATTATGAGGCATTACTAGGCTGTTATTCTTAGTCTCTCCACTTTCCTATCAATGTATCGATATTGCTATTTAAGCCATGTTTTGGGCATAATAAAAAATAGATCTTTCCCTCTTACTCTCTAACATGGTATCAGGGATTTTCCACACACCTCAAACACTCACCCTAAAGCGAACCTAATCACGAAAATCATCAGCCTCTTCAACATGCCAGGAGACGATGACTCCGTGTAAAACCCCTCGTCGCAGCGGAAAAAATAAAACCTACAACATGCCAAAATTTAAGCGGAATTTAAACTTTAACAGGCATAAAAACGAGGTGAATTAAAACTGATACTGAAACAACTGATATAAACAGAAACATAGATAAGTATAACTGTCTAAGTACTGAAAGTAAATATATACAACAGCCTGGGATGGCACATCCCTACAGGCACTCAAAACCGAAATGAAAGTCTAGAGTCTAGCTAACGCAAAAGTGTAAGTCAATCGATGAATAACGGATCATCGCTCGCTAGCTCCATGTAAACCCCTCTGTCAACCTGTCATGTACCTACATACATGTAAACATGTACGCCGCAATCAGTGGGGAGTGACTAGAGTTCTCCTAGCCACCTTTTGTAACGACACGTAACACAAAAATACACAACATACTCCAACATATATAAAACATGTGAAGCATATAAATCTCAATATCTGAATCTCAAATCAACATGCAAATACTATGCAAGGCTCTCAACCAACTTCGGAAACTATTTGGAAGGAGAGCCGGTTGCCCGGCCGGGGGTCTTTCAATCCAAACCATTTACGAAACTAGCCAAAGAGTCATCCAATGCCTTGGATGGACAGTTCTAAAATCAATACACTATATCCATCATAGTCAACAATAACATCTGACACTGTACCATAACTAGGCAAGCAGATGCAAAACAGCAGGTATAAAGGTTCAGCGGTCAACTTAAGACATAACCTAGATACTAAATATTCAGCAAGAATAAAGGTTCAGAGGCGACATCTTAACGCATAATCTAGATACCAAAATCACATTCACAAGCAATGGGTCTAGAGGTGAACTTAACACATATCCCACTACCAACAAATGTCGGGTCCAGAGGTGAGCTTAACAAATATCCCAACATACATACACAAGCAATGGGTCCAGAGGTGAGCTTAACACATATCCCACTGCCACACACAAGTATTGGGTCCAGAGGTGAGCTTAACACATATCTCAATACACAGCTATCGCACACTGGGTCCAGAGGTGAGCTTAACACATATCGCAATATGCAACAACCGGTCACGTGTCAGGTCCAGAGGTGAGCTTAACACATATCCTGACACGCCACATCCATACACGTACCGGGTCTAGAGGCGAGCTTAACACATATCCCGATACGCCACAAATAAAAGACGTAATGGGTCCAGAGGTGATCTTAACACATATCCCATCACGCGACAAATGGCTCACGTATTAAGCTCAGAGGCCAGCTTAAGGCATACCTTAATACGCATCAATACAATAGCATACATATATAGAAACCATATCCTTAGTTCTAATCTCCTATACTTCTAAACAACACTTAATTGATCCCGGGAACTAAGTTGAGGGAGAGCCGGTTTCCCTTTCGGTTACCCGACCGGGGGGTCTCTATCCTCTCTCCATTCCCGAACCCAATATAGTGTCGCCCATCCTCCGGGGACCTCAAACACACATAAGTAAGAGATAACCAAGTTCAACAACAATTATGACCAACCTAAGACTTTCCTTCCACAAGTCTAAGGGTCACTAAACATCTAACTAGGTCCACTAGGTCTCATTACCAACCTAGGATAAGATTAACTTAGGAAGAGAAACAACCTTCTAAACATTGTTTACTAACTACTCATTACCATTAAGTGAATACTAACTTTAGCTAAGGAACAACATCCTAAAACGTTGCTTGCTAACTACCCATTAACCATGACCTTAAACATCACAACCTATGATACTTAATCATGTTAAACAATTTAAAAAGGAACCTTACAACAAACAATTGCAAAAGGATTAACATGAGGCAATTTAGCTAATCGCTTGACCAAACTTACTTAGCCTAAACATACATATAAAACCAAGTAATTATATTCATAAACGCCACATAAACATCACTTAAGCGATTGGGAAACAAGTCCCCAAAACAATCACGAAACAATTAAACAACACAAACGTTACAGCCATATTGCGTAGCCTGCGTAATGGGGTTGCACAGCTGGGCCTCAATTGCGCAGCCTGCGCCCAGTCCTGCGCAGCCTGCGCCCATGCACGGGCAGGCTCAATTCGCGATTTTCCTGCACTTTCTCAATTCCTTCAAACTTTCGACAAATGATTATACACTATGATTTCAAGCCACCATTCTATCCTACCAGCACATATAATCCCATAACAATCCCAAGTACATATCAAACATGATTTTTGAACAATTGAAACACAAATGAAGAACAAACTTTGTATTTGTCTTAAGAACTTGAAATCTGAAAATAAGCAAATAATCATATGAACACCAAACCAATCATGTGAATATCATCTAAGATCAAACCCTAACATGTTTCTAAGTCTTAAACAACAATAAGCATCATAAAAATCAGAAACTTCAACCAACAATATCAAGAAATGTGCTTATTTAACAAAAAGGCCGAGTTTCTCATTATCGTCACCTCAAAAAGCGATTAAGCTCCAAGATCCTCTTCAACAATGAAACTATCAACACCAAGATCCTCTAAACCAGCCCCTACAACAAAAGAAACGGGTTTTAGAGGCTTAAAACGGAAATGAACCCAAAACAGCGTCTTTTTCAAGTTGAACAAAATCGAAATTGAAAGAGATAGATCTCTTGGAAATTTTGCAAGGATTACGAAAATGTATAACATACCTTGATTCGGGATTGGGAAGAGCTTAGAAAGTTGATTTTAAGCTCTAAAGGAAAAGGAAAAATGGAGGAAATGGGAAGCAGTAGAATGAGTTGTGAACATGAAGTGAATGTCGACATAAGGGTTTTGTGGTGGGGTTTAAGTAGTCCTTTTTTTATTTCGAGTCGGGTCACTAGTTGTGAACGGGTTTTGAGTCGGGTTTGATTTAGCCAAGTTATTAACCTCCTAAGAACTTAAGGTTTCTTAAGACGGATCTTAACGGAAGATTTAAAAATAACTTAACAATCTATATTAAAATATTATTTTATTCCGTAAAATAAATTAAAACCTTTAAAATATAATTTACGAAAATACGGGATGTTACACTCCGTGTCCCCTAAAATCGAAACCTCTAGTCCTTACAATCTAGGATCTCATGCTCCTAGTGCCAAAATCTCTAACATTATGTTAACCCGATACAATTATGAAGATTGGCATAAATCCATGCAAATATCATTAAAATCGCGACGCAATTTTGATTTTGTTGACGGTACTCTAAAGAAGCCTACTCACCCGGTGACCCTCGACAACTGGGAAGTTGTTCATTGTACGCTTGTTCAATGGATTCGGAATATGATTGACCCGTCGCTATTACCCACTATTCGGTAAGGCGAGGACGCGTCATTCCTTTTGACCGATTTGAAGGCTCGCTTCTCTATCGTCGATGGTTCGTTGATTCATAGCCTTAAAACTCAACTCAAAAACAATGTCCAAACTAAAGGTATGGACGTTAATACTTATTTTGGCAAATTACAATCGCTTTGGGATGCATTGATTATTCATGAGCCACCTTTCGCGTGTAAATGCGGCCACTGCAAATGTGAAATCGGCAGGGATACAGTGAAGCGTTTGGATAATAAGCGCCTTCATCAATTTTTCATGGTTCTCGATAGCACTTTATACGGTAGTATTCGTTCACAATCATTTCAACTTGATCATTTACCAAGTCTTAGTCGTTCTTATCATGTCGTTTTACAAGAAGAGCGTTTACGCGCCGAAACTATACCCTCTGAAGTACTGATATTGCTGTTTTCGCCATCTCCTCTTCTCATCCTTCTTCTGATTGGCGTGCCCAACGAGAGAAGGAGTGATACCGTCGTTTAGTACCAAAAATAAATACCTAAGTACTACTAACAGAAGTCAGCGGTAAGTAGGGTCAATCTCCACAGGGAGACTAAGTTGCTAGTTATCTGTTTAATTTGGTTTCTCGAAATGTCACAGAACTGGGGTTTTTTTATTAGATTAATTAACTACTTGAAACAAGAAAAAGAGAAAGCAAGAAAGATTATAAAACTGAGCTTGAGCAATTAAAAAGGGAGTATGTCATGAAATGGGTCGTCGCGGTAGTTCATGTTATGCGAAAATACTAGGTCAGTCAAATCATTGATAAGGTGGGAACGATTAATATCCTTTCGGTCTGAAATCACCCTAGACTCCCCTATCAATCTTTCGATCCAGATAGGTTATATAGATTGTCCTAAGCAAGCCTACTCTACCAATCTTTCGATCCAGGCGGAGTTTTACTAGATAAACCGGACTCATGCATGCATTCAATTAACAGGTTTTATGATTAGATTGCTTATATACAAACCTCATCGCAGAAAAGACTAACGTGTGAATCCTACAACATTATAACCGCGATTCCCCTCATCCTAACATACTAAAGAAATTAGCCACACATGGCTTCGGGAGCTACGCTAACAGTTGAGTTGCAAGTGTAAAAATACATGATATAAGCTAATTGAAAGTACTAGAAGAATAAGAGAAACGAGAAATAAATCAAAAGAAATTAAATTAAAAGAGGGAAGAAAGATTATAAATTAATCCGGAGTCCGAGGCAAGAAGGAAATAAAGAAGAAATCTAAATCTAAGAGTTTTTGTGAGGGAAAGGAATAGTAAAGTGGTGTGTCAATAAGAGGTGTGTTAATCCCCTTTTATAAGATAGATTAAGCTCCTCATAAATCTGACCAAAAACCCAGTCGTAAATCCCATTACGGAATTTTGCTCGATCGAGTTCCAATTTTACTCGATCGAGTAAAAATCTCCAAAATCCCCTAGATCGAGTAAAGCAATGACTCGATTGAGGTCTTTCTCTCTGGTAAATACTCGATCGAACAACGGGTCCCTTAGAATCCCTCGATCGAGTAGAAAGAGTACTCGATCGAGTACTTCTCAGCGCATGTTTCCTGCACTGCGCACTGAATTTCAAACGGCCGCCATTTATTCGTTACTCAGGAAAATTAAGCGTTTTTGGTGGCGTTGAAAAGCTAAGAGGACAAGATTTCATATCCAATTCTAAGCACTTGATTATATATTGTAGAACTCGAGATATGGCTCTCCAAAGTAGCCACTATCAAATTGGAGTTCTTCCTTCGCTTGATAGACTTTCATTGCTCCTATGCGCATCTCAAAACGGTAGTAACAAGCTCTGACTCAACTCTTCTCCTAAATGCATGTATAAGGACATGTTTTAGGCTTGATTATGATATTCTCCAGCTCATATCTGCAATTAACACAAGACAAACCACAGTAGACTATTCGGGGGACATTTGTAGTAAAGCACTACGAAATAAGCATGGCAATGCGTGCTAATATGTCCTAAAAGGTCTATATAAATTGCACGCATCAAGGAGCGGGGTGAGCGGCACCAAAAACTTGTATGATCTTGCTGTGAGACTTGAGGCCACGAAGTTGCTAACTGTTTCATTAAGAAGAATAGTTTTCTTAAATGGTAGGGCGACAGGCCACGCACTCTTGCTGATTATCGCCGCTATAGGATGTCGGCCTCCAAGGGCTAGCGTGGTGCTTCTGCCACGGGTTCTGGTGCTTCCGGTTCAGGGGCTGCTTCCGGGATAGTCCATGGCAATGCTGTCATGGGTCCTTCAGCGCATTCTCTCCTTGATTCTGAACGACTAAGTGGTATGTGTTGTTGGATTCTTGATACTGACGCTTCCAACCATGTAACGGGTGCTATATCATGCTTGACAGCGACTAAAATTATCAATGGCAGGCCTGTTGGTTTACCGAATGGACAACAAGTCATACCCACCATGACCGGATCCGTTTAAATTAATGATTTCCTTACTCTTCATGACGTTCTTTATATACCGAGCTTAAATGCAATTTGATACCAATTTCGCAACTTACATCGGACACTAATCTTTGCTTTGAATTTGCTAAATCTTCTTGTCTTATTCAGGACCGTTCCGTGAGGACGACGATTGGAGTTGGTGAGTTATGGGATGGACTTTTTTGGATATGTGCGGGGACAAAGACTATGGTGGTGAATAATGTGACGCACGCAACTAGGTATTTTTGATCTTTGGCACCGACGTCTTGGTCATCCGTCGGATAAAGTAGTAAAGAATATTCCTCATCTTAGTAGTTTAAATTGCAATAAGGATTTGGTTTGTGATATTTGCCACTATGCAAAACCGCATCGTCACAGTTTTAATTCTAATAACAAGCATGACTCGGATTTGTTTGAATTGATCCATTGTGATTTAAGGGGATCTTATCATACTCCTTCGTCGTGTGGAGCACGCTATATTTTTACCATTGTTGATGACTACTCCCGAGCCACGTGGTTTTATTTGCTTTTTGATAAAAACAAAGTCATTGATATGTTTATGAGCTTTATTAATATGGTTGCCACTCAATTTTCAGAAACAATAAAAATTGTGCGTAGCAACAATGGGACGTAATTTAATTGTATGGCCGCATATATTGTTTTCTCTCAAGGTATTCGATTTGAAACGTCTTGTGTTGGCATGCCACAACAAAATGGGCGGGTCGAACGCAAACATAGACATATCTTGAATGTTGCACGTGCTCTTTGCTTTCAAGGTAACCTTCCCACCGATTTTTGGGGGGAATGTGTTTTATCGGTTGCTTACTTGATTAATTGGACTCCCTCATCTTTACTAAATGGGAAAGCACTATTTGAATGTCTATTTGGTGGACCATTGTCTTACACGAATTTGCGTGTCTTTGGCTGTTTGTGCGTTGCTCATAATCAAAATACTAAAAGAGAAAAATTTGCTAAACGAGGTCCTAAGTGTATTTTTGTCGGTTATCCATCTAACAAAAAAGGTTGGAAGCCTTACGATATCGACACCAAGTCGTTCTTTGTTCCCAAGATGTGGTATTTCATGAATCCGAATTTCCATTTTTTACTGATGGGGCAATGGTAATAACTAGCCCTGTTGATGATTCCCATTTGCTTGATGAACCATTCAATGTCCCACCACCCATTAATCCGGGTTTCGCTCACCCATATACTAGTTCGGCTGCTACCATCAGTGACGGACCTGATTTTACCCGCTCTGGCCTAGCAGCTATACAAGCACCTAGAACCGTCGCCACACGGGAGGGGATCTCGGGAAGTTCTGAAACAGAGGAGGTCTCGGGCAGTTCTAAAATAGGGGGTCCCGTGTAGCAGCGCTGCCGAGCCTGCTGTCCTTGGTAAGGGTCGACGCATTCGTTTTCCGATCTCACGACTTCGTGGTTATGTCCTTGACACGACGCACAGTCAATCCTCGTCTCCTAGTCCACTGAGTTATCCGACATCGTCCTCAGGTACGCCATATCATTTAACAAATTATCTTACTTGTGATTCCTTCTCGAAGAAACATCGTTTTTTTTTTGTCAGCCGTCACTAAGGGTGTGGAGCCACCAACTTTCAAAGATGTTATACGTGATGATGGATGGTGTGCCACCATGAAATTAGAAGTTGAGGCTCTTGAACGAAACAAAACATGGGAACTTGTCGACCTTCCTCCTAACAAAAAGGCCCTTGGTTCTCGATGGATATATAAAATCAATACAAGTCCGGTGGATCGATCAAACGACTGAAAGCCCGTCTTGTTGTTTTTTGGGAATCATCAAATTGAAGGAATCGATTATGGTGAGACATTTGCACCCGTTGTCAAAATGATCACTGTTCGTAATTTTTTAGTTGTCGCTGCTATAAATAAATGGGAACTTCACCAAATGGATATGCACAACGCCTAGCTTCTTACACGGTGATTTGAATGAGGAAGTTTACATGAAAATTCCTCCGGGTTTTAGTCGTGGCAAAGAAGGCAAAGTTTGTCGTTTGAAAAAGTCTCTATATGGTCTTCGTCAAGCTCCTCGATGTTGGTTTGCCAAGCTCACTATGGCTCTACAAAAATACGGGTTCACACAATCTCATTCTGATTATTCTCTATTTTCCTACTCGCATGACCGGGTTCGGCTTTTTATTCTTATTTATGTTGATGGTCTGGTTATTGCGGGAAATAACTCTTTCGCTGTTGCGAAATTCAAGGAGTATTTGGGAAAGTGTTTTCATATGAAGGATTTAGGCCCGCTCAAATATTTTTTGGGACTCGTAATTTCTAGGACTTCAGAAGGCCTTTATATTAGTCAACGAAAATATGCCCTTGACATCATTTCCGAAGTTGGTCTTTTGGGTTGCAAGCCTGCCCAAACGCCCATCGAGCAGCATCACTAGCTCGGTGTCGCTACTGGTTCGCTCATTACCGACATTGAGTCCTATAGACGTCTTGTTGGGCGGCTCGCCTATCTCTCGGTGACACGCCCTGACATGTCCTATGTCGTGCATATCCTTTCTCGCTTTCTTCATCAGCCCCACGAAGAGCATATGTCTGCGGCCCTTCGAGTGATCAAATATAACAAAGGGAGCCCAGGTCAAGGTATCCTCTTTCGTTCTGATAGTGATTTGAGTATTATTGGCTGGTGTGATTCGGATTGTGGCGGCTCTCCAATTACGAAAAGATCCGTCACCGGTTGGCTCGTTTTTTTGGGTGGTTCCCCCGATTCATGAAAACATAAAAGCAAAACACGGTTTCCCTGTCCTCGGCAGAAGCAGAATATCGTTCCATGCCCAATATCGTTTTTGAAATAAAATGGTACCGTTTAAGGGTCTCCTTCTCAATTTCGACATTTCTCTCCGTGGAACCATGCACGTTTTTTCCGATAGCAAGTCCGTCATTGATCTTGCTCGGAACCCCGTTTATCTCGAGCGCACAAAGCACATTGAGATCGATTGCCACTTTATTTGGGATGCTATCATTGATGGATTGATTACAACAGCTCACGTGCCTACTTCGTCCCAATTGGTCGATACGTTCACCAAACTTTGGGTGCCCACAATTTTATGCTCTTCTTTGCAAACTCGGCGTTCTCGACCTTCACGCTCCCGCTTGATTGGGGGTATTAGGAGAATATCCTATGGAGAATATTCTATGCATTATTATACATATTATGAGGCATTATTAGGCTGTTTTTGTTAGTCTTTCTACTTTCCTATCAATTTATCGATATTGCTATTTAAGCCATGTTTTGGGCATAATAAGAAATAGATTTTTCTCTCTTACTCTCTAACAATTATTTTTATGGCGCAGTTTAAGTTTCCGTCAATACTTGGAAAACGGCAATGTAAGTGTCATTATTATATGCATTAAACCGTTATGATATGCTCGTTATTGATGGCCATATTTAGCGTAGAGTATTCTGCTTTTATGATATGTCGATATATTAACATATGGAGATATATTTGTGTTTGGTTTATACATCAAGATCATAAAATGATGGGTACATAATTGTATTATGATTAAGAATTAACAATAATGGTCATCGAGTAGTTTGATTGTCTAATTCAAACACTAATTTACAATGCCAAAATCATGTAAACACAACCAATTCAACGCATCAATAATTCATAAACTATAATAAGTAGTGAGTGCAACGGCACGATTCCGAGCCCACAATAAGGTGTATGTAACGATTTTATACCATCTTTTAGACGAAAAAACAAAGCTTTTCAGCATTTTTCATTTTTGTTTCATATTACTATTTCATATTCAACACCTACCATACATGCAATGCATATATTGATTTGATATATAAGTGGATATCACGTACATTATCCAGCTCATTCCACTCTCCATATCTTCTCGTAAATGTATCTGTATATATTATGTAAAGAAAACCGTGTTTGAAGAGAGAAATTTTCTCGTATATATATATATATATTCACCTAAACCATCACCCCTCTCAATCCAAAATCCACAATTCCACAATCAACACTAATTTCACACCCAACAAAAATGACAATCCTCCGATTCTCCTTCCTCCTCATCGTGGCTCTCGCGGCTACCACCACAGCCCAACCCACCGCACCCACCCCCGCCCCAACGGCCGCAATCAACCTAACTGCCATCCTCGAAAAAGGAGGCCAATACACTACTTTCATCCGCCTCTTAAACACTACCCAAGCCGGCCAACAAGTCGAGAATCAAGTGAAGAACTCAAACGAAGGCATGACCATCTTTGCACCAACTGATAACGCCTTTCAAATCCTAAAGCCCGGCACAATCAACGGCTTGACAACCCAACAACAAGTCCAACTTATCCTCTACCATGTCCTCCCTAAATTCTACTCTTTCGAGTCATTCCAAACTGCCAGTAACCCCGTCAGAACCCAGGCTACTGGCAATGACGGTAAGCCCTTCAGCCTTACCGTCACTTACTTGGGTGTTAAGAACGTTAATTTGTCAACAGGCGTGGTTAGCGTCACAATCAATAATGCGTTGAGGAGCACGTTACCTCTGGCTGTTTACCAGGTCGATAAGGTGTTGTTACCCGAGGAGTTGTTTAGTGCTAAAGCCCCTAAAAGCTCGCCCCACAGTGCAGAGGCACCCCAAAGCGATAGCGATAAGGCTAAATCTCCCGAGGCGGAGGACAATGGAAAGAGTGGAGCGTATGGTCTTAAAAGTATGGGGCTGTCTGGTGTTGTTGCCATTGTTTTGGTTACCATGGGTCTACTTCTCTAAGCCGGAATGTCAATGCTCAACGTATTTATTTGATTTTTCATTTTCGTTTGTGTTTTTATTTTCCTTTTTTTATTATTGTGGACGACGTACATTTTTTTGTGAGAAATAGGAAGTAAATCAATTGATTCCATTCATTTTGTGGTGTATTTGGTGTGATGATTGGGAACAAGGATTATTGTCGTGGTTTTCTTGAACGAATTTGACAATTTGTCTATTGTGTATACGTACGAGTTTAATGAAGCTCACTCGATGATTAAGAATTAGCTCAGGTACTTGAGCTTCAGCTCGGAATTGACTTAAAAAATTTCGAGCTTAAGAAGTCAATATTCAAAATTGGCACAAATTTGGATCAAGCTCAACTCTAGCTTGCTTATATCATTATTTTCACTATTTTCTTAAAATTTTAAATCAAATTAAAAATAAATACTCTTTACGTCCCGGTCAATTGTTGTCATTTGGCTTTGACACTCTAAAACTAAGGAAAGGCGAGGGATCAATTACTAATGACAAGTGGATTAAGTAGAGTGTGAATGATCAAATTATTTTTCAAATTTATTCTTAAAATAGAAAAGACGACAAATCATAGTCATAAAGAGAGTGTATTTTAAGAAAACTCCGATTATAAAATATCAAATAATACAAAAATATGATTATAAATGTAAACTTAGCATTTTATCCAAAACAAAAACAACTGTAAAATGTGTAAAATAAATAAATAAATAAATAATAATAATAATAATAATAATAATAATAATAATAATAATAATAATAAATTTAATAAGTAAATAAGTAAACCAGTCTTAACAATCTTTTAATTTCAAGCTATACTAAGCTCAAAATCGGCACAAATGTGGTCCACCTTTGCTCAAAATTAGTTGTGACCAAGCTTATTCAATAACTCTACAAAGAGGTTCAAATCATTTAAAGCTATATCTTCATGTAAATTCATATATCTTGTGTATTACGTTTTTAATATTATTGACAAAGGCAAACCTAAATGATTTAGGAGAAAGTTTTTTCATTGATTTAGTTTTTCTATACCGCTTTAAGAACGGTTTGACGGGGACACATAATTATTGCAACATACTGCAAATCAAAAATTTCAAATTTTCATTGTTTAAAGGGGCAATGGGTCCGTCAACACCCATCTTGCTTTATCCTGACATTACACCAAATAAGAGCATCAATAACGGTTAGAAAATGTCATATACCGTTGTGACACCAAAAAAGAATCGTTATTGCATCGACCGTTGTTAACAATATTACCACGGTTAATAGAAACGCGGAATCGTTATGAAATGTAATCAACGGGCTAAGATATCGTTATGGAAATTTTAAGAACGGATCAAAAACCGTTGTCAATAATATTGAAACTGTGGTAGTATTTGTTTGGAATGATCTACGGAAAACTATGAAACGGGTTTATTGAAAGAAAACCGTTGTAAACTATTAAACACGACAACGGTTTGTGCTTTGTAAACCGTCATAAATGTCATGAATTCTACAACGATTTTACTTTGTTATTTTTTTTATTTTTGGCCGCATCATTATGAATGAATATGTCAACATGTTTCTATTTACATGCGACCGTATCAATATATTTATTAGCCACAATTTAGTTATTAACCATTATCAAAGTTATAATTATATTTTAAAAAATGTTTTATATTAGCAGATTCCAGCTAATGTGTAAATGTTATTTTTGCAGTAGCATGCTACTGCAAAATAACATTTCAGCTCATATTGCAAAACTTCAATCGAGCATCATGACTATATTACACATAATGATTTATTCAATCAGGCATCAAAATATTATCTACAAGGTGACCAAAACCAAATACACATGGCTCTATTTACACTCCGGCAAAGAAAGAAAATAAGTGGCTCACTTAATGTTGATGTCGGTGATGTCTTCCTTTGTATAGGTTGGGTCTTTGTCGTCGATTGTAGGTGGGAACTAAAAATCAAAACATACTTAATCAAAATCGACAGAATAAGTGGAATATTACACATTTACACATAATTAAACCCAAGTTACATTTGAAATAGTTAATAGAATAATACAACAACCGGTGACTCTAGATTTATACACCAATTAAGATATCATTTTTGCTGAGTTTGGATTGTAACTGGGCAGTTACAAAGTCAGTTCATTTCATTACTGAGTCTGCATCATTTTGCATGCATCATAAAATTTTAGTACAAGTCCTACAAATATAGGATACTAGTTTTTAACCGTGCAAAATTGCACGGTTATAATTTTATGAGCATCGATATGCTGATTAATATTAAAAAATGTTAAACCAAATACATGTATATTCTATACTCCATTTTCTTTATAATAATAATAATAATAGTTTAAAACACGTGAAAAAATGCACGAATAATTCAATGTTAAAACATGATAACAAAATATTTAGATCTAATCATTTTAGTGGACTAGTTGTTATTCCGCGCGCGATGCGCGCGGAATTCCAAGGGATGTAATTTGTCATTAAGTAAATATTCATAATTTCAACGTGGTACACTTTTTTGTTCGTATCATATTCAGTGGCGTGTTGATCTGTTGTAGAATGATTTTGATGAAAGAATAATCATATATTGAATAACTAACATCTTTGATTATAATCATATATAGGCTATCTATCACGTGTAAAGTACGTAAACATTGGCTTACGGAAATCATTTTCATGATTTTATACATACACAACAAACTTTCTAACCCGATAATTATTATTATGTATAATAAGTTGTTGTTATGAGATAAAAAATTATTCTTTTAATTCATCATAAACTGATAACTTGTAACATATGTATGGGATATGACAATACGAAGGCTGTCTTTAATATAGACTACAACCGTTTAAATTCTATGTTTTTGACAGGGTGCTTGATAGACTTAACATTGAGGCCCTATCTTGACAATGAATTCGCATCATTGTTAGCTATGTGTATTCAGTATTAAGTATAATAGATAGTCTGGTAGTATAATAGAATTTAAAGTAATGGTCCTACGAACTATTTGATCTTTGCGCAAATGTCATTTGATCGAATAGTGAACGCAATAATCAACATCAAAATTGACACAAATTGCATATTTAATTCAATGTATGAAATCAAATTACCTTCATTCAAAACAGGATAAAAAGAATAGGAATACTAAAGCAACAGTTTTCATGCGTAGTGCGTGATAAACAGTAGAACTTTTGTCCTTCTACTTTGTGCATGTCATTTTTCCTCCTCTACTTCCCGATTCTCTTTATTTATTCGTATTCTTCTTCCTTTACTCTAAATTGAAAGAGGGGAAACTCATTGCGATGATATCTTGTGTTCTTACGGAGTTATAACAAATCTTCCCGGTCATGAATATCGAGGTGTTGATTGAAGCAGTATGGACCTGAATTTTTTCGACAAACAGATTCCGTGATGCAAACAACAATTATGGACCTAAATTAGAAGCAACTCCAAAGTCCAAATGGATCACGATATACATTCCTAAACAGTTTTCATGATTTGCACAAATTATATCATAGCTGAAGGATGAGCAGACAATTTAGAGGAGCAGTGGTGATGGTGGTGGCGATGGAGCAACGATGGCGCAATGGAGGAATGGATGAGAGCAGCGATGGAGCAGACCAGTTTTGCGAGTGAGAGCAGCGATGAAGATCAGAGTATAAGTCTTTTATTTATTATAATTAATAATTTTAGTATAAGTTTTTATTAGGTAATGAGTGATTAAATATATATGCGACTATTTTGGAATACGAGTAATATAATGTACGTGTTTAGGAAATATGTAAATAGCGTCAAAATTATATGTTTTTGCGTCAAATTTTAGTTTAATAAATGACAACGGTCATTACAAAACCGTTGCCTTAATTGTGTCCAAAAAATACACATGGCAACGGTTTCTGAGTGGACCGTTGCCATTAGGGGTGAGCAAAATCGTATACCCGGTACAAAGTTGAAAACCGTATCGGATATACGATTTTAAAAATCGCAAAAACCACTATACAAAACCGATACGGTTTAATCGTATATACGGTTTTCGGGTACCCGGAAAAACCGTGTATACGGAATCCGTATATACGGATACGGTTTGGTGATGAATGCCCAATTAAATATTGTAGTTATTCAAGTGCTAGTAGTTACATCAAACCTGCCTACATCTAATGAATGACTAATTTTTTATTTATTAAGATATGTTAGTAAAATAAGTCATAAAAAATCATTAAGAGTGGAAGTTGAAAGCTGAACTTTGCGTTTCATTAATTTTTTTTATATACAAATTTCAAACCATGTCAAAACCGTATATATTTTTTCCTTTTTGCTCGACCCGGATACGACACAGTTTTGTGAAAACCGTATCGTATATACGGATTTCAGTATCGAATATACGGAAATTTGTATATTTCAAATCGTATACCGTAACGTATCCGTATTATAACCGTATCGGAATTTTTTGTTCACCCATAGTTGCCATATGAGTTTTTTCTCTATATTTGGCAACGGTCGTTGTTAACAACCGTTGCCTTTTCTAATAGGCAACGGTTATTTTTAATGACCGTTGCCATTTATACATGCCTAAAGTCATTCCTGTACTAGTGTATGCTACGATGAACACAATTCTCACAAAACCTTAGAAGTGGTAAAAATCATGTATGGGGAGAATAGAGCACAAAACCTTCCATTAATTGGTTAGATACATAACCACTAGATCCCATCCGTTATTTTGATATTTGCATTTAATAAATTTTACTTTCCCATTCATATCCAAATTACGTCTATTTCATTTTAATTCATTCATATCCAAATTACGTCTATTTCATTTTAATTCATTCATATCCAAATTACGTCTATTTCATTTTAATTCATTCATATCCAAACTACACCTTTCCTAATAAAGCCAAAAAAATTACTAAAGTATCTTTATGAACATCAATTATTTACACAAAATGTCAACCAATGGCACACCATTAAACAATAAAAAAAAAACATTAACATTAACCCAAAAAACAACATAAACACTTCCCATTGTACTTTCAATAATTTTTTAATAAACTTTTAAAAGTTACACATAAAGTATAAATACACTGTGGATTTGAATGGATGAAGTATTTAACAAAAACCGCAACTTCAAGTTCTACCTTAATGGGCCCCTTCTAGATTTGGGTCATTGTCATTTGACCTAATAAACACTCATTAGGACCGACCCTAACAACAAGAACAACAACTAGAACATATATATCACAAATTCTCATTGTAGATGGAGGGTATCCGTCACAAGGAGAAGACGGGTACCATTTTGTCTCATAAAATGCCCATTTAGAGGAGAGAGGGAAGCACATGGGGTACCCCACCTTGTCCTCCTATTCGTTTTATGAATGTCATTATCCGTCTTTCTACCCGATCCGTCACAAACAAGACTTGCTACACATATATTAGTATAATTTTATGGAGTCCACCATCAGTATCAAACTTGATTGAGATTTGGGATGTAGACGCATTCAAAGGCTCTACTCTATATTAGTCCCGAACGACACAACAACTTGTTAATGGGAAGTTAGCGAAGAGCACAATGATCCGATCATTTTCACATAAGTCATATCCTTATTTTCCTTCAATAAAGTTAATTGGAACAGAGCTTAATTGAACTAACTTGAGTGAAACTAAAATGAAGTGAATTTAGTTGAATTAAAAGTTAATTTTAATTTGTGAAAAGATTAATTGAACATAATTGTTTTAACGTAAATAAACTTAACGGAATACAACAAAACAAAATTGAAAGGAGCTGAAATTAAGTCAGTAAGAACAGAACTTAAGTAGATGATTAAGGCGAGTATGGATATATATCGCGAAACTGGTGCGACATCATCTTGGATTAAAATGTCCAATCTGGGTCCGCTTTTATATCTACACATTTTTTTCATTCTAAATTTTATCCGGAGTGGTTTTTCTTAGTCCGGTTCAAACCGGTGCATAATCCTTATTCGGATGGCAATTTTTGGAGAAAAGAGAAAAAGAAAAGGGAAGTCGTGATTGACAATAGGACGATCGACAAGTCGTTCAACTACCATACATTGAACTTGGCAACTTGGAATACTCCACGTTGAAAACTTGATTGTTTTACCTAAATATTTTCCATTTTGGCAAGTAATAGGGCCCGCTCGGTGAGGAAGCGCTGGAGCGCAGGGCCAAGGGGTTGTCTGAGGGAGTGAGGGGTAATAGAGTGTGCTCTGGAACCCCATTGTTTTCATTCCACAAATGACAAGCAATTCCAAATAAAAAGAATGCTACATTTAAAAGGGATGTAGCAAAGTGGTAACCAATCCCAGATTTCACAAAGGTGGGTGAAACTAGAGATGCTCAATATTACAGACATTTCTTGCGAAAAAAAATGAGGGTAAGATTAGCTAGTCAACCAAAATGCACCAATTTTCCATCATTATAAAAAAACACAAGGTTAAAGATGATGAAGGTGATTACAGAATCGTTTGTTACACAACTCGATCATCTCTTTCGCCAACAGGAATGCATTTATCACATTGTAAGCAGTATAGCTGTCGAATATTTCCAGAAGCTGTAGCAGAGACAGGTAGTTAAAAAAATCATCTAAGGAGAACTACAGCTAATTTTCACAATTTCAACCAATCAAGAGCAATGATTTACCATATAGCCAGTCTTTAAATGAGACATGAATTGCACATGACAGTTCTCGCTTTTTGGCCTCATCAAGAGGAGTCTCCTGCAAAATTTGCTTAACCTCCCCCAAATTTGAATGCTGGACAGCAGTGTTTCATTGGTGGTCAATTTAGGTGTTTTAACGGAGGAAGGAGGGGGAAGGGCAATTTAGGTATTAAATGAGGTTTTAAATTTAAACGGGACGAAATAAATTGATTTCAGTCATTTTTTAGCAATTTCCGTCATTTTGGTAGTAATCGTGTCAGTTTTTACACTTATTAGGTTGTTATTTGAAGAATTGAACATATTAGGTAGTAAGATGTAAAATTTTAAACTTATTAGGTAGTGATATGCTAATTAGCCTCAAAAAATATTAATTTAGTCTTAAGTTTTACACAAATTTTGAACCGTGAAAATTGTAATCTAGTCACAAATATTTATTGTTTAACAAATTTTTGTATGGAACACCGGCAAGACATTGTTCACCCAATATAAAGGCACAAATTATCATTTCAGATTGTCATTCCCCGCCTTAAGCGTAAGACGGATCAAATACATACAAAATTCACTTGTCACCTAGAAAATGACATTTTTTGTCTCTAATACCCCATTTGGTAGTATTTGACCCGTTTTAAGTTTAAGATGGATAATGCCCGTTTTATGTAAGCCTTACTGATTTAAATGAATTTGTTTAATCATCTTTATTTTGGAATTTTGCGGCAAATTATTCATTTTCTCACACATCTATATTCAAGCAACTACGTGAACATCCAAATTTTTATTGATTGTGGCTAAAAGTTGCATCTATCATCTTCAATCCGTTGGTTTGCAATTCAAAAAAAATTAGTTTAACCCGTGCAAACATGCACGGGTTACTTATTAAAATTTTAATATTCAAAATCTGTTTTGAATAATGCGAATATAAATCGATATTATTATTTTCATTGTTGCAAATTAAACATTAATGGGAATGTAATTTGTTGTTTTTATTTTAAAATAGCGATTAGTTTATCATTCTTTCAATTATTTCAGTTCGATTAACTTTGGCCGAGTTAAAAATATATGAGGAGTATAGGTAATTTGTCGACGACTAAGGGGTTGTTTGGTTGACTTTGAAAATCACGAGAATTGAAAAATCATGGGAAGTGGAAAATTTGAGTGTTGTTTGGTTACCCAATTCGATCATGGGAATTAGAACTTTCTATGAAACTCTAATTCTTACATAATGTAGGAAGTCACTTACCTAACCCTCTCCAGGTAAATGAAAGTTCCCGCATGAATTGAAGTTCCTACATTTAACCAAACAACATTTACATAATTCACGTGATTTTCAAGTTCATATGAATTTAATCTTCCCGGGAATTTTATCTTCCCATGTCGAACCAAACGAGTCCTAATAATAACTCCAAATTAATACATATACCTAAAAGCCCATAGTTAAAAAATTGGGCGCATTAAAAATAAGCATTTGACATCACATATGAAATGAATTTATATTCTATCACCTAAGTACCAAAAAACACATACTAACCTTAATTCAATACTGTCACGATACATTGTTATTTTGCTACTCGTCGTTTTTGTAATTTGAGATTACTTTCAAATCAATACTCCATATTATTTACACAATCTTCTTTATACCCTCTCCATGACTTCAATTTTGAGATCACTTTCAAGTTAATCTAATTAATTCGAATTATTGTTCTTAATTCATTACCCATCTAGTCTTTGCCTCAAACATGTTACTATGCATCATGTTGAACATATTTGGGTTAAATCATTGTTAAAGTTTCGTTTACGTATAAAAACTAATATCTCATCAACTTTTAAATTAATTATAACCTTTAAATTGTTTGTAAATTATATTTTCAAATAAAAATTATACTGTATGGAATATTAGTTAATTTATTTTAGTTTTTTTTAAACTTTCAAATTAATAAGCTTTTAAAACTCCATCATTATTATTTTTTCAATATTTTTAGGGTTGTTAAATCCAAAAACTTTTTTTTATCTTATACTCCTAGTTTTTTAATATGTTCATTTTTGTAAGGAGATATATTCGTTATTGTATAACCAAATTAAAATCTTATTATTTTTGAAACGATATGATAATTTAATTACAAATAACAAATTTTTTAATGCCATAATATTTGTTAGATCTGATAATTTATATAATTCTAGTATGGTAGCTTTTATTTTATTTTTTTAAAGCATCGGCTCTAAAATTATTTTATCCATGTTTTTTAGACACAGTATTTGTAACACCCCTCTCTTATAGAAGCTGAGTTGTAGACCAACTCGGCCGAGTAGGTCAAACTCGACCGAGTAGGTTCAACTCGGCCGAGTATGTTAAATTCAACCGAGTAAGTGTTACTCGGCCGAGTAAGCTTTTCCATAAGATGAGTCGCGGTTAATTATAAACATTAACCCGAGGGTTAATCATTCATTTTACCCTAATCCCCTATCACCCCCTTCCTCTCAGATTCCGTCAAGAGTCCGTAGCAAGAGTATATAGGAGCGTCGATCATCTAGCTTAGTCCGTAGTTATCAAGTAATTGTTGTTTTATCATTAGTTATCTCGGTTGTTAGTTGTGATTGGTGAGTAACTTGTATATAAAAAAGTGGTTATTGTTGTTTATCTTATACTGTACCTCAGGTAACTGAGATGGTAATATCCTCATAGTCTGATAGTCCCATCTAAAGGCCTTGAAGTTTTGAGGGTGTTAAAGTATTCCGTATCATTATATATATAAAAAAATTATATATATAAAAGAATAATGTAAAACTGCCTATGTGGCACAACAATATTTCAGAAAACCTATTTTCAAGCCCTATCCTTTACTCTCACAGTTTCAGTTTTTCTCAACCAATTAAAACTAACACCACTGCCATGTCATCAGCCGTGTAAAATTTCCGTGATTTGAACCCAATTTCCCATAAAAAACCAGTGATTACAATACACAAAAAAAACCGTCAAAGGATTATTTCCTTCTAAACCGTACAATTATTCCTTCTAAACCCAATTTTCCAGATTCCAATTTTCAAGATGCCCAATTTTCCATAATTATTTCCTTCTAAACCGTACAATTATTTTCTTCTAAACCTAATTTCATTGAAAAAATCTGACAACTTATTGCCTTCTGAACCCAATTCTCTTGAAAATTGGTGTGATAATAAATCTTTTTATAATCCATAATCTTCTCGGTTGCCATAAACCGAATTTAAGACCCATTTTTCAAATCTTTTTATTGAGATTTGTTAGAATCGACTTTTATATTATTTTCATTTTCTGTAATATATAGAACTTAATTATCTTAATTTTGATTTGTTTTATAATTTACATAACTTAAATTACTTAAATTTGTATGTTATAATTTTTCTTTTTTAACTATGTCTTAATTATTGTTTCATTTTAATCCAGTCTTACAATTGTTACTCCTATTAACATTATCATGTGTTAGTTTATTAACTTACATAACTTAAAGTTCTCAAATTTGAATGTTATAATTTCCGTATATATATATATATATATATATATATATATATATATATATATATATATATATATATATATATATATATATTTTAATATATATATAATGGTATTTTATTATTTCTTTTTTATTTTTAAAAAGTAGACATTTTCAAATAAATAGAATTGATTATATAATAAATAAAATTTATAGTCATCATTAAAAATAAGTGTACACAACCCCATAATTTTTTACGGGTATTACACTAGTTAGGTTACTTGTAACATCCCGTATTTTCGTAAAATCTAATTTAAGCGTTTTAAATTATTTTATGTGAATAAATAATATTTTAATAAGTTATTTCGAAAGACTTTAATTTAATAAATAAGATCCGTCTTAAGGACCTCCAGTTCTTAAGACGAATACAACTTGGCATAGTTAAATATCCGACTCAAGTATTCATTTCCATATCCGTTTCAATAATTGAACCCGTTTCATTTATTCGGAAAGGACGACTCACTTGTTCTTTTATAAACCCTTATGTCGACATAATTGCCTTCAACATTTCATTCTTCCTGCAAACTTAACATTTCTTAAACCTCCATAAAACCTTCACTTCTTTTGCAAAGATCTTCATCATCCGTTCATCGAATCGCAAAAGTAAGAACATTTCCGGAATCCTCGTTCGATTTCCAAGACATCCATCACTTTCGTTTTTCATTTTGGCAACTTCGAAAAATAGGCTGTTTTGCCTTTAACTCGTTTTTAGTGTCTTTAAATCGTTTTCTTTGTTGTAGGAGTTGGTCTTGACGATCCCGACGTGGACTCTTACGTGGTTGAGGAGGATCAATTGCCGGAATAAGCTAAGAGGTGACGATAATGAGATAACTCGGCCTTTATTGTGTATATTAGCATGCTTGGTGATTTTGATGTTGTTCTTCTGATTTTATTCAAGTTCTATGATTATTGGACTTAGTGTCATGATTAGGATGTATAATATGTGAAGAATTTATGATCCAAGATGTGGTTATGTGTTCCTTATTGCATTTTCAGTTTTTCCTAAATTGCGACGGATACTTGTTATTTCCATTTGAGGATTTTTATGGGGATTGTATGCTGATAAGATAGTGATATTAGATGTGTATGATGTTGGGCAAATCATGCTTGTAGTAATTTCTGAAGTTTACATGTCGATTTATGAAGTTTTGTGAAGTTGGGAAATTGCGTTTTTTCAGCGACAGGCTCTCTGAGCCGGTCGACCGACCGGCCGCCGGTCGACCGGCTGAGAGCGTTTCTTGGGATTTTTGTGTTTTACGCGAGACTTTGAGACCATAGGAAATAGGTCTCCCAGCCGGCAGACCGGCCGCCTGCCAGCCGGCTGGGAGTGCGTTGTGTTGTATTTTGTAGTTTGGAAAACTTAAGGGTAGTCCCAGCCGGCAGACCGGCCGCCTGCCAGCCGGCTGGGAGTGCGTTTTTGTCGTTGCGTGTTTTCAAGATTTTAAGGAGGCTGAGTTCCCAGCCGGCCGACCGGCTGCCTGCCGACCGGCTGGGAGTTCGTGTTTTGTTTCAGAAAAGAAAGAAGAGGCTGAGGTGGTCACCAGCCGGCCGACCGGCTGCCTGCCGACCGGCTGGGGACTCCTGTAGGCTATTTTGAGTTTTTCGTAATTTGATCGTAACTTTCAAACGGTTTATCGGTTTTACTTGAAACTTGTTTTGTGTACCTTTGACATGTATTTGAGGTCCTCGGAGGATGGGCAACATTATATTGGGTTCGGGAATATAGTGAGGATAGAGACCCCCCGGTCGGGCAACCGAAAGGGAAACCGGCTCTCCCTCATCTTAGTTCTCGAGGTCAATTAAGTGTTGATTAGAAGTTAAAGGTAGAACTATAGAGTAGTTCATAGACTCGAATGATATTGTTTTGATGCGTATTAAGTTATGCGTTAAGATGTCGCCTCTGAACTTAATACGTAGGTTGTTTGTCATGTATAGGGGTATGCGTTGAGTTTTCGCCTCTGAGTTCTATACATGTCTGTTTGTCGTGTCTGGGACATGCGTTGAGTTTTCGCCTCTGAGTCCAGACATGTATGTGTGATCGCGTCAGGACATGCCTTAAGCTGGCCTCTGAGTCTGACGAGTAGAGCAACTGCACGACGGGGCAGTCAGGTTGTCATACCTTACCCGGAGTGCAGGTGTTTGGTGCTAGAACATGCGTTGAGTTTTCGCCTCTGAGTCTAGTATCTTGTGATGTGGTAGGGGAACATGCGTTGAGTTTTCGCCTCTGAGTTCCTTACTTGTGATAGTGATTTGAATGTTAGTCCATGCGTTGAGTTTTCGCCTCTGAGTCTAATGTTCAGTGATAGCCGGTCCATGCGTTGAGTTTTCGCCTCTGAGTCCTTGCTTGATATTGTGAACTTGGTATTTAGGTTATGCGTTAAGATGTCGCCTCTGAACCTTTATACTTGCTGATTTATTTAGTACCTAGGTTATGCGTTAAGATGTCGCCTCTGAACCTTTGTACTTGCCGTTTTATATCTGCTTGCCTTGATGATGGTACAGTGTCAGATATGTCTAGTATGTTCTCGTTGTTATATGGGTTGTGGTTAAATCATCCAAGGCATTGGATGACTCTTAGTTCGGTTTCATAAATGATTAGATTGAAAGACCCCCCGACTGGGTAACCAGTAGGGAAACCGGCTCTCCTTCTTATCTGTTTATGAAGTTAGTTGAGAGCCGTGCATGGTAATCGCATGATAGTAAGAGATAAGATGATGAGATGTTTATGCTTCACATGTTGATATATGTTGGAGTATTCTGTATTATTTTATGTGTTACGTGTTGTCACAAAAGGTGGCTAGGAGAACTCTAGTCACTCCCCACTGATTGTGGCGTACATGTTTTCATGTATGTAGGTACATGCAGGGTTGGAGATCAGGGTTACAGGAGAGCTAGCGAGTGATGATCCATTCATCAGTTGACTTACCCGTTTACGCTTAGCTAGACTCTTAGACTTTTGTCGTTTACGTTTTGGTGCCTGTAGGGATGTTCCATCCCAGGCTGTGTATATATTTCATTTCCGCACTTAGAACTGCTACTTATCTATTGTTGTTTATATCAGTTCTGTTTTCAGTTTCAGTTTAAAGCTTCTCGCATGTTGTTTTATCTTCTAAAAAGTTTTAATTCCGCTGCATTTTTTGGTACTTTTATGTGTTTATATTTCCGCTTTCGCGAGGGGTTTTACAGTTGGTATCAGAGCATTATTGCTCCCGACGCACTCATGTGACCCCCAACCTTAACTTGACCAAATAAACAAATAATGAATGAGAGATGGGTAGATCTAAGGACTTATTTTGTAGTCTATTTGTGATTGCTAATTGCTAAGCTAATCCTTGTTTTCTCTTTTAAAGGATGGTGAGACCCAGAGCTGCTGATAACATTGTGCTGCAAGCAATTCAGCATTTGCTTGAGACTCAGAGACAGCAAGCGGGAAATGTTCCACCTCCTCCACCGCCGGGTGGCGAGACTAATCGTCCGGGTAGCTTTTCCTGGATTGCCTCTCAGATGTCCCGAAGCCATGTTAGGACCTATGGAGGCGAGGCTGACCCTGTAGCCCTCACAGAGTGGTTTAGAGAGATGGAAAAGAGCTTCACCTTATACTCAGTCGTTAGGGAGGATAGAGTGCGTTTAGCCGCTCACTTCCTGACATTGGAGGCTGACCGTTGGTGGGCGTTGACTGGACCTACCGCTGTTCCTGACCCGATGTTCGATTGGGAGGCTTTCAAAGACAGGCTTGAGGCGAGGTTCTACCCCAAGGAGTTGAGATCGCAGAGGTTGAAAGAATTTATGGATTTGAAGCAAGGGAAGATGACCGTTCAAGAATTCACTGACAAGTTCAACCAGTTAGCTCACTTTGCATCGAGATTTGTTCGTGATGAGGCTGAGAGGGTGTATTTCTACCGAGGGAAGCTAGGGCCGAGGATTGAGAGTATGGTTCGTCGTGACTCTACTTCTTTTGTGGAGGTTTATGACGATGCTATTTGGGCCGAGAGCTCTATTCGTGCCATTGATGCTGAGACCCGTGCCGCTACTTCCAGCTTCACTTCTCACCAGAGATCCGTGTACCAGGGGAAGAGACCATTTGTTCCTTCTACTTCTTCGCCTTCTTCTCAGAAGAAGCGTTTTGAGAGGTTCTCTGCTCCGGTTGCTAAGACCACATTTCACACCGACACTGCTTCTACTGTTTGCCGCCGTTGTGGTAAACCGCTTCATCCAGGGTTTGATTGCTTCAAGAATGCCTATAAGTGTTATACTTGTAATGGATTTGGGCATAGATCCTTTGATTGTCCTGTGAAGAATACTGTTCTTGGCAAGGCTGCCACTGCTGCTGCAGCAACCCGAGGAGGAAAGCCGAAGGGGAAGATCTTTGTGATGACTAGGGCTGAGGCAGAGGCTCATCCAGATATTGTTGCTGGTATCTTTTCTGTTCTTGGCGCTGAGTGCCTTATTTTATTCGATACTGGAGCCTCGTTATCATTTATATCGACTCAGTTCGCCGATCGTCTAGCTCTTGAGTCTTCATTGGTAGAGGAGACTTCTATTTCCTTACCTTCTGGAGACGTGTTTTCCTGCTCTTCGTCCCATAGGGATGTTCCTATTGTTATTGGTCAAGCCACATTTCCTGCGGACTTACTGAGATTTCCTCTCGAGGAGTTTGATATTATCCTCGGTATGGATTGGTTATCGCGATACCATGCTCGCTTCGAGTGTCGCGACCAAAAAATATGCTTGAGGAATTCTTCAGGAGTTCGTGTTTCCTATAGGGGAACTCGCCCTCAAAAGGGTGTTCGTGTCATCTCTTCGATGAAAGCTTCTCATCTTCTTAGGAAGGGTTGCCAAGCCTTCCTGTGTGTTGTTACAGCTGCTAAACCATCGCTACCGAAGCTTGAAGATGTAGCCATTGTTCGTGAGTATCCAGATGTGTTTCCAGATGACTTGCCAGGGATACCGCCAGAGAGAGATGTGGAGTTTACTATTGAGCTTGTTCCAGGTACCGGACCGATTTCTAAAGCTCCTTACCGTATGGCTCCGCCAGAGTTGAAAGAGTTGAAGCAACAATTGGAAGAGATGATCGAGAAAGGTTTCATTAGACCTAGTGCTTCTCCGTGGGGTGCTCCCGTTTTGTTCGTTAAGAAGAAAGATGGTTCCATGAGATTGTGCATTGACTATAGAGAGCTGAACCGAGTGACCGTGAAGAATCGATATCCTTTGCCTAGGATAGATGATTTGTTTGATCAGTTGAGAGGTGCTTCTAGGTTTTCTAAGATTGATCTTCGATCGGGTTATCATCAGATTCCAGTGAGAGAGGCTGATATGGCGAAGACTGCATTTCGTACCAGATATGGGCATTTTGAGTTTGTAGTTATGCCATTTGGGTTGACTAATGCACCGGCGATTTTTATGGATCAGATGAACCGTACCTTCAGTGAGTATCTTGACACTTGTGTTGTGGTGTTTATCGATGACATCTTGATATATTCGAAGACCGATGAGGAACATGCTGAGCATCTTCGATTGATTCTAGGGATTCTGCGCAGACAGAAATGGTTCGCAAAGTTTTCGAAGTGTGAATTTTGGCTCTCGAAGGTTGCCTTTTTAGGACATGTGATATCCAGCGAGGGTGTGATGGTAGATCCCGCGAAGATAGAGGCTGTGGTTGATTGGGAGAGTCCCAAGGATGTTGGAGAGATCCGTAGCTTTTTGGGTTTGGCTGGTTATTATCGTAGATTCGTTGAGGATTTTTCGAGATTGGCTCGCCCGATGACTCAGTTGCTGAAGAAGGAAGCCAAATTTGTGTGGACCGACAAGTGTGAGAGTTCTTTCCAGGAGTTGAAGACCAGATTGACTTCCGCCCCCGTGTTAGCTTTGCCAGAGATCGGAGTGGATTTTGATGTGTATTGTGATGCTTCGATGTTAGGACTTGGATGCGTACTGATGCAGAGTGGTAAGGTGATAGCATATTCATCTAGACAGTTGAGAGTCCATGAGGTGAACTATCCGACACATGACTTGGAGTTGGCCGCAGTTGTTCATGCTTTGAAGATGTGGCGTCATTACCTGATTGGATCTCATTGCCGTATTTTCACAGATCACAAGAGTCTTAAGTACATTTTTACTCAGAAAGACCTTAACATGAGACAGAGACGTTGGCTAGAGTTGGTGAAAGATTACGACATCGAGTTGCTATATCATGAGGGAAAAGCCAATGTAGTTGCTGATGCGCTTAGCCGCAAGACTTCTCACTCGATGAGTGCCATGAGAGTATTGCCTGATGAGTTGTGTTCCGAGTTCCGGAAGCTGAGATTAGAGATGGTGGGTAGCGGTTTTGATTGGTTAGCTGCTATGTCTGCCGAGCCGTCCTTATATTGGGAAATTCGCCGGAGTTTGCCTTCAGATGCCGATTTCAAGAAGTTTGAGGCTAAGATTTCGAGTGGTGTTGCACCTGAGTTGGTGATTGATGCTGATGGTTTCCTTAGGTTCCGTGGTAGGGTGTATGTTCCGGATGTGCCAGATTTGAGGAAGAAAGTTCTTGATGAGGCTCATTTGTCACCGTACTCCGTTCATCCAGGAGGGGAGAAGATGCATAAGGATTTGAGGCTTACGTTTTGGTGGCCTGGTATGAAGAAGGAGATCTTGGATTATGTTAGTAGGTGCTTGACTTGTCAACAAGTCAAGATAGAGCATAGGAGACCAGGTGGTTTGCTACAGCCGCTTCCCGTTCCTCAGTGGAAGTGGGAGTGCATATCTATGGATTTTGTTACGGCTTTGCCTAAGACTGTGGGAGGCAAAGATGCGATTTGGGTTGTTGTCGATCGTCTAACTAAGTATGCCAGATTCGTGCCGATCAGAGAGACATGGGATATGGATCGTTTAGCTAGGGCTTATATTGCTGAGATAGTCCGATATCATGGTGTCCCGAGGGAGATAGTTTCAGATCGTGATCCGAGGTTTTGCTCCAGGTTCTGGAAGGCTTTGCAGGAGGCTATGGGTAGCCGTTTGTTGATGAGCACTGCTTTTCATGCCGCGACCGATGGTCAGTCCGAGAGGACTATACAGACATTAGAGGATTTGCTCCGTGCTTGTGCCCTTGATTTTCAGAGTTCTTGGGAGCAGTGTTTGCCGTTGGTAGAGTTTTCTTACAATAACAGTTATCATGCTTCCATTGGTATGGCTCCGTACGAGGCTCTTTATGGTAGGAAGTGCCGTAGTCCGATTTGTTGGGATCAGGCTAGTGATGTTCGTGACCTAGGACCGGACCAGTTAGCTGTTACTATTGATCAGGTTCAGCTTATCAGAGGTAGGATGAAAGCCGCACAGGACCGGCAGAAATCCTATGCTGATGTTCGCCGTAGACCCTTAGAGTTTGAGGTGGGTGATCGAGTTTTCTTGAGAGTTTCTCCGATGAAAGGCGTCAAAAGGTTTGGAGTTAAGGGTAAGTTGAGCCCTAAGTATATTGGACCTTTTGAGATCGTGAAGAAGATTGGTGCTGCTGCTTACCGATTGGACTTGCCTCCTAGTTTGGGCAAGGTTCATAGCGTTTTTCATGTTTCCCAGCTCCGCAGATACATCAGTGACCCGAGTCATGTTTTGCCTAGAGAGATCGAGAACTTGGAGCCGAGTCTTGCATTCGAGGAGCGTCCAGTGAAGATCCTTGACCGTCAGGATAGGAAGCTTAGGAGCAAGGTAGTGCCGCTAGTGAAGATCCTTTGGCGTTGCGGTGATGTTGAGGAGCAGACGTGGGAGACTGAGGCATCGATGCGTATCGCGCATCCTTTTCTCTTCGATTGAGGTATAGTATATAGATTTATATCCGTTCGAGTTTCGAGGACGAAACTTTTTGAAGTTGGGGTGATTGTAACATCCCGTATTTTCGTAAAATCTAATTTAAGCGTTTTAAATTATTTTATGTGAATAAATAATATTTTAATAAGTTATTTCGAAAGACTTTAATTTAATAAATAAGATCCGTCTTAAGGACCTCCAGTTCTTAAGACGAATACAACTTGGCATAGTTAAATATCCGACTCAAGTATTCATTTCCATATCCGTTTCAATAATTGAACCCGTTTCATTTATTCGGAAAGGACGACTCACTTGTTCTTTTATAAACCCTTATGTCGACATAATTGCCTTCAACATTTCATTCTTCCTGCAAACTTAACATTTCTTAAACCTCCATAAAACCTTCACTTCTTTTGCAAAGATCTTCATCATCCGTTCATCGAATCGCAAAAGTAAGAACATTTCCGGAATCCTCGTTCGATTTCCAAGACATCCATCACTTTCGTTTTTCATTTTGGCAACTTCGAAAAATAGGCTGTTTTGCCTTTAACTCGTTTTTAGTGTCTTTAAATCGTTTTCTTTGTTGTAGGAGTTGGTCTTGACGATCCCGACGTGGACTCTTACGTGGTTGAGGAGGATCAATTGCCGGAATAAGCTAAGAGGTGACGATAATGAGATAACTCGGCCTTTATTGTGTATATTAGCATGCTTGGTGATTTTGATGTTGTTCTTCTGATTTTATTCAAGTTCTATGATTATTGGACTTAGTGTCATGATTAGGATGTATAATATGTGAAGAATTTATGATCCAAGATGTGGTTATGTGTTCCTTATTGCATTTTCAGTTTTTCCTAAATTGCGACGGATACTTGTTATTTCCATTTGAGGATTTTTATGGGGATTGTATGCTGATAAGATAGTGATATTAGATGTGTATGATGTTGGGCAAATCATGCTTGTAGTAATTTCTGAAGTTTACATGTCGATTTATGAAGTTTTGTGAAGTTGGGAAATTGCGTTTTTTCAGCGACAGGCTCTCTGAGCCGGTCGACCGACCGGCCGCCGGTCGACCGGCTGAGAGCGTTTCTTGGGATTTTTGTGTTTTACGCGAGACTTTGAGACCATAGGAAATAGGTCTCCCAGCCGGCAGACCGGCCGCCTGCCAGCCGGCTGGGAGTGCGTTGTGTTGTATTTTGTAGTTTGGAAAACTTAAGGGTAGTCCCAGCCGGCAGACCGGCCGCCTGCCAGCCGGCTGGGAGTGCGTTTTTGTCGTTGCGTGTTTTCAAGATTTTAAGGAGGCTGAGTTCCCAGCCGGCCGACCGGCTGCCTGCCGACCGGCTGGGAGTTCGTGTTTTGTTTCAGAAAAGAAAGAAGAGGCTGAGGTGGTCACCAGCCGGCCGACCGGCTGCCTGCCGACCGGCTGGGGACTCCTGTATGCTATTTTGAGTTTTTCGTAATTTGATCGTAACTTTCAAACGGTTTATCGGTTTTACTTGAAACTTGTTTTGTGTACCTTTGACATGTATTTGAGGTCCCCGGAGGATGGGCAACATTATATTGGGTTCGGGAATATAGTGAGGATAGAGACCCCCCGGTCGGGCAACCGAAAGGGAAACCGGCTCTCCCTCATCTTAGTTCTCGAGGTCAATTAAGTGTTGATTAGAAGTTAAAGGTAGAACTATAGAGTAGTTCATAGACTCGAATGATATTGTTTTGATGCGTATTAAGTTATGCGTTAAGATGTCGCCTCTGAACTTAATACGTAGGTTGTTTGTCATGTATAGGGGTATGCGTTGAATTTTCGCCTCTGAGTTCTATACATGTCTGTTTGTCGTGTCTGGGACATGCGTTGAGTTTTCGCCTCTGAGTCCAGACATGTATGTGTGATCGCGTCAGGACATGCCTTAAGCTGGCCTCTGAGTCTGACGAGTAGAGCAACTGCACGACGGGGCAGTCAGGTTGTCATACCTTACCCGGAGTGCAGGTGTTTGGTGCTAGAACATGCGTTGAGTTTTCGCCTCTGAGTCTAGTATCTTGTGATGTGGTAGGGGAACATGCGTTGAGTTTTCGCCTCTGAGTTCCTTACTTGTGATAGTGATTTGAATGTTAGTCCATGCGTTGAGTTTTCGCCTCTGAGTCTAATGTTCAGTGATAGCCGGTCCATGCGTTGAGTTTTCGCCTCTGAGTCCTTGCTTGATATTGTGAACTTGGTATTTAGGTTATGCGTTAAGATGTCGCCTCTGAACCTTTATACTTGCTGATTTATTTAGTACCTAGGTTATGCGTTAAGATGTCGCCTCTGAACCTTTGTACTTGCCGTTTTATATCTGCTTGCCTTGATGATGGTACAGTGTCAGATATGTCTAGTATGTTCTCGTTGTTATATGGGTTGTGGTTAAATCATCCAAGGCATTGGATGACTCTTAGTTCGGTTTCATAAATGATTAGATTGAAAGACCCCCCGACTGGGTAACCAGTAGGGAAACCGGCTCTCCTTCTTATCTGTTTATGAAGTTAGTTGAGAGCCGTGCATGGTAATCGCATGATAGTAAGAGATAAGATGATGAGATGTTTATGCTTCACATGTTGATATATGTTGGAGTATTCTGTATTATTTTATGTGTTACGTGTTGTCACAAAAGGTGGCTAGGAGAACTCTAGTCACTCCCCACTGATTGTGGCGTACATGTTTTCATGTATATAGGTACATGCAGGGTTGGAGATCAGGGTTACAGGAGAGCTAGCGAGTGATGATCCATTCATCAGTTGACTTACCCGTTTACGCTTAGCTAGACTCTTAGACTTTTGTCGTTTACGTTTTGGTGCCTGTAGGGATGTTCCATCCCAGGCTGTGTATATATTTCATTTCCGCACTTAGAACTGCTACTTATCTATTGTTGTTTATATCAGTTCTGTTTTCAGTTTCAGTTTAAAGCTTCTCGCATGTTGTTTTATCTTCTAAAAAGTTTTAATTCCGCTGCATTTTTTGGTACTTTTATGTGTTTATATTTCCGCTTTCGCGAGGGGTTTTACATTACTAACATCAACCGTGAGTTTACATAGATTTAAACGTAAAATTTTACGTACAAACATAAACGAAAATGTTTTCAAGGAATAAAATCTAGAACTTTTTTTATGTGGGACCCACATTACCTCTTTTTTTTAAAAAAAATGTTGTATTTGATAAAGTGGATGCACGAAATTGCACGAAATATTCTTATATTAATATAGATAAGATTCTTTTATTTTTAATTGAGCGTATGTGGATATAGGTATTGAGGATTACATAACGGTGGGTGGTCGGGGACAGAGCGAATCAAAATAGATTGCACAAAAATACTTCAACGGGAGACATAAATGTATTTTTCAATTTTGTACTCATTTATATCATAACTAGTGTAACACCCGTGAAAAATCACGGGGTTGTATACACTTATTTTTAAAGACGACGAAGGTATATTCATTTCAATATATAGCAATTTTATTTATTCATAGTCAAAAAACTGAGTAACACGAACCCCGTACTTGAGGTCGCTAATAGTCAAAAAACTTGTCATAGCCATTTGATATGAAAAATGGTTGGGGTAGGATAGCAGCTATTGAATTGCACGTGAATAAAAATTGTTGAGGTAGGTAGGTAGGTTGTGGCAGCTTTAAGTCTCTATTTATCATTCAGAGATAGTTCTTCTCACGTGAAACTCTGTAGGAGCTAAAACTCTGTATTTAGTTAATATTTATTATTTATTATTTATTATGGAATATTTCATGGATCAAACTCCTAATTTATGGAATTTTTTCAGCCGTGTAATTAGCTAATATTTATTATTATGGAATATTGCATGGATCAAACTCTTATTATTTTGTATATATTGTTGAAGTGTGTAATTTTTATGGAATGGAATCTTTTATTAGTAGGATAATTCTTCAGCCGTGTAATTAGTTAATTAGCTAATAATTATTCGGCCGGCTAATTAGCTAATTAGCCAAAGATTATACACTTGAATATTAGCAACTAATTTTTTATTATCGATTCCGAGATTACAATCTTTTACACCCGTGAAAATCACTATCTTTATTCCATAAATTTTTTATTATCGAATTAGGTAATATTTATTATTTATTATGGAATATTTCATGGATCAAACTCTTAATATTTTGTACATATTGTTGAGGCGTGTAATTTATGGAATTTCTTCAGCCGTGTAATTAGTTAATATTTATTATTATGGAATATTGCATGGATCAAACTCTTAAATTATTATTTTGTATATATTGTTGAAGTGTGTAATTTATGGAATGTAATATTTTATTAGTAGGGTAATTATTCAGCCGTGTAATTAGCTAATTAGCTAATATATCTTCAGCCGTGTAATTAGCTAATTAGCCAAAGATTATACACTTTAATATTGGCAACTAATTTTTTATTATCGATCCCCGAGATTACAGCTAATATTTATTTTGTATATCTTTTACTATGTAATATTTCTTATTTATGGAATGGAATGGAATGAAAATATATGACTTGAAATAATGCAAAATCCGAGAATCTTGGAATGTTTATAATAATAATAAATAAATAATAATAATAATATTATAATATTATAATACATAAAAATATATGACTTGACATAAATTAAGGGTTCTCATGAGCCTACGAAATTGATTTTTGTGAGGGTGAATGTGAGTGTGCGAAAAAGTGAACGATGGAATATTATTGCGCCACGTATGCAATTATACATTTTACTTTTATAGTAATAATGATTAAGATTAAAATATTATTAGAATATTAATAAATTACTCAAATGCCAAATGTCACCGGTGACTAGAGGTGGCAATCGGGTCACTCGGGTCGGTTACGGGTTGGGTCAAAGCAGGTGGGGTCATATCGGGTTCGGGTTATGTCGGGTTAGGACGAGTTCGGGTCGGTTCGGTTCATGTCGGGTCATCTTCGGGTCGGGTCATCACGGGTGACAATTCGGGTTGGGTTATTAGTGGGTCAGGTTATTGACATATATTTTATCTTATATTTAGTTTTAGATGATAATTTTATATTTAATTAATGAATAGATGTATTAATTGAAGTTTAAGTTAAAATAATTAAGAAGAATTATCAATTTGGTGTCATTTAAACCATTATTAAGCCAGTTCATTATAACGTCATCTATAGAATTGAGAAATATCGGGTCACAGGCCGGGTCGGTTCGGTTCGGGTTGGACAAAATAATGCTGATATCGGTTAGCGGGTCGGTTCGGGTTGGGTCAGTTCGGTTTCGGGTCGCCCAATTCTCGGGTTGTATCGGGTCGGGTTTCGGGAAGGTCGGGTCGGGTTCATCGGGTCGGGTCAGCTTTTGCCAGCTCTACCGGTGACCATAAGTTGAGTATCACCAGGACAGGTGGCACCATCAGATTTTCTTTGTTAAATGTTATTGAAAAAAGGAAATTGATGTTAAGAACAACAAAGCTAGTTTTACCATATTATCATAGAAATGAGAGCGCAGTGAAGAAATAGCATTAAATCGAATAATTAACGGTTGTTTTAATGTGTGCTTTGAGGACATTTATTAATTGTTTAAAAAAAAGAAAGATTTTAACAGTATATCATGAATATTTCTTACGCAAACTCACATTTTTCATAATTAGCGAAATATTGTCAACAATATTTCTCTAATTAACTTATTAACGTATGTCATTAAGGCACACGTTAGAAAAACTGAATAAACTGAATAATGAAATACAAAAACAAACTTAGTATTAAACAATTACATGCAAACATTTGCAGTAAGAACATTTATTAATTGAAGTAGTAGATGTAATAATCAATTAACGGCATTTTTATTGTTGATGAAGGAGGCAATGAGTTTGAGGAATTGATGAGCCTTGTGAAGAGTAGGGTCCCACAAATGGAAGACATGACCACCTCCATTAGTCTCCAAGAGCTCAACTTCACCTTCCCAACCACTCTCCTTCAATGCCTTGTAGTAAAGAATCCCTCTTTCCCTAATAATATCATCCTTATCCACACACACCAACATCCTCTCGCACACCACCTCCCTTTTCATCCGTGCCGGGTCGGTCATCGGGTTGAATCTGGGGTCCAACACTCCCATCTTCCCCTCAGACAGGAAGTCAACTATTTCTTCAAGTTCTCCATGGGCGAAAAAAGGGTGGACTAGTACAACACCCTCAACTTTTTTGGCCGGGCTGTTTATCAGCCCGGCCACTCCAGCTTGAGCCAACATGTTATGAGACATGTTGGCTCCTCCGCTGTCCCCAGCTAAAAACACCCGACTCATGTCAGCCCACTGGCTGATCCATGGGTCGGGTCCAGAGCCAGATGAATGAGAAAGGACCCATTTGGTGATGTCCCACGTGTCATCATAACAGTTGGGGATAGGGGATTCTGGGGCTAACCTATAGTCAGCTGAGACCGCGATCACGCGAGCCTCGTTGACTAGAGAGTTGAGGAACGTGTGGTACATAGCGGAAAATGCCGAGTATTGGCAATAGGCACCACCATGAAAGTAAATGAGGATGGGCAATTTGGTATTTTCGGGGATGTCATCGGGGCGGTAGAGGCGGACGGATGCTCCCGGAGAAATTCGAAGGTCTTTGGAATGGACGCGGTTGGTAGTGTCGTATGAAGGAGGGACAATGACGTCTTTGCGAAGTCTCTCAACTCGGCCATCTTTGTAGATTAGAATGCGAGGGGTGAAATCATGGAGTATTTCGTTTGAGGGTTGGGCGTCCATTTAATTGAGGAGAATGAGTATTTTAAGGATAATGAGATGGAAATTGATAGTATGAGATGCTTCAGGAATTCATCGTTTATATATATGCAATAATATAGGAAGCTCTCTAATAGACTAATACTACTCCTTAATAACAAACATTAAGTCAATTCACAAGTCTTTCTAAGGGTAAATTGCAAGTCTTTCAAGGTGTGGAATGGGACATGTTATAAAGTCAGTCGTACCGTGTTTTGCGTCTACATTAGGCGGATCTTTGAACCAATTATAAGACCATCCCCAAGTAGTGGTCGCAATAATTAGGTCGCGACCCAGTTTTATCCTTAATCTCACTTTATTTATGTCGACCTACTTTTACCCTCCAAAGCAGGAGGTCACGACCTAGGTCATTAACCCAATCATTTTTCACCTTAATCACCCTACCTTCTATACACATTTATTCTTTTTTTATTCATCAACCAATAATATTTGTACACCTAGGTGGTCACAAATATGGTCAAACATGATCAACAAAGGTCACAAATTGACCTTGGTTAAACATATGGTCACCAATTAGCAAAATGGTCACAAATTAATCATCTAGATTAATTCACTAACCATGACCAAACAAGGTCATGACCACCCTCATGACTTTGCTTAGGGGTGGTCTAAGGAGCCCGGTTATTAGCAAAAAGTCTTGCTTGGCCCAACTTTGAGCCAGCTATAAAGAGCTTGGTTATTAGCAAAAACTCGTGTTTGTCATGTTTAATATTCGTCATAAATTGAACACAAACTTCTCACATAATAAATCAAGTGGGTGGATAAGTGGGCGAAAATGAAACGTTTCATGAATATTGTTACTTGTACAATGTTAGAATAACACTATCAATGTTCAACTTCCCTCTTTAGTGAAAATTTGCGTATCCGAATATTTAATTCTTAGTCATCAAGCCAAGATAGCCGCATCAATATTTAATTCTTAGTCATCGGACCCCCCTCTTATTATAACTAAGGGGGTGTTTGTTTCGCGCATGAGTATGAGTTTGGAATCAGGAATCATACCTGGTGGTATGGGTTAGGAACTTCATACTTGATACCTTATCTTTGTTTCAATTGTAAAGGGTATGGGTTTGAAACTAAGTTATAGTTGAAATATGTAAAATCCGATACTTTAAAAAATAATTTTAATGTATAAAATCATGAAAATAAAGATTTTATCAAATAATTATATAAAATGATTCGTTTAGAATATGTTTTAATATTTATTTTTTCACATTTTTGTTTATTGTAGTTTGATACCAAGGGATATCAATCTCATACCCACCCCCTCCTAGTTAGATATGGCAATGGGTAGGATCTAGACAGGATCCTATAGGATCCAGATCCAGATCCATTTTTAAATGGCATATCCAGATCCTACCCTTATCCTTAGGGTCCGAAATTTGTAGATCCATATCCGTATCCTAAGGATCTGTGTAGGATCTGGATAAAATCCAGATCCGTCAATCTCCAACGATACATTCAAATGAAACTGCACCAAGTCACTATGATACACTATTTCACTTTTACTTGTCAATTAAAGACGATGTTTTAGTCAAATTACCCTCTATTAGCTTCAGTGGTTTAAAAATCATGTTCAGAAAACAAAAAAGAGTGTACAAGGTGTTAAAAAGTCTTATAGCAACTTACAAATAAGATTTACAAACCACAAAATAATTATAATTTCAACAATTCATAATAAAACAAATTGTTCAAACAAACTAAACACCAATACTTCATTCCGTGTTTCCATGATCTACCTTTATAGGGTCGAATCTATCCAAAAATTACCCTTATAGAAATTAAAAGAGGGTCCAAGGGTAGGATCTGGATCTTAGTGGTGGGATCCAGATCCGACCCTCATACTCTTATAAGGTTATAGGTCTGACCCATATCCTAAGGATCTAAAATAATGGAATCCATATCCTACCCTTGGGTATAGGGTCTGGTGGATCTGGGTAGGATTTGAGATTCATTGCCATCCTACTCCTAGTGTATGGGAAACCCGTACCTCATGGGTTTGAGCTATGGGTGTGAAACCCTCAAGTTTGCTAAATAAACACATGATAAGAGTTTGACTCATCCCAAACTCATACCTTATACTCCCTCCTACCCATAAATATTGTCCCATTGTTAGGAAAGTACCAAATTTATGAGATATTAGTTGTTCAATATTTTGGTTGGGTAAGGGTATATAAACTGGAGAGAGTGTTATGTTATTGGGTAATGGGTGGGTAGGTAATAAATGACATTTGGTAGGGGTAGAATGATAAAAACAAGTAAAAAAGTTACTACAATGGGACACTTTACTGAATAGACCGAAATTGACAATGAGACATTATTTATGGGTAAAACGGAGTACATTTTATGATTGAATCAAACCCGCTTAAGACTATCCACTAACTATGGTCTATGACGCATTAGATTAGAAGTCGTTGTGATTACGTTGATTTCTAAATAACAATGTAATATCCATAAATCTGAAATCTCTATTTCAATTACCATTTTAATATCCCGAAATACTACTACACTTATTAATTACGTAATTAATTAATTATAAGAGCTCTACCATAATTAGTTATTGTTTAACATGTTTCTTAGAATTGTCTTCGTAATTACACTGTAATAACATCCATTCCAATGTTCTTAAGGAAGTTTCCTTCCAAACGGAGATGAATTAGGTAAGATTTAAGTAATCGTCTAGCAATTGACAACTAACGTTTACACAAGTTGTTTAATTGACAACTCACCTTCTTCTTTTTCAGTAGTCAACTTTTTTAAAAAGAAATTAGTAGACCGTAATTGTGTGAGCAACTACAATGAAAAAACTAAAATTTGGTACAACTTGAATTGTCACATTGGTTTTTTAAGTTACTCTACTGCTCTCTGGATACCTACCGGGGCTACCGCTCTAACGGAAGATTTCAACATCTTGCAACTTGTATGGGTCAATATAGGGACGAAGTCCGAATGAAACATATGAGGGAGTCGAAAAGTTATATTAGTCATCTAATTAAGAGCATGTTTGACCCTATTTTTATAATATAGTTTTTATTTTTCAAATGTGATTTTCAAAACTGTGTTTTTTTATAAAAATTAGTGAAAATTGGTAATAACCACCTAGTACGGCGCTCTCGTCCCACCTATTTCGTATAATAGAGGGCTTCTCTTATATTTTCAACTGTAAAGACCACTACTATGGCGACTGTCAAGGAGATAAGCCCCGAACGGGGTAGCGACTGGGAAGAGGAGGAGATTGGCTCGTCTTCAGTATGATGACGAGGAGATAGTGAAAGTAGACTGAAGAATGAAGGAGATAGCCCTGTGGGGGGTGACTGAGGATTAAAAAGCTCGGTTGAAGAATGAAGCCGAGGAGAGGATAAGATAGAGGTCGAGTGTTAGCGAGAGGAAAGAAGGAGCGGGGTGAAGACTGAAGTATGAAGGCGAGGAGAGGAGCGGGGAGGAACAAGGTCGAACGTAAGGCATGACAAGAGCGTTAACGAGAATAAAAGGAGAAAAGTCTCGGATGAGGTACGAAGACGAGCCAATTTACGATATTTTACAAATTACCACTCTGTATTTCATTTATTACAAAATACCACCTACATTAGAGCGTATATATACAAACTCACATCGTATTTCACTTCCGTTCATATTTTCACTCATTTCCCGACTCAATTACTAACTAAACTAACAAATTAGTTTAACTAAACTTCTAAACTAACAAATGCTAACTCATAAAAAGTAAAACCTTTGATTTGCCTCTTCACCCAACTCTTAACTCACGATTGAAAACAATGAAAACCCCGAATAAAGAACATCTCCATCATAATGCTCAATTAGTATCCTTGATTGATTTTGCAACATCACTATGCAACCTAATCATCGATCATATACATCTTCATTCTTTTCTTTCTTGAAGGTATCAATCTTTTTAAGCTTTGATTGCTCTTAATTTTGGGTTAATATAAAACCTAATTTTAGTATTTGGGAATTTTTGTGATTTTATTATTGGTTTGCCTCAAATATCATTTTCGGATTTTTCTATTTCAATTATGATTGTTTGTTAAGAAACCTTAATTTTAATTGAAGTTTCAATTTTTACTTTGAATTACTTGATTTGTTATTGTTTATAAGCTAAGCTAAATTTCGTCCCCTAAATCAATATGTAGGAACTGTATTTCCAGGTCGTAAGTTACTAGCAGATTTTCCAATTCTAGGCATCATCCGCCATATCTTGAATCGAAATGTGACAGAAATTTGAATGAATCCCCTACAACAACCATTCAAATTTTCAAATTATATATGTTGCCATATGGACATACTAGAAGAAACAAAGAGAAGTGAACCGGTTTCCTGCTCACTTTAAGGCACCAAGGGTGAACACAAGGCGAAAGCCGGGAATAAGTGAGCTAGCACCTAAAAAAGCAGACCCAGATGGCACAGGAGAAATGCTGACATTATCTGGGATTCCAGTGAGTACAATAACTTTGCCATTGAGTGACAAACAATCGTCTTCTCAACGATGATGGTCATGTTGTTGAGCTCTTCAATGCTTGTGGTCGTGTAGTGTGTGCACGATTAATAAGTTTGAGCATGATTAATAATTTATCATAAATGAAGTTTGTAGATTGAATTTTATACTCCGTAATAGGTACAAGTTTTGAAAATATGGTATGTAATCGGTATTGTTTCTAACTTAACTTCAAATTTGTTACTAAACGTTGTTCATAAATTGCTGACTTAAGCTTGTATGCTGTTTGAGCGTGGTTATTTAACTTCAAATTTGTTAATAAATCGGGATTCCTCGTAATAAACAAGACTCTCTATAAAATTGATGGTCACCTAACTAATGTTGATTGCTGATGTAAATATATTATCAAATGACTTGATAATATGATAATATCACAGTAGGATTAGATCCGAATCCAAAATGATTTGACCAAAGAATGTTATACAGACATTAACGGAGCATTACGAGTTTCTGTCAGTATACATGGATATGAGATGAACATATTATTAGTTGTAAAAAATGTGTATTTCTACAAGATATCTAAAATATTTACAGATATTTTACAACTAATACATGTATTTTATTCCGACTATTAAGGGGGTGTTTGGTTGGGGTATTTGGAATGGATTGGAATGGATTTCATCCATTCCGGTGTTTGGTTGGGCCTTTTTGGAATGAAGTTTGATACCCAAGGGGTTCTAAATCCATTCCAAACCCTTGTAATCCCATACCCATGCCTCATCCCTGGATTCTAAATCCATTCCACCCCATCCAAACCCTAAAATTATAGAAAACAGAAAAGAAAAAAAAAGTAACGTGCTTCTTCATTGATATCCCTTGAAACTCCATTGTTAAGGTATGCCAATTATTCTTTATTTTTATTTTTCTCATTTGATTAATGCTTATGTAAAAACTGTTCCTGATTGACGATTTTTCTACTTTTTTTTTTCTGAAAATATTTTCTCGTTCGAGCTATTTCTCTGTAATATTCTTGCTATCTTAACGTTATACAAGCGTCAGGTTCTCGTCACAATGCATATGTATGTGATGAGCTCTTCCAGAAAGGGTCTTTTTTTGTTCCAGTAAAAAGGAAATGTCCCAACCTTACTTTAGCTATGATAGTTGCACCGAAACATTGTGACATGTGCTTCTCGAGACGCCTTCCAAATACTGCAAATTATAGGATTTGGTATCAAAAATTGAGATGTAGGAGGGAAATACTGCAAATTATACTTTATAATGTAATTGAATTAACAAAAGTCACCATGAATTAATATTCTGAATCATATAAGCGGCATTTTTAAGTATTAGCTCTACGATGTACCTTGCTTACTAGGATCTGAATTAACAAAAGTCACCATGAATTAATATTCTGATGTACCATTAGTTTGGTAGATATATTGAGAATAGTATACTATTATATAGTCAACCATAAACAACCGATTTTTTCATGGTTAAACAATACTTGACCTTCAATTAGGAGAGTAGCATAAGTCAGTATTATTATAGCACCCTTGCAACGGATAATCATTATTCGATTTTTTCATTTGTCTTATAGTTAATGTATATGTTTCAGAAATGCCTCCCTCTCAATTGACCTTATTAAGGAGAAGGAAGAAGAAGCAAATTGAGTTGTTACTGACTATTTTGGTTGTGATTAATATAGTCATTATTCTATATCTAATGTTGTGTATGATGGGCATGACTATCCGTAGAATTGAGCATCCACGATATAGTAATGATGAAAAAAGGCGTCTTAGGCAAAGGCACTTGCATACACTAATCAAGCATAGTGATATAATTTGTAAGAGCGAACTTCGTGTGAATCGAAGGACATTTTACGTGCTTTGTGAGATGGTTAGAGATATTGGAGACTTGAAGGAAACTCGAAATATGTCACTAGAGGAAATTGTTGCCATGTTTTTATATACTTTGGCACATCATTTTAAAAATAGAACGATAGGAAATCATTTCTTTAGAAGTGGAGAAAGTGTGAGTAGAAACTTTCATCGTTGTCTCCTTGCTGTACTAAAATTACATAGTCACTTACTTAAAAAGCCAAAGCCTATAACGGAAGAATGCGAAGACGGTAGATGGAAATATTTTTAGGTATTATAATTTATTTAATCGAATACATTATTTTTTTTAAAGACTATTAACTATTAATTCTAAATAATAAGCCGGTTCACATATACTTGTTGTTTTGTAGAACTGTTTAGGAGCCTTAGATGGCACATACATTAGTGTACAAGTTCCAAGTGAGGATCGACCAAGATATCGAACAAGGAAGGGTTCAATTGCTATGAATGTGTTAGGTGTATGCAATCCATTTATGGAGTTTATATATGTTCAACCTGGTTGGGAAGGATCTGCTCATGATGGTCGTGTCCTTCGAGATGCTATTAGTAAGCCTCATGGTTTAAAGGTTCCCCAAGGTAATAAAACTAAATAAAGAAGCTAATACAAAAATAAATAACTATATATTCAGATGTAAATTGAAATAACTTTTTATTTTTTTTAATAAATTGAAGGTTCATATTACTTGGTTGATGCGGGGTATACAAATTGTGAGGGTTTTTTAGCACCATATAGAGGTCACAGGTATCACCTCAAGGAGTGGGGGGATCGACAACCAGTGAGTGCAGAAGAGTATTTCAACATGAGACATTCGAAAGCTAGAAATGTTATTGAAAGATGTTTTGGATTATTAAAAGGGAGATGGGGTATCCTTAGGTCCCCTTCTTTCTTTTCGGTAAGAACTCAAGGCTGACTTAAGCGTGGTTATTTAACTTCAAATTTGTTACTAAACGTTGTTCATAAATTGCTGACTTAAGCTTGTATGCTGTTTGAGCGTGGTTATTTAACTTCAAATTTGTTAGTAAATCGGGATTCCTCGTAATAAACAAGACTCTCTATAAAATTGATGGTCACCTAACTAATGTTGATTGCTGATGTAAATATATTATCAAATGACTTGATAATATGATAATATCACAGTAGGATTAGATCCGAATCCAAAATGATTTGACCAAAGAATGTTATACAGACATTAACGGAGCATTACGAGTTTCTGTCAGTATACATGGATATGAGATGAACATATTATTAGTTGTAAAAAATGTGTATTTCTACAAGATATCTAAAATATTTACAGATATTTTACAACTAATACATGTATTTTATTCCGACTATTAAATGCATTTGAATCTCTATAGATGTTAATGCGCTATACAGATACGACATTCCCATGGTGGTACGAACAAATGACCATGAACCATGCTCTGGTGAAGTACTCACAGTGAATCAGAAGAAATCAATCTGCAAGAAGTTAATGCTCTAGAAGAAGAGATACTGCTAAGCCTAGTAGCCCCACGACCTACACCTGTAGGCAAGGTGATGTTTTGGATCCTTTACAAGCAGACCTCTGATCAAGTCTTTGCTTGGCAGCAAAGCTTACAGAAGGGACTCGGGGAATTTCAGGGGATGACCCGCAATGTTGAATAGAGTAGCGCGATTACTTTGGCCTTTGAAAGGTGTTCTACCAAACAATAGTTCATAGAGGAAAATGCCAAACGTCCACCAATCGACAACACTGCCGTGTCAAATGTCAATGCTGCTGCACTTGTCAATCTGAACTAATAAGCAAGCAAAACACATTCAACTAAAAATTTAAACATCCCTAACCTTGATGGATAAATTTCAAAGAGCATTGGCTTCACCAAAAAACCTCACATATAAGACATCACAGAGGATGGTTTTAACACGTAACCTCACAAATGGCACATCAAACACCCCTGTTCATAAAATGCATTCAAAAAATTGTGTCCAATTGTTTACATACTACCTACTGAAAAAGCATTACAAACGTGGTATTTGAGGCAAACAAATAATACAATCATAAAAATTCCCAAATACTAAAACTAGGGTTTATATTAACCCAGAATTAAGAGCAATCAAAGCTTAAAAAGATTGGTACCTTCTAGAAATAAAAGAATGAATATGTATATGATCGATGATGAGGTTGCATAGTGATGTTGTAGAAGCAATCAAGGATACTAATTGAGCATTATGATGGAGATGTTCTTTATTCTGGGTTTTCATTGTTTTCAATCGTGAGTTAAGAGTTGGGTGAAGAGGCAAATCAAGGGTTTTATTTTTTATGAGTTAGCATTTGTTAGTTTAGAAGTTTAGTTAAACTGATTTGTTAGTTTAGTTAGTAATTGAGTCGGGAAATGAGTGAAAATATGAACGGAAGTGAAATACGGTGTGACTTTGTATATATACGCTCTAATGTAGGTGGTATTTTGTAATAAATGAAATACAGGGTGGTAATTTGTAAAATACCGTAAATACTAGGTGGTTATTACCAATTTTCACTAAAAATTAAGGTATATTTGGTTAAATTCAAGTGTTTGGCCTAAGTTACTTGTTTTAGTTTTTTCTTTCATTTATTGTTGTATAAATATATTTTCCATCAGAATAGAAATATAGAATCAATCATAGATAAATGAAATATCTACAATTATACTATATTGTAATTTATGTTCTAAGACCGTTGTATAGAGATTACTTTAAAAGTCATCATTTTATGTCATTCTATGTTAAAAAATGACAAGTTTTTTTTATTTTTTATAAAGTGACTAATTAATATTACTAGTCACTTTTTAACAAAAAAATATATTTACTATTTATCATAAAATGATCACTTTGTTTCTCTCGCAGTCTCGCTCCATACAATGGTGACGCACAATAATTACCGTAATTAGAACAGTCTAATTTATTGTGAATTTGGTTTACGCATAAAGAACTTGACCATTTTTTTGTTTTTTTAAATCTTTTCATGATACTTGTGATATTATATAATTAGTATCCATTCTTGAAATACAAGATTATAAATATGTATTTTATTATATGTATAATGTTACAAATTAACATAAAAGATCATAAATTTTGTTTATTAACAAATATTGACAAAAGTAAAAAATAATAATTTCGGTAACAAACGTCATGATGTCTTTATATAATAATTTACCTAAAAAAATGTAGCATATGTCATAAGAGAAACATGAAAAAGGAAGTTATTTTTGTTGATTTTGGAATAAATAGAAACAAAAATATCAAATTGTTGCTTCCTTTGTTTAGGTGAAAATATTATAAATTGTTGAAAATAAAGATGAATAAGTGTCAGGGGAAAAATAAACATAACAAATATGTCAAAACTAACATTAAGGGGAATATAACTCATTATCTCATGACTAGAAGTATCAAACATTTATCAACTAAGCCACTCAATTAAGTTGATAATAATAAACATACATAAATATATTTATAATAACCCTGGCCTATGGCCCCGCGACCAGGGCCGTCCCTGACATTCTAGGGGCCCTGTGCGAAACTGAAAAAATAGGCCCTATTATATTAATAGACACCTATGTTAAATATGAATATAAGGAATATTTTTAAAAATATAAACAATTTTGGTTAAAAAAAAGCAAACGAGACCCAACAGGTATGTTATAAATTAAATTGTGCTTTCAAAATATGCAAGAGGGCTTCATTGGCATGTTGGATAACTAACTGTTCATAGTTCTACGTAGTTGGCGTGGGTTCGATTCTCACTAACACCCACTCTTTCTCATTTTTAAATGAAAAATCAAACTTCAAAATGATGTCTAGGGGAATCGAGCACATGATCTGAATTCTAAAGTGAGAATTCTACCACTTTGAAACCGCTAACAAGTTGTTAAAATGGCACTAACAAATATATATTAGAGTTGTTACGTAACTGGGTCGTATATTGGGCCCTCTAAAATTGGGGGCCCTGTACGACCGCACGGGTTGAACACCCCCTGAGCCGGCCCTGCCCGCGACCCAGCTCTAACTTCGTCATTGGGTCCACATTCTTATTTTCAACCAATGAGATAAATAGTTTTCACCTTTTTAAAAGCAAGCCACGTAGTTTAACAAAAGTACAATACTTGAGATCGAGTTACACATAAATTTCCAACTCCAACGACAATCTACATGTAAATAATTTTGCAAATATTGCAATCAAGTTCGTAAATATAGATCATTATTGGAGATGATTTAATGTCAATTGCGAAGGAGTTTTACGTAAATCCTGTGATATGTTGATATTAGTAAATTGATTATTAGGATTAGATTTGAATTTATATTATTTAGGCTAAAATGTTCGAGGTACGATTAGGTGAAGGTTGAGTCTGATCACTAATATCGATTCAGATGTGCTTTGAGTTATAGTATATATGGAGTATATTATTGAGTTGATGGTCAATTAATTGACTTAACATTCATTACAAATTGGAAATTGTTTTTCGATGACGAGTAAGTTTGATCCTCCCCGGCACGCACTAATTCCATGCTATCCATACGTACCATGTAAGCTCAATCCACGTACGGGGTTACCCCTCACTGGAAGACATGTGGTCAAGTCTCATCATCTAGGGAGTTTCGAACCCACGACCCCGCAGTCCATTCTTTGGATGTTTTGAGGGAACCCGGATCTCCACTAGACCAAAAGCACTTGGTTTACAAATTGGAAATTTTATATTGCATCACAATATTTATTGTCTTTTTATGTTGTGCTAACATAGTTCTTTGGGTATTGTGGCATGTCAATTCTCAAGGAAATTGTTGAAGCAAGTGTCCTTCACAGTTAGTGCGACTATAACATAAATCTCGTACATGATCACAAAAGGATACTTTGTATATTTATCAACTAATTAACGTGAATCAGTAACGGTTGGTTTTGCTAGAAGTTTGATGTTACTGTCATACAGATGACGGTGATTAGTTGGTCCCTATCGGTCACACATATAAGATGGTTCCAAGAAATGTGATTATATACTGATATATTACATATATGTCTAAATTGACTAAATATTAGTCATGGAAATAATACGAATAATTATTTATACGATTAAATGATTATTAGGAAAAATGAATTAAAATGTTAATTCTAAATAAATATAAATATTATATTTATAATTTTTAATATGCGATATTAAAATTAATTAATTATACGATAATTAATTATATTCTTCTGTCATATTTATACATGTTAAATTATAATATTAGATAATCAAGAGTAGCTTTCATGTAAGAGAAAGAGTTAGTGGGTACAGAATTTAAATCAACCATTTATACATATTCTTCCTACGATGACCTTCAAGAATCACATTGCTAGTCCCTTCAATTATTATGCGACATAGATCGGAATGAAAAACTACTTTGTTAACTTTATCACATAATTGAGATATGCTTATCAAGTTGTGCTTATTAAGACCACTTACAAGGTACACGTCACTAATAGCATGAGCTGAGGATATACCAATCTTACCAATACCAATTACCTTCCCTTTCTTGTTGTCTCCAAAGGTAACCTTCACTAGTAGAAGAAAACCCTATAGCGGCGGTGGCAAATGGCCTTTTTACGGCAGTTCTTACCATTTTTGGGTGCGTCGTATTTCGCGGCGTCGTTTAGCCTTTGCGACGGTTGTACTACCTGTTGGGGCTGGTGTCCTTGACAGTTAGTACAATGACTTATTAAATCTCTTAAAGGATCCCAAGGGCATACTTTGGTATTATTATCAGTTGATCCACGTTTATCAATAACGGTTGGCTTGCTAGATAAGTTTGACGTTATTGTCATACAGATGGCGGTGATCAACGGGTCCCTATACGTCACACCTATAGGACACGTTTGAGAGATGTGAAGGTATGAAAATACAGTCACATTTATGCTGAATACGACTAAACAGTTAGTCAGAGGTATTGACTATTAAATTAGTCAATAAGATGTTGAGATAATTTTTTAAAACGGATTAAATAATTTTAGCTAATACGGATTACATGATTAATTCGTAAATTAAGTATAAACGGTTATATTTAATTAAATATTGAATTCGTGTATTAATATAAGCAGTTATATTAATTGAGCTAATTATACAATATTGTATTTTTTATCAGACCATTATTAATGTATCGACTGCATTAATATCTGATAACATGTATACGATTTATAATTAAAACCCGCGGATTATATTTTAGCTTTAGGGTCGAATCACGCAAGAGAATAAGGTAAGAGTGGAAAGCCCACTCTCACCCTAGTCCATTTCGGCCGGCCGTGAGAGTTACAAAAGGAGAAGAACTCTCCTTTTGTCAGACTACTGAAACTGGTAATTCACTTTTACAAGAATTAGGGTTTTGAGAGCAGCTTTCTCCCAAAACCTAGATCTCACATCTGAAAACTAGCTCACAAAAACTCTCCCCATATTGCAAGGCAATTGGAGAGCATTTCTAGCACACGCGGCATCATTTCAGACGGGTCTTGGGTGCAAGTTATAAGAGGGAATTTCTATTAATTCCTGTTCTTAGGCCATTCGCGCAAAGACCTAAGGTTGTACTCTCTACCTTTCGTTTATGTTTTCATCTTATGACTATATTCACATGTAAACTTTTCGTTATAATCCTGTAATTTTAAGGGTGAATATACGGAAATTCCCCACAAGTGGTATCAGAGCCAAAGCCATGAAAATTTTACAATTGTGTTTTTCATAAGATGTTTCAAAATCGAAATTTTAATCCCGTTTGATGTCTCGGCCGTGTGCCTCTTTAATGTGAGAAATCGATCTTGTTTTTCGATTTTGATTTGCATATTGTTGATTAATCAATATTTTTAACAATATGTAAATCAATTGTTGGTGTTTGTTGTTGATTTACACATATTAAATCAAGAATAAATACATGTTTTGTTTTTATTAATAGCAGCGTTTGTAGGATTCTACGAACGGGCGTATTTCTACTCGTTCGTAGTCTTCCTCTGCTACCCATCACTCGATCGAGCACTTTTTGGCTCGATCGAGCAGTTTTTAAAGCAACCCGTCACTCGATCGAGCACTTTTTGGCTCGATCGAGCATTTTGGATTCTACGAACGAGCGAATTACTACTCGTTCGTAGTCTGCCTCGATAACCCGTCACTCGATCGAGACTTTCTGTACTCGATCGAGTGACACTGTTCCTCGATCGATCACATTTTCTTTCGATCGAGCAGTTTTCTGGATATTTTTATTTTTCTGAAAATTTTGGTTTCTGGAATTCGTTTTGGTTCGATCGAGTACCTGTACTACTCGATCGAGCTAACCCGTCTGTCAAAGTGACTCGATCGAGTACTGTAGTGACTCGATCGAGCAACCATGTTTTGGCAGAATTTCGAAAATAAATTTTTTTATTTTGTTTTCTTTTGGCCCATGGTAATATACTATATACGGAAATAGTATATTAACTTTTGTGAAACGGTTCACACTCGATAGATACATATTATTTTAAAACGGTTTAAAATAATGGATTATAAGTTTATTAAGATTAATCTGACTAAAACGGTTTAATCACATAATTTTAATCTCGTAAGGTGGTTTGGTAAAATTTATTAAACATAATTACAGAATTATGTCACGAATGAATTTGTTTTAGTTGATGCATTTTATTTATCGTCTATTGAATGCTAATGAATGCTTTTTATAACGTATTTAATTTTTGCAAACGGTTGTAACTTAGTGTGGCCTTAGAAGATTGTGTTTACGTAATGATGGAACATAGTCTTGGTTGTAATTTTGAGATCTCGCATCTCCGTTTTGTTTTTCCCTTGTAATTACTTTTGTATTTAAATTAGAATGTAAATAGGTTTATATTTGTAATTTAAATTAGTTATTTTGTGAAGACCAAAGACGGAGACCGGATGCTCAATCCCGCTGCAAAGTCCAAGATGGAACATCAAGACAAGCTTCTGGGGTCCAACGGTGGATTCCAAGTTGTTTTAATGTTTATTTTGGTAGGATAGGCCACACTAGGACTTTTATTTACGTTTATTGCTTTCTTTTATGCTTTCATCGATAATAGTTTGCATCATATTCCGCCTAAAACCAAACCACCTATTACATGCCTGAAAACTTACTCATGTAGAGGTCGCGCGTTAGTTTTCTATGACATACAGATGTCAATTGTCAATGATTAAGTCATCACTTAATTTTGTTCATTCACGCAAATGCTAGATTTTAGATCACTTAAAATGAATAAAAACAAGTTGATGGGGTCTTCCTCGTATAACCAAAAATTGAGATTAGTCTTTATAAATCAGACTCCCATGAATCCCTTCTTCGTCGGTAGGAATACTATGACCCCTTCTACGCGGGTAAGTGGGAACAGATGATTTATTTTATCTCAACATCGTGGTCACTAGATACTATCTAGCGACTATGGTGGACTTAAAGATGAGATTTACGGAAATCTATCGACCAAGAGTTCTAACGGTAGAACTAGCCAAGCGGTTGGCTTATCAATTTACGGAAATTGAGTCTTGGGATCGTTTATATAATTCTTGAGGGAGATCAATTATATAAATGCATGAGTCTACGAGTTTAAATTCAATTTAAAATAGACTTAAATCACAACGACGAGTTGCTTATATCGTTTTGTTTTATCTTCTTTTCAGTGTAGAACACGAACAAATTTAAACTGCTAATAACAAATGGTTGGTGAAGACCCAATGCCAAGTGCCAAGCTAGCACGAGAATCATGGCTTAAAGCCTTCATGGACTCCATGAATCAGTCTACTAGACTGAAGAATGATGGGTCAAACTTGTCTGACTGGGAGGCAGCATTACGGAATGCTGCCATTGCTGACGGAAAGCTTAAGTACTTGACTGAGCCTATTCCGGCACACCCAGGAACTGGGGCTAGAGCTAACGAAGTTCGCGTTCATAGCGACTTCGTCATGGAAGCGGGTGCACTTATCTATACAATGGAATCCAATTAGCAAAGACGCTTCATTTCCCAAGGTGCAAATAAAGATTCTCACCACGCTCACAAACGAATTCTCAAAAGCTCCGAGAATCGTTTCATATGAGCATACCTGTCGCTTCTTTGAAGCGCATTTCCAGAAGGGCCAAGCTGTTAGCCCACATATTCTCAATATGATTGAGAATATCGAGAAACTGGAGGCCTTAAACTTCAAGATCAGTGAGAACATAATCGTCGATCGAATGCTTCATTCGCTTCATGATGGGTTCGCCGTCTTTAGGGCCAACTATTATATGAACGACATGAAGAAGACTCCTCATGAGCTCCACTCACTTCTCGTACAGACCGAGAAGGATCTGAAATTGAGTGGGATCGTGAAGCGGGATGTTCTCATGATCCCAAGTAAAGGTAAAGGTAAAGCGAAAGCTCGAGGCGACCTAGCGGTAGGTAAGCCTAAGTTCAAGAAGTCAGGATTTGCTAAGAGTGGGCCCGGTGAGTCGAGCAACTCACAGGGTAAGACAAAGAGCAAGGATACAAGCATGGAATGCCACCATTGCCACAAGACTGGGCATTGGAGGCGCACGTGCCCCGTGTATCGCGAGGACATTAAGGCAGGCCGCGTTACTCCTGTTGGTATGTCTTCTTCTTTTATTCACATGATTGAGATTAACCATGCAAGTTACGGAACTTGGGTACTAGATACTGGTTGTGGTTATCATCTGTGTAATCATGTGCAGGGCCTCCGAAACCTCGAGCCCCTCATAAAGGGTGACGTTGACCTGCGTGTCGGGAATGGAGCACGAGTTGCTGCAGTCTCGAGGGGAACATATGTGATCCAGCTTCCTAGTGGATTTGAGTTATCGTTGTATAACTGTTATTATGTTCCTAGTTTATCCAAAAACATTATTTTTGTTTCTACACTTGACAAACTTGGTTTTTCATTTGTAATAGAGAATAATAACTGTATTTTCTACACAATATGATTTATGGCAAGGCAGTTTCAATGAATGGAATTTATGTTTTAGATTAAACCACCGAAATATTACACGTGAATAATAAGAAGTTAAAGGTTGGTGACAAAGATCAAACCTACCTATGGCACTGCCGTATAGGACATATAAATGAGAAACGCGTAAAACAGCTCATACAGAATGGAGCTATCACGGCCTTTGATTTCGAATCATATGGCACGTGTGAATCATGTCTCATCGGTAAGATGACTCGTATTTCCTTCAAAGGTGTTGGAATGCGCGCTGCCGACCTATTAGGACTCATACATACGGATGTATGTGGCCCTATGTCGATCAACGCACGAGAAAGCTATAGGTATTTCATCACTTCACGGATGATTTGAGTAGATATGGCTATGTTTACTTAATGAAACATAAAAGTGAATCCTTTGACAAGTTCAAAGAAGACCAGAATCGGGTACAGAACCAACTGGGTAGAAAGATTAAAACACTACGATCCGATCGTGGTGGCGAGTATCTTTCAAATGAGTTTGATCAACACCTTAAAGACTGTGGCATCGTTCTACAGTTGACTCCACCTGGAACACCACAATTAAATGGTGTATCCAAACGGAAAAATCGAACTCTACTTGATATGGTTCGATCCATAATGAGTCACACCGTTGTGCCTGATTCATTATGGGGCTATGCTCTTCTGTCAGCCACTCTAATACTTAACCGAAGTCCGTCTAAAGCTGTTGACAAGACTCCATACGAGTTATGGAAGGGAACCGTCCCTAACTTGTCCTTTATTCGGGTTTGGGGCTGCGAAGCTTACGTCAAATGGAGACACGAGGACAAACTCGGCCCGCGATCGGTCAAGACATACTTTATAGGTTATCTAAAAGGAACTTTTGGTCATTACTTCTACTCGCCAACCGAACAACGTGTCTTTGTTGCGGCTAGTGCGACGTTCTTAGAGAAAGAATTTCTCGAGAACAAGTCGAGTAATAGAACCTTCGATCTATCGGAGATTCAAGAACCAACTACCGAGCAACCATTGGAGGAAGCAGTTCCTTCAACCTCGGCTGCGGTAGATATTCCCGAGGAACCTAGGAGGTCGGGAAGAGTCTCTATTCCTTCGGACAGATACATTGGTATGGTCGAGGAACATGGCATAGATGACATCTTACTCCTAGAGGGTAATGAACCCACAACCTATAAAGGTGCCCTGACTAGTTCCGACTCAAAGCTATGGCTAGAAGCCATGCAATCCGAGATGGACTCCATGTATGAGAACAGCGTGTGGGATCTTGTGGACCTACTTGCAAAGGTACGCCCCCTTCAATGCAAATGGCTTTACAAGATAAAGCATGCCGTAAAAGGACAGCAAAATATTCACAAGGCACGACTACTTGCTAAAGGTTTCACCCAAGTGTCAGGCTTGCTCTACGATGAAATGTTTGCACCCGTAGTCATGCTACGTTTCATTCGGATTATCTTAGCTATTGCCGCATTTCATGACTATGAAATCTGGCATATGGATGTTAAAACCGCCTTCTTAAATGGTTATTTAGAGGAAGAGTTGTACATGGTACAACCCGAGGGTTTTATTGATCCTGAACATCCTAAGAAGGTTTGCAAGCTTAAGCGTTCCATTTATGGACTTATGCAAGCATCACGGAGTTAGAATCATCATTTCGACCAAGTGATAAAAGAGAATGGTTTCATTCGATCAGTCGAGGAACCATGTCTCTATATCAAGTCGAGTGGGAGCAAGATTGTCTTCCTAGTATTGTATGTCGATGACATACTCCTTATTGGGAATGACATACCTCTCCTATCTTCGGTTAAAGCATGGTTGAAAAACCATTTCCAGATGAAAGATCTGGGAGAGGCACAAAGAATTTTGGGTATCCGTATCTACAGGGATAGATCACGACGGATGTTGTCTCTCAATCAGGAGTCTTAATAGATAAGATTCTAGAGAGATTCTGTAATACCTCAAAAATCTAGACTCGATAATTAAAGTTTATTTGTTTGTGTCGATAGTTAAGTCGATTTGTTAAGTAATGAATCAAGTTATGTGATTAGGTTGTTATGAGGGTTCGAACCCTAGACCTCTAGCTCTATGATTATGTCGTGGTGGGGATCGATCCCTAGACCTTGTGCGCATGGCTTGGGCCTCGTAGTGCGTGCCACAACCCCAAGCCCACGGCTGTTTTGAGAGCAACTCCACAAAACCCTACTAGGAGACCATACTACCGTCACCTTTTAACACCTTCCATAAACCCTAATCTTACCCTAATCCTCATTCCAACACCCCATACCCACAGCCGTCACAACATAGATTAGAGAGGCAGTAATCACGGTGACGCTAAGGTGGGCATAAGGTGGTCGAAACGTCGGAGATATAGGTAGCGAGTTTCGCGTGGAACATTTCTAAACAAGCCTCGGATTTATCTGCACTTCCTGCTATTTCAGGTAGGGGAAATACTTGTATTTAAAGATGAGTAATTTGATGTTATTGGTGTTAACCAGGTTTGTTTTATAATATCATATGATCATTATATTGTGCTATTTATTTATATCATTCTGAGATACGCTACGAGGTAATGAGATAATGGGTCTTGTGATTGGTGCGGAGATAATGGGTCTTGTGATTGGTGCGGAGATGATGGGTCTTGTGATCGGTGCGGAGTTAATGGGTCTTGTGATTGGTGTGGAGAATAATGGGTCTTGTGATTCGGAGTGGAGACGATCAAACTTTCTATTATAGTAATGTGGTTTATTTATAGTTTTTCCTCTACTCAACCTTGTGGTTGACCCCGTGTATTCGTGATCACCTGTGATGAACCAATTTATTGGGGAGCATATTGACAGGTGTTGAGACTATGGGAGCTAAGGGAAGGGAGAAGCTTGGATCCGGACCTGCCTAGAGTTTAGATCACCATAGTAGTTTTAACATGAGTTGTACTTTTGTTTCACATGACAGTTTTATATTCAGTTGTATGAACTCGTTCTTTGAGTTAACTTTATCTAAATAAAGCACTGTTTATCTTTCCTTTGTATCTGCTGCCTCGGGAAACCGAGATGGTAACACCCTTATTTATCAGGGGAGTCCTAGTACAGGCCCTTAAATAAATGGGGGTGTTACAGATTCAGCATGACGAACTCCAAGAAAGGGTTCCTTCATATGGCTAGAGGGCTTCACTTGAGCAAGTCTCAAGAAGCTAAGACATTGGAAGAGAAAGAGCGCATGATTCGGATTCCTTACGCTTCGGTTATAGGATCTATCATGTATGTCATGATATGCACACGTCCAGACGTTGCATATACATTGAGTATGACGAGTGGATTCCAAGCACATTCAGGTGAACAACACTGGATGACCGTGAAAAACATTCTTAAATACCTACGGAGGACTAAAGATTGGGGATTGACTTATGGAGGCGACACGATGCTCTGCGCCACTGGTTACGCAGATGCTAGCTTCCAAACGGATCGAGACGACTTGAAATATCAGTCTGGATTCGTTTTTACTCTTAATGGCGCTGCTGTCAGCTGGAAAAGTTCTAAACAAAGTGTTACATCAGATTCTTCAACTGAGGCCGAGTACTATGCCGCTTCGGAAGCAGCTAAGGAAGCAATATGGATGCGTCAATTCTTACAAGGACTATCAGTAGTGCCTAGTTCGAATGACCTGATCACCGTTTATTGTGACAATAAAGGTGCCATCTTCCAAGCTAAGGAGCCTAAGTCTAGTAACAAGTCTAGACATGTAGAACGGAAAGCTCATCTAATCAGAGATTACGTGGAGCAAAAGGAGATATTTATTAATAAGATCGCTACGGATGACAACATAGCCGATCCTCTCACTAAAGCATTACGATGTGATAAGCATGAAGGGCACGTTAATTCCATGGGAATTAAACGTGTTCCTGAGTTGTAGTACTCGTTTATGAATTCATTTTATAATTCATTTTCTTGTGTACTCTATTACAACCTCATCGTTATGATAATTTTATTTTTTGTTTTTCATGTGGAATTGTACGCCAATTTGAACACCACAAAGTGAACTGATTAACATTACATCGTTTTTAGTTCTTGATTACCCACTTGAGCTGATAACTCGGGTAATCATTTTGTGACGTTGGTTGATGGTGGGTTCAACGAGCCATAAGTCAAATAGTTGACTGACCAATCACAAAGGCGAGTTATACGGATATCTCGTAGGACACCCCGTGACAACGTTATAAATGTTTTATAACATTAGGTGCCAGGTCGTGGATAAGATCTCCATAGTGTTCCTTAGAGTCGATTCTTTTGACTTTCAACTGTCTCTTGAGAATAAGGCATATTTTGGGTAACTTTGGTTTCTTTCCCACGGTCTTCTGTAACAGGGGCCAAGAGGATTTTTTCTGGGTTATTTCATGCTGCGCTTACATCTGCAGGATTCGAGTTGAGGGGAATATCCAAACCCTTATCAGGATTTTATCATTTATCAGGGCCACTCGAGGAGTAGTAACTGAAATGCATGGTCATGCTCGAATACAGATTCGTTTTATCAGTTAAGTTACTCTCTAGTCGGGGAAACCACTCTTGATGCAGATCGATTGTAGAATACGACCTTTGCGAATACGGATTTGCAAATTGTTTTACATTGAGTGGGAGAAATTTTAAAAGGATATGAGAGTCGGTTATCGCACGCACCTACACTTGTACGGACAAGTGGGAGTTTGTTGGAGCTGGTGTCCTCCACATGTAGTGTGATAACGTCATTGCACATACATACACTTGTACGAACAAGTGGGAGATTGTTGGGGCGGGTGTCCTTGACAGTTAGTACAATGACTTATTAAATCTCTTAAAGGATCACAAGGGCATACTTTGGTATTATTATCAGTTGATCCACGTTTATCAATAACGGTTGGCTTGCTAGATAAGTTTGACGTTATTGTCATACAGATGGCGGTGATCAACTGGTCCCTATACGTCACACCTGTAGGACACGTTTGAGAGATGTGAAGGTATGAAAATACAGTCACATTTATGTTGAATACGACTAAACAGTTAGTCAGAGGTATTGACTATTAAATTAGTCAATAAGATGTTGAGATAATTATTTAATACGGATTACATGATTAATTCGTAAATTAAATATAAACGGTTATATTTAATTAAATATTGAATTCGTGTATCCATATAAGCAGTTATATTAATTGAGCTAATTATACAATATTTTTTTTATCAGACCACTATTAATGTATTGACTACATTAATATCTGATAACATGTATATGATTTATAATTAAAACCCGCGGATTATATTTTAGCTTTAGGGTCGAATCACGCAAGAGAATAAGGTAAGAGTGGAAAGCCCACTCTCACCCTAGTCCATTTCGGCCGACCGTGAGAGTTACAAAAGGAGAAGAACTCTCCTTTTCTCAGACTACTGAAACTGTTAATTCACTTTTACAAGAATTAGGGTTTTGAGAGCAGCTTTCTCCCAAAACCTAGATCTCACATCTGAAAACTAGCTCACAAAAACTCTCCCCATATTGCAAGGCAATTGAAAAGCATTTCTAGCACACGCGGCATCATCTCAGACGGGTCTTGGGTGCAAGTTATAGGAGGGAATTTCTATTAATTCATGTTCTTAGGCCATTCGCGCAAGGACCTAAGGTTGTAGTCTCTACCTTTCGTTTATGTTTTCATCTTATGACTATATTCACATGTAAACTTTTCGTTATAATCCTGTAATTTTAAGGGTGAATCTACGGAAATTCCCCACATTACCGCCGCTAAAAGTTACATATTGTGGCGGTTTTGAAACAGAACCGCCGAATTAGGTTTATATAAAACGACGGTTTTTTAACAGAACTGCCGTGTTACGTTTATATTAAACGACGGTTATTAAACAGAACCGCCGTATTAGATTTATTTAAAACGACGGTTGTTAAACACAACCGCCGTGATATGTTTATATAAAACAACGGTTTTTAAACACAACCGCTATTTTATTTTTATATAAAACGACGGTTTTTAACCACAACCGCCGTGTTAGGTCTATATAAAACGACGGTTTTTAAACACAACCGCCGTTTAACTCATTTAATTTTTTTATGTCGTTTCTAATGGATCTGTCGTTAAAAACATTTAAATTTTTCAAAAATAATACAGATTTGATAATTCCAAATATTACTTGACCTAAATGAAACTTGTCAATGATTTAAGTTTTGTGCAGGATTGAAAACACAAGCTCAGAAAAGGGAGGGAGGAAAGCCATTCATGCAAAGATTCAAACTTGCAATCACTGAACTAGTGTAATAGTGGTGTCAATCTAAACTTTACAGCAAATGAAGCGAGTCTTCATTTTAAGCAACTAATGAGCATCAAGACCCATCTAGTTATTCAACTATTGATGCAAACATTAGGTTGTTGATATCCTTGGGAATACAGTCTTCCTCTTCATCGCCTACAAGAAGACGACACAATTAGCGCAATTAGATACAGATTAAACACTATAAGACTAGTACTGGTTTTACTCTGACGACCCCTAACGAAAAGTTGATGGACGAATTCTTTATTTTTTTTAGGGATGATTAAATATCACAGGATTATTTTGTACTTCTTCTAGCTTGTCGCATGGTATTAAATATTGGTCGTTGCTTAATGATTTTTAACTTTTCGTAGTGATATTTTCCAATATATCAGTATAGCCCATAGTTAACCGAGAGTTAAAATTCACTGATGTTTGGCCAATACAAGGCTAACATGGCCAATAAGAAGTAAAGGACGGATACATAAACAAGCTGCCTAAACCGGGAAATTGGATGCAACAACATTATATTAATCAATGTCGATTTGCAATCAAGCCTATAATTTACTAACATGGACTGTCACAAAACTTAGAACACTAACCTGTTTTTGCTATTACGTGACTTGTCCACTGCTCAATGATCTACAAATAAATCATCTTCGCAAATAGAGAAGATTAAAACACAACTCTACTAATATATTGGCCTTTTGCAGGTATGTAGCAACTACATGCTTAAAAGTGAGAAATCAAGAGAACGAATGTAGCAAAGCCGAACATCAGAATCCCATAAGAACTGCTAAGGGGATTATTTGTGCTGATATATATAATCAAAGCCTGTCATTTGCCTCTGGTTTCATGTTGGTTGCTCAAAGACCGAAAATTTAAGAAATCGAGCTCAAGATATTTATTTCCTTTGTCTTTATAGCCCTGTCAAAAGAAAACAAATCAGCTCTTACATTAGAATACTCGTATTAGGAGTCTGAACACTAGTCTAATCGTGTAGAGAATAGAAGTAGCCACAAGAAAGATTACATATTTACCTGAATGGGCTCAATCGATAATAATGAAAATCCAAACACAAAGTTGGATATGCATTCCATTATTTGGTGACCATCCAAAAGTCCCCTTGTCCTCTTCATTTCCCTTAATGTAAGAAACTTTTTTCACTAAATGCTCTCGCTCATAAATCTGAACAATAAAGTATAAATAGAGCACTTAAATGAAGTACAAGACATGATCAGCCAAGTAACTATTGCGAATTAACAACCTTGTATTCGGTATTCCACACTCTTTCTGTGGGGAATATAACATGTATTCGCCCCAAACTTGGAGGATTATAATAAAAAATACAGTTGTGTTTATAGTCATAAGATCAAAAAGAATAAGAAAAGAAGTACAACCTTTAGTCCTTGTGCGAAAGGCCTAAGAACAGAAATTAACACAAATTCCCTCCTATAACTTGCACCCAAGACTTAGAATGAGACGTGGCCGCGTGTGCTAGAAATCCTCTCCAACTGCCTTGCAATATTGGGAGAGCTATTTAGGTTTTAGATGTGAGATCTGAGGTTTTGGGAGAAGAAAACTCTCAAAACCCTAATTTTTACCTTGAGATTATTTGACAGTGCAACAAGAGTCCCTGACATAAGGAGAGTCCTCCTCCTTACGTAGTTGTTTTGGCCGAAAATTCTAATAGGGTAGGAGTGGGCTTTCCACTCTTACCTTATTCTAATTCGTGATTCGACCCATTTAGCTATAAGTTATTCGCGGGATTTTAATTATAAATCGTAACATGTTATCAGATATTAATACAGTCGATATATTAATAATGGTCTGACAAAATACGATATTGTATAATTACCCAAATTAATATAACTGTTTATATTAATACGCGAATACAATATTCAATTAAATATATAACCGTTTATATTTAATTTACGAATTAATCATGTAATCCGTATTAGCTAAAATTATTTAATCTGTATTAAATAATAATCTCAACATCTTATTGACTAATTTAATAGTCAATACCTCTGACTAACTGTTTAGTCATATCCGGCAAAATGTGACTGTATTTTCATACCTTCACATCTCTCAAACGTGTCGTATAGGTGTGACGTATAGGGACCAGTTGATCACCGCCATCCGTATGACAATAACGTCAAACTTATCTAGCAAGCCAACCGTTATTGATAAACGTGGATCAACTGGTAATCATACAAAAGTATGCCCTTGTGATCCTTAAAGAGATTTAATAAGTCATTGTACTTAATTGTCAAGGACACCAGCCCCAACAATCTCCCACTTGTCCGTACAAGGGTATGTGCAATGACGTTATCACACTACATGTGGAGGACACAAGCTCCAACAAACTCCCACTTGTCCGTACAAGTGTAGGTGCGATAACCGAATCTCATATCCCTTTTAAAATTTCTCCCACTCAATGTAAGACAATTTGCAAATCCGCATTCGCAAAGGTCGTATCTCACAAGCGATCTGTATCAAGAGTGGTTTCCCCGACTAGAGAGTAACTTAACTGATAAAACGAATCTGTATTCGAGCATGGCCATGCATTTCAGTTACTACTCCTCGAGTGGCCCTGAGAAATGATAAAATCCTGATAAGGGTTTGGATATTTCCCTCAACTCGAATCCTGCCGATATCGCCCAGCATGAAATAACCCAGAAAAAATCCTCTTGGCCCCTGTTACGGTGACCGTGGGAAAGAAACCAAAGTTACCCAAAATCTGTCTTAATCTCAAGAGACAGTTGAAGGTCAAAAGACTCGACTCTAAGGAACACTATGGAGGTCCTATCCACGACCAGGCACCCAATGTTATAAAACATTTAGGACTCCATAACGTTGTCACGGGGTGTCCTACGAGATATCCGTATAACTCGCCTTTGTGATTGGTCAGTCAACCGCGTGACTTATGGCTCGTTGAACCCACCATCAACCAACGTCACAAAATGATTACCTGAGTTATCAGCTCAAGTGGGTAATCAAGGACCAAAACGATGTAATGTTAATCAGTTCACTTTGTGGTGTTCAAAATTGGCGTACAATTCCACATGAAAAACAAAACATTTTATATCATAACAATAAGGTTGAATAGAGTACACGAGAAAATGAATTATTACATGAATTCATAAAAGAGTACTACAACTTAGGAACACATCCAATTCCCATGGAATGAATGTGCCCTTCATGCCTATCACGTGGTAATGCTTTTGTGAGAGGATCAGCTATGTTGTCATCCGTAGCGATCTTATCAATTAAAATCTCCTTTTGCTCCACGTAATCTCTGATTAGATGAGCTTTCCGTTGTACATGCCTAGCCTTGTTGCTAGACTTATGCTCCTTAGCTTGGAAGATGGCACCGCTATTGTCACAATAAACGGTGATTGGGTCATTCGAACTAGGCACTACCGAGAGTCCTTGTAAGAATTGACGCATCCATATTGCTTCCTTAGCTGCTTCCGAGGCGGCATTGTACTCGGACTCAGTCGTAGAATCTGCTGTAACACTCTGTTTAGAACTTTTCCAGCTGACAGCAGCGCCATTAAGAGTAAAAACGAATCCAGACTGAGATTTCGAGTCATCTCGATCCGTTTGGAAGCTAGCATCTGCGTAACCCGTGGCGCAGAGCGTCGAGTCGCCTCCGTAAGTCAATCCCCAATCTTTAGTCCTCCGTAGGTACTTAAGAATGTTTTTCACGGCCATCCAGTGTTGTTCACCTGGATGAGCTTGGAATCGACTTGTCATACTCAATGCATATGCAACGTCAGGACGTGTGCATATCATGGCATACATGATCGATCCTATTGCCGAAGCATAAGGAATCCGACTCATGCGCTCTTTCTCTTCCAGTGACTTAGCTTCTTGAGTCTTGCTCAAGTGAAGCCCAGGAGTCATAGGAAGGAACCCCTTCTTGGAGTTCGTCATGCTGAATCTCTCCAGAATCTTATCTATATAAGACTCCTGACTGAGAGACAACATCCGTCGTGATCTATCCATGTAGATACGGATGCCCAAAATTCTTTGTGCCTCTCCCAGATCTTTCATCTGGAAATGGTTTTTCAACCATGCTTTTACCGAAGATAGGAGAGGTATGTCATTCCCAATCAAGAGTATGTCGTCGACATACAGTACTAGGAATACAATCTTGCTCCCACTCGAATTGATATAGAGACATGGTTCCTCGACTGATCGAACGAATCCATTCTCTTTTATCACTTGGTCGAAGCGATGATTCTAACTCCGCGATGCTTGCTTAAGTCCATAGATGGAACGCTTAAGCTTGCAAACTTTCTTAGGATGTGCTGGATCGATAAAACCCTCGGGTTGTACCATGTACAACTCTTTCTCCAAATAACCGTTTAAGAAGGCGGTTTTAACGTCCATTTGCCATATTTCATAATCATGAAATGCGGCGATCGCTAAGATAATCCGAATGGAACGTAGCATGACTACGGGTGCAAAGATCTCATCATAGTGCAAGCCTGACACTTGAGTGAAACCTTTAGCAACTAGTCTAGCCTTGTGGATATCTTGTTGTCCTTCCACGGCATGCTTTATCTTGTAAAGCCATTTGCATTGAAGGGGTCGTACCTTTGCAGGTAGGTCCACAAGATCCCACACGTTGTTCTCATACATGGAGTCCATCTCGGATTGCATGGCTTCTAGCCATAGCTTTGAGTCAGAACTAGTCATGGCACCTTTATAGGTTGTGGGTTCATTACCCTCTAGGAGTAAGACGTCATCTGTATCGTGTTCCTCGACCATACCAATGTATCTGTCCGGTGGAATAGAGACTCTTCCCGACCTCCTAGGTTCCTCAGGAATATCTACCGCAGCCTCGGTTGAAGGAACTGTTTCCTCCAATGGTTGCTCGGTAGTTGGTTCTTGAACCTCCGATAACTCGAAGGTTCTATTACTCGACTTGTTCTCGAGAAATTCTTTCTCTAAGAACGTCGCACTAGCCGCAACAAAAACACGTTGTTCGGTTGGCGAGTAGAAGTAATGACCAAAAGTTCCCTTTGGATAACCTATAAAGTATGTCTTGACCGATCGCGGGCCGAGCTTATCCTCGTGTCTCCACTTGACATAAGCCTCGCAGCCCCAAACCCGTATAAAGGACAAGTTAGGGACCGTTCCCTTCCATAATTCGTATGGAGTCTTGTCAACAGCTTTAGACGGACTTCGGTTAAGTATTAGAGCGGCCGACAAAAGAGCATAGCCCCACAATGAATCAGGCACGACGGTGTGACTCATCATGGATCGAACCATATCGAGTAGAGTTCGATTTCTCCGTTCGGACACACCATTTAATTGTGGTGTTCCAGGTGGAGTTAACTGTAGCACGATGCCGCAGTCTTTAAGGTGTTGATCAAACTCGTGTGAAAGATACTCACCACCACGATCCGAACGTAGTGCTTTAATCTTTCTACCCAGCTGGTTCTGTACCCTATTCTGGTATTCTTTGAACTTGTCAAAGGATTCACTTTTGTGCTTCATTAAGTAGACATAGCCATATATACTCAAATCATCCGTGAAAGTGATGAAATACCTATAGCCCTCTCGTGCGTTGATCGACATAGGCCCACATACATCCGTATGTATGAGTCCTAATAGGTCGGCAGCGCGCATTCCAACACCTTTGAAGGAAATACGAGTCATCTTACCGATGAGACATGATTCACACGTGCCATATGATTCGAAATCAAAGGGCGAGATAGCTCCATTCTGTATGAGCTGTTTTACGCGTTTCTCATTTATGTGTCCCATACGACAATGCCATAGGTAAGTTTGATCTTTGTCACCTACCTTTAATCTCTTGTTATTCACATGTAATATCTCGGTAGTTTGATCTAAAACATAAATTCCATTCATGGAAACTGCCTTGCCATAAATCATATTGTGTAAGGAGAAAATACAGCTATTATTCTCTATTACAAATGAAAAGCCGAGTTTGTCAAGCGCAGAAACTGAAATAATGTTTTTGGAAAAACTAGGAACATAATAACAGTTATATAAAAATAACTCGAATCCACTTAGAAGCTGGATCACGTATGTTCCCTTCGAGACTGCAGCCACACGTGCTCCATTCCCGACACGCAGGTCCACCTCACCCTTGATTAGGGGTTCTTGGTTTCGGAGGCCCTGCACATGATTACATAGATGAGAACCACAACCAGTATCAAGTACCCAAGTTCCACAACTTGCGTGGTTAATCTCAATCATGTGAATAAAAGATGAAGAAGACATACCAACAGGAGTAACACGGCCTGCCTTAATGTCCTCGCGATACACGGGGCATGAGCGCCTCCAATGCCCAGTCTTGTGGCAATGGTGACATTCCATGCTAGTATCCTTGCTCTTAGGCTTGCCCTGTGAGTTGCTCGACTCACTTGGCCCACTCTTAGTAAATCCTGGTTTCTTGAACCTGGGCTTACCTACTGCTAGGTCGCCCTGAGCTTTAGCCTTCCCTTTACCCTTTCCCTTACTGGAGATCATGACAACATCCTGCTTCATGCTCCCACTTAATTTCAGATCCTTCTCGGTCTGTACGAGAAGGGAGTGGAGCTCATGAGGAGTCTTCTTCGTGTCGTTCATGTAATAGTTGGCCCTAAAGAGGGCGAACCCATCATGAAGCGAATGAAGCATACGATCAACGATTATGTTCTCACTGATCTTGCAGTTCAGGGTCTCCAGTTTCTCGATATTCTCAATCATGTTGAGAATATGTGGGCTAACAGCTTGGCCCTTCTGGAGTTTCGCCTCAAAGAAGCGACAGGTATGGTCATAAGAAACGATTCTCGGAGCTTTGGAGAATTCGTTAGAGAGCGTGGTGAAAATCTTGTTTGCACCATGGGATATGAAGCGTCTTTGCAAATTTGATTCCATTGCATAGATGAGTACGTTCTTTATCGCACCTGCTTCCATGACGAAGTCGCTATGAGCGCGAACTTCGTTGGCTCTAGCTCCAGTTCCTGGGTGTGCCGGAATGGGCTCAGTTAAATACTTAAGCCTTCCGTCAGCAATGGCAGCATTCCGTAGTGCTGCCTCCCAGTCAGAGAAGTTTGACCCATCATTCCTCAGTCTAGTTGACTGATTCATGGAGTCCATGAAGGCCTTTAGCCAGGATTCACGTGCTAGCTTGGCACTTGGCATTGGGTCTTCACCAGCCATTTTAGTTATATAGCAGTTTTAATGAACGTGTTCTACACTGAAAAGAAGATAAAACAAAACCATATAAGCAACTTATTGTTGTGATTTAAGTCTATATTAAATTGAATTTAAACTCGTAGACTTATGCATTTATATAATTGATCTCCCTCAAGAATTATATAAATGATCCCAAGACTCAATTTCCGTATATTGATAAGCCCACAGTTTGGCTAATTCCACCGTTGGAACTCTTGGTCGATAGATTTCTGTATATCCTATCTATTAGTCCATCTCAGTCACTAGATAGTATCGAGTGACCATGATGTTGAGATAAAATAAATCGTCTGTTCCCACTTACCCGACGTAGAAGGGGTCATATTATGCCTACCGACGAAGAAGGGATTCATGGGAGGCTGATTTATAAAGACTAGTCTCAATTTTTGGTTATACGAGGAAGACCCCATCAACTTTTATTTATTCATATTAAGTGAACTAATATCTAGCATATGCGTGAATGAATTAAATAAAGTGATGGCTTTGCAATTGACATGTGACATCTGTATTGTCACAGAAAACTAACGCGTAACCTCTACATGAGTCAGTTTTCAGGCATGATATAGGTGGTTTGGTTTTAGGCGGAATATGATGCAAGCTATTATCGATGAAAGCATAAAATAAATGCGATAAACGTAAATAAAAGTCCTAGTGTGGCCTATCCTACCAAAATAAACATAAAACAACTTGGAATCCACCGTTGGACCCTAGAAGCTTGTCTTGATGTTCCATCTTGGTCCTTGCAGCGGGAGTGAGCATCCGGTCTCCGTCTTTGGTCTTCACAAAATTACTAATTTAAATTACAAAAGTAGTCCTAGATACATTCTAATTTAAATAAAAAAGTAATTACATGGCAAAAACACAAAATCGGAGATTCAAGATCTCAAAATTACAAGCAAGACTATGTCCCATCATTACGGTGACACAATCTTCTAAGGCCACACTAAGTTACAACCGTTTGCAAAAATTAAATACGTTATTGAAAGCATTCAAGGCATTCACAAGACGATAAATAAAATGCATCAACTAAATAAAATTCATACTGTTATTATGATTAATAAATTTTTACCAAACCACCTTTTAAGATTAAAATTATGTGACTATACCGCTTTAATCACCAATTTTAATAAACATATAATCCATTATTTTAAACTGTTTTAAAACAATATGTATCAAACGAGGGTGAACCGATTCACTAAATAATATACTATTTCCGTCTACAGTATATTATTTTAAGCCATGTGAAAATAAAACATGTTATTTTCGAAAATAAAAAAAAACGAGTCTGTTACAGGGGGGAGGTCGACCGACCTAAACATGTGGTCGACCGACCTCCAGCCGAAAAACGGAAAAATTCTGCAACAGTAAAATCGGTCGACCGACCTATCAATTAGGTCGACCGACCAACATGCAGTAAAAACGAATTTCAGAAAACGCAAAACGCTGCACTTTTTGAAATTAAAACAAGTTTTTACCTCTCAAACTTTGATTAAAACAAGTAAATCAAAATTAACATCAACAAGGGTTCACATATTGTCAAGAATATCGATTAATTAACAATATGTAAACAGGAATCAAAAAACAAGATCGAAAACTCACAAAGGAAACTGTTTTTTAAAAAAAAAAACAGAAACTCACACAGGGGCGGTCGACCGACCGCTATAACTGGTCGACCGACCGACACGGCGGCAGAAACGAGATTTTTCAAAAACTTTTAAATAAACTTATGAAAAACACAAAAGTAAAATTTTCATGGCCTGTCTCTAATACCACTTGTGGGGAATATAGCATGTATTCACCCCAAACTTGGAGGATTATAATGAAAAATACAGTTGTGTTTATAGTCATAAGATAAAAAAGAATAAGAAAAGAAGTACAACCTTTAGTCCTTGTGCGAAAGGCCTAAGAACAGGAATTAACACAAATTCCCTCCTATAACTTGCACCCAAGACTTAGAATGAGACGTGGCCGCGTGTGCTAGAAATCCTCTCCAACTGCCTTGCAATATTGGGAGAGCTATTTAGGTTTTAGATGTGAGATCTGAGGTTTTGGGAGAAGAAAACTCTCAAAACCCTAATTTTTACCTTGAGATTATTTGACAGTGCAACAAGAGTCCCTGACATAAGGAGAGTCCTCCTCCTTATGTAGTTGTTTTGGCCGAAAATTCTAATAGGGTAGGAGTGGGCTTTCCACTCTTACCTTATTCTAATTCGTGATTCGACCCATTTAGCTATAAGTTATTCGCGGGATTTTAATTATAAATCGTAACATGTTATCAGATATTAATACAGTCGATATATTAATAATGGTCTGACAAAATACGATATTGTATAATTACCCAAATTAATATAACTGTTTATATTAATACGCGAATACAATATTTAATTAAATATATAACCGTTTATATTTAATTTACGAATTAATCATGTAATCCGTATTAGCTAAAATTATTTAATCTGTATTAAATAATAATCTCAACATCTTATTGACTAATTTAATAGTCAATACCTCTGACTAACTGTTTAGTCATATCCGGCAAAATGTGACTGTATTTTCATACCTTCACATCTCTCAAACGTGTCCTATAGGTGTGACGTATAGGGACCAGTTGATCACCGCCATCCGTAGGACAATAACGTCAAACTTATCTAGCAAGCCAACCGTTATTGATAAACGTGGATCAACTGGTAATCATACAAAAGTATGCCCTTGTGATCCTTAAAGAGATTTAATAAGTCATTGTACTTAATTGTCAAGGACACCAGCCCCAACACTTTCCTGACTTGGCTGAATTGGTCATATGCCAGTCACCTTACCCCTGGGTTAATATAATAAGGCTTTCTTAGAAGACGCATGAAGAAAAATACAGTAAATGATTGCTTATTCTCAATAAAAGACGCCTTGATTGATTTTACATTAGTTTGTCATAATCTATTTACAAGATGCTAAAACTGAAAACAGCTCTTGTTGCTAAAAGGTGCAAGTACACAAGTAAAATAATCTAGAGCCATTTGATTTTTACCTTGCTAGAGATTGAGCTAAAGTACTCAGGGAATCAGCAAAATTAGCAACTTCAACAGAGGCATTGACACAGGATCTAAGCCTTTCAAACAGACCACACATTTTGACAGCAGATTCACGCAAGGTGTTATATTGACATCGCCATTAGAACATCAGTTTTTACTAAAAGTGATGTAATCGATCTAATTTTTATTATTTACATCGGTTCGAAAACAAAAAAGGATGTTAATTATATTATTTTTACATCGATTTATTATAAAACCGATGTTAATGATAATCAATTACATCGGTTGAAGTAAACCGATGTTTAGCTATTAAGATAATAAAAATAATACATCAGTTACTTGTTAATTATGAACCGATGTAACAATTTTGCATTTTTCACAACAATCCCGTAGCCTTCACATTACCAAAACCTAATTCTTCAGAAATTAAAACCTCCACCGCTCAATTAATTTTCCCACGACCTCGTCATTACCACGACCGATCCTTCACATTACCATGACCTTGCCATTCACCATCCCCAAACCACAACCTCGCCGGTGTAGCCCCATTGGTGATTAAAGGTCGCTTGCTGACGAAGCCCCGATTGGAGACGTCTCCAACTATACCTGAATTTGGCTACAACTACATCACTCGATCATCAGGCCACCTATCAATTCAAGGTTTGTGCTTTTTTATATTTAAACATTTCTTCTTAAATTACATGTTTGATTAATAACCTGAATTATTCGCATTTTTGTTCATCAAAGTAGTCGGTATTGTCTTCTAAGAGGGCCTGATAGTGACCGACATTAATTTCGGTTAAGTTGTTTGGAGATGAGTGTGGATGTTATTGTTGAAGATGATTGTTGTTGTTGCTATTGCCATGTCTATTTCTGCTGTTTATGTTTTGGTGTTTATATTTTTTTTTTCATTTGTCATGTGGTGTATTGAAAGAAGTCTTAATTATTGGTGTTAATAATGACTTTAAGAAGTCCGTGTTTGTTAGATTGCCAGTTTTTTAGTGGAATTACCACAATCTATAATGTTCATAGGCTTCCTTCTCCTTGATGGATATTCCTGTGCACTTGGGTATGGATTGCATCACCCTGAGTTCTGTTCCATTGCCAACTTTGGTTTAGACTGGAGAATTATTTGGGTAATACCTAAAATAGGCAAAATGCATACAAATATATGTTCTATGGTCTCATATTGTCGCATGACCCTATATACTTTTATGATTAAATATGCTCCGTTGCAGAGCACGGTAGATGCCCTCTCCCTATGCACCATCTTTTTGTCGCAATAAAACCATCTATAAAACACAAATTTGCACGACATTGAGAAGGTTATCAATTTATTCTGGCACACGTTTGGAAGTTGGAAGTTGATGTTATACTCGAGGGCGTCTAAAAACACTCGAGTTTTGTTTGAATGATCACCAATCCATAATTCTGTGGTTGAATGTTCTAAAATTTTATGACTAAGTGCCATTTTTAGGGAGCTTATTACTAGATGTCGTGATAGACTTATAAAGTTGTTTTACTCTATATTACTCTCACTCGGCTACAAGTATCAGATGTGACACGCTTTTGAGTGTTGGATATGGGTATTTTGAAAAAGTTTCATTCTTGTTGTATAAGATGAAGTGTCGGAGCGTCATGTTGTGTCAGAAGGTTGAAGAGTTGAAGTAACTTAAGTTTTACTTTTGTGTTGAATACATATAAGTGTATATTGAAAATTCTTTACTGGTGCTGTCCTTATTTTGAGTAGCATAAGCATCACTACTTCACCTATCTGCCAGCAGCCACTTACTTTTTCTCAAAGCTTACAGTACTCTAGAATGTTATGTGTGGCGGATGTGTGAAAATTGATCTCCTCGTTATCTTTGATACCACATTTCTTTGTTTTTGTCTGAGATATAGTTTAAGCTGTGATGTTCCTTTTAGGTGCTAATCATGGACAAGATCACTGTAAAAGTGATGTCCATATCATGCAAGATGATAGATATCACTGATCAGGAAATTTCATGTGAGTTTCCTTGGTTTTTTTTAGATCATTAGCACTTTTAAATTCATAAATCTATACATGAATGCGATTCTATTTTACTCATTATGTTCCATAGCTAGAACTCATGTCCTTTCCATTGAGGGAAAATATCTGTATATATCTCAATACTTTCTATGTAGGATTATAACGAAATTATAATTATGATTTACAGTCATAAACGAAATACGAGATACAAGCATTGGGAACAAGAATTAACCTTTGGTCCTTGCAAGAGGCCTAATAAGAACAAATATCAAAATAAATATCCTCCTAATTGTTGCACCCAAGACGCTCCGAGAAATACCCTTTCTAGAGCTAGAAACTACAAAAATTACCGTTAATTTTTGTGAATGATGAAATAGAGAGAGGAGGGAATATCACGTCTATTTTGGAACTCTTGAATGTATGTGTGTTGTGAGGCTAATATATATAGTAGTAGGAGGTGTTTGTTAATAAGTATAACTCTTATACATAACGTTAACCACCTTGTGGAGTTTAGATAGGATTTCTCAAATCCGTATTTGAGTATACCTAAACTGCTACAAACTCAGAATTGACTGAGTACCATACTTATACTGACCGAACACTACTCCACTCGGCTCAACCAATTTTATCAGCATAAGATCGGTTTTTATCTTCTTTTGTGTATAATGTTTATCTTATAAATATCTTATATTTATAATTTACTAATTAAATATAACCGTTTATATTTAAATAAATTATTCAATCTTTATTAAATAATTACATTACACATACTAATTAAATGTAACATTTTACATTAAATTACGAATTAACATTTTGATTCGTCTCAGCTAATATTATTTAATCAGTATTAAATAATCGTACCATCATTACATTGACTAACCGTTTAGTCGTATTATGATTACATTTTCATCTAATCATATCTCTCAGATTACATCCTTTAGGTGTGACTCTTAGGGACCAGTTGATCACCGCCATCTGTATGACAATAACGCCAAACTTCTAGCAAGTCCACCGTTATTGATAAATGTTAATCAACTGATTATAATACAAAGTATACCCTGTGAACCTTTAAGAGATTTATACATGTTATCACACTAACTGTGGAGGACACTTGCTCCAACAATCTTCCACTTGTCCGTACAAGTATATGTGCGATAAGCGATTCTCAATATCCATAAATTTCTCCCACTCAATGTAAAACAATTTGCAAATCTGTATTCACAAAGGTCGTATTTTACAAGCGATCAAGATCAAGAGTGGTTTTCCCGACTAGAGAGTAACTCAACTGATAACGAATCATTATTCATTTAGGAATTTAAAGTAGCGCATCTAATTCCCATATTTTTTATGTTGTACTTTGTTCTAATCACTGCTTGTTTTGCTACCCATCTCTTTGCTTGTAACTTGAATGGCAGTTGGCAAAGAAATGTACCTACTATACATTTAAAATGTAACTACGGCACTTTTGAAATGTACGTAATATATAGTTGGCAAAGAAATGTAACAATTTCTCGAACAATCTCAACTTTAAGCATCAGTTAATTAACAAACCTACTTCCAAAACAACTAGAATAATCACAACAAAGGATCATTCAACAGAGAAATTTGATACATTAAACAAAATTAAGCATGCAAAAACGTACTTACTCAGTTGAGGACTCAAGTTGCAATTTCCCAAGCAGAATTCCTCTCACTAGCATAATAAGGAAAATACACCACAAAATCGCGAATAAATTATTAGTAATTAGTAGACTAAACTAGATTAGAACACGAAAAAATTGAAATAGGATAAAAATCGAACAGGAAAATCTATTTAATACTGAAAATTAGGAAACGATAATTTCAGAAATCGAATTGTTTATATCACCTGCGACGGAGATGACGATGGTGGTAGTGGGAAAGAGGAAGGACGGATATGACGGTGGTGGTAGTGGGAAAGAGGATGGATGGAGATGTCGGGAGTGTAGTGGGAAAGAGGAGGGACGGAGATGTCGGGAGTGGCAGTGGCAGTGGCAGTGGGAATAAGATAGAAGAGATTGTTTCTATTACCGCGATCTGGTAATTGACGGTTATGATTTTGTTCGCACACTTCTCATGGTAATTTGGTTCTCACGGGATCCTGAATCTATATATATATATATAGAATTACGATCATATGAGTCCACATCTATGTGTTGAGTCGTTGAGTCCTAATATAAGTCCTTAGATCTAAAGTACTGGATGGCTGAGTTTAAAACAAAAAACCATTCACCAAACATGCAATTAATGTTTTGTCTCTCGTAATTTCAATTTTCAATATTGTATTATTTATCCAATTACTGTGAAACAACTCATTCTCATTCTCATTCATCCCTCATTCACTCACCTACCTCCCTCAATATCAATTCTCTCTCTAACTCCCTATTCTCTCATGCACTCCCACCGACAAGCCACCAACAACACTGACAACAACACCGCCCACAACACCTACTCAACAACACCACAAAACTGACAACAACAACACCGTGCCAGATCTGAGTTTTTTTTTAAAAAAAGGAAGGCGGCGGCGTGAGAGGTGGTTGGCTAGAAGATATACTGACCACTGCAATAATAGGGTAACTGTCGTTATCAACAGAAATTGATGTAGTTGTAACATACTATAACTCACGGAAACCTTTGAAAACATATTATAAGTCGTGAAATTTTATATTAATTTACATACGTGCTTGCTTGGGTGCTTCTTTATTTATATTTACGTACGTGCTTGCTTGCGTGCTTCTTTATTTATATTTCAATGCAGTAAGTCCCGACATATTTAATTAATTTACGTATGTGCTTGCTTGGATGCTTCTTTATTTATATTTCAATGCAGTAAGTCCCGACATATTTAATTAATTTACGTATGTGCTTGCTTGGATGCTTCTTTATTTATATTTCAATACATACGGTAAGTCGCAAAATTTTCAATTAATATACGTACGTGCTTGCTTGCGTGTTTCTTTATTTATATCTCATATTTTTTAATCTTGAGTTTTATTATTTTGTAGATTTGATTTTTTTTGTTTGAATTTTGTTTTCAGGTTTGAAGAATCAATTAGTGGAGTTTCACGTATAAAACAATGAAGTTTCACCCATAAAATAGTGGAATTTCACCAATATAACAATGGATGGTGATGGTGGTTTTCGTCGTTGGTGGTGGTTTTGAAAATTCTTTATTTGATAGATAATTCTGGTCAATCAGTTACTCTCTATATCGAGGAAACCATTCTAGATATGATCAATTTCTAGTACGGCCTGTAAGACACCTTGCAAAGAGTGGGTGATTATAATAGTAAAAGAGAATTGGTGACGCACACTTATCTCGGACAAGTGGGAGATTGTTGGAGTGAGCATCCTCAACAATAGTTGTGATCACGTGATTTAACGATCGCACCTAAATTTCATACATAGAGAATACGCAAGGGATGATTCTCACATATAGTCATCTGATCAACATAAATCAATAACGGTTGGCTAGCTGGAGTTTGACGTTATTGTCGTATGACGGTGGTGATCAGATGATCCCTTCAGGTCACACCTCTAGAGCAGATCCCAAAACAGAAAAGTTAATCGATCGTATGTCGATACAATTGTTTAAATCCTTAATTTGTACGATATGAGAAAATGGAATCTTATTTAATATGACTAAATAAAGATTTAATATTAGTGAATAAAACGTTATTTTACTAATTATTAATCGATGTTTATGAAAAATGAGAAATTAGAAAAATCGATTAATTGTAATTACAAAAGGTATAAGTTATGATTAAATTGAGTTTTACATATATATAATTATGAATTACATGTACAAGTCATCCATTGTTATTAATTTTATATTAAAGTATTTAATTCGATTAATATACAATAAAATGCCTAGTGACATGTAAATGCCACACATGATTTTTATACAATTGACAAAATATAAAACATAAAATAGAATCCATTTTATGTACCATGGGGGCCGGCCATATGAAGAGAAAAAAGGAAGAAAAATAAAAATGAGATTTTATATTTGATATGACTTATCACATAAAAAGTGTAAAATAACTTTTTGCATTTTTTATGTTTTGATAAGATGAAAAGGTGATAGTGTAATAATGTCACTATCACCCCTTCCCCCTTCTCAAGGTGGTCGGCTACCAAGTCTCTTAAGAGGGCTTTTTGCTCTCTTAAAATTATTCATAGTTGTCTCATAAAAAATGTTGTTGGAACATATCTCTCTTAAAAACATAAATAGTTTATGTAATCTTTCTCTCTAAAATCTAATATACTATAATATTTACTAGTTTAGTAAATAACATATTAGATTACTAAATAAGGTATTCTACTATATATTATTAGACTATGATTTTAGTCGAGTTTTGGGTGAAACCTGGGTGCGTTCTTGCTAGGAGGATCTTGCGATCTAAAGTTCATCCTTTGTATTGGAAACTCAAGATCAAAACATTGAAAAGAGTCCAATTTTGCCCAAATATTTTCCGTAAACACAATGTAAGGAAAATCCCTTTTAAGTTTTGTTTTTCATGTACTAGGTCCTTAAATTAATGAGTTAATTTGAACATAAATATGATTTATGAGGTATATGAAACCAACAAATTTGACGTTGGAAGCGGGGGATGACAAAGTCACATTTTCGAAGAATAACACATTTAAAGCTCCAATGAGTCAAGAGTCGGTCTATTGTCTTTATATTTTCGATTCTTATGTTATGCCTCGTACTTTGCTAATGAACTTTTATAAGGTAGATTCTTGTGTTGATTCTTTGATAGGTGGCTATGCTAAGGGCTAGTGCCAAGGGATGCAATTCTTGGAAGGACTTTGAGGGGATTGCTAGTTTGAAAAATGTCGGAATGAGCTTGAATGTTACCGAGCTCAAGGGCAAGGGATGATTCCGTCTCTTAGCCATTTTGGTCGTGCTGGACGTGAAACTGACCCTTCTTGGGAGGCAACCCAAGCTATTTTATTGTTTTTACTTCAATTTCAACAACTTAATTGTTTTGCTAGATACTAATAAAATGTTTAGGCTAGTTTATTTATAGTTTTGTTTGTTGATTTGTAGGTTCATGCATGTTCAAGAGAGTATGATGAAAGTTTCGCGCTTCCCCAAACACCAAATCTGTTTAGGGACGTAACTTTTACAGAAATTGAGAAAAAGAAAAGGCAAAGTTGCACGCAAACCAAGAAGCTCAAAATCGCCTAAAGTCGGTCAACCCCAATCGGGGCTGGTGTCCCTGATCGGGGATGTGGATTTCTAATTTTTTGTGTTTTAATTAAAACACAATTTCAGCTAATTATTTCTTCTCATTTTCTCACTTTAACAGTACCTTCTTCTTACTCTACTCTCTTTAGTTCTCACATTTTCACCTCAAATCACTTCAAAACTTAGTTTTTCCTTATCAAATTTGGGTTTTAATCACTCCTTTGCAATCACAAGGTAAGACTCTATGCTTTTCTCTTTACTTTCATCTTAATTTTTCTGATTTTACCACATTTCCCTAAACTTAATTCCATTTGGGGGTTTTTTATCCATATGGTTTTTAGGCTAGGAAATGCTAGACATATGTCCCTAAGGGTGTGTTTGGATTGAGAGAAATGGAGGGAAGTGGAGCGAAGGGAAAGGGAGGGATACAATTTCCATTGTTTGGTTACAATATATGGAAGGAAAGAAATGGAAGGGGAAGGAAATGGAAGGATTCAATTTCTCTCCATTAGACAAAACTATAATCTCTCCTTTGTTGGCAAGATTTGGAAGGAAAACAATCCAAACAACCCGACTTCATTCCCCCTCCCTTTCTCTTCTTTCCCTTTCCCTTCCCTCCATTCCCCTCCCCTTCCTTTCCCTCCCAATTTGTTATCCAAACACGCCCTAAGTGTTTATAGGTTGAAATAGTTCGCTAGTTTGCCTTACATTGATTTATTTGGATGATTTTGAACTCCTAGGATAGTTTTATGTTTGCTTGAGGTAGTTTTATGCTGTATAAATTAGAGTTTTTGATGCATTTTTAGAAATTCCATGGCTCCAAGGAAAGCAAGTGGACAACCTTCTAGGAAGAAATCAAAGCATGCATCGGAAAGCTCAAGGAGGATAAATGATGTGGAGATGGATGAACATCCGGAGTGGCATGACAACGAGTTTCCGAGCATGGTATTTGGCTCGCTAACTCAACAGAACAATTGGTGTTTACATCGTCGAAAAGGTATGAAAGCAACTAAATTCATCAACCATGATTCTCTTAGGGAATTAGGAATTGACAATCATGTAAAGTCGTTGTTTAGAGGGAGTAACATAGAGTATTGTTATGGCATGAATTGTAAACCTTTTTCCGAGATTACATTGAAATCCTTAAGCTCTTTTGAATTCCATAGATCGGAGAAGGAAGGATACATACTCAATGTTAGTTTCTCATTGTTTAATGAGAATTTTAATACTCTCTCCTATTCCATATTTTGTTCTCCTTTGGGTTGGGCACGAGGATTAAGGTGACGAATAAAAAAAGTGTAAAAAATTGGGTGGGGTTTGGTGATAGGAGAGAGGGATGAATAATTAGAAATTAAATAAGAATTTGGGGGCCACAAACATTAAATAAGTAATAAAATAGGAGTAAAAAGAGTTGGTGGGGTTTGGTAATAGGAGAGAGAAATGAATAAAATAAGAATAAAAGTTTCCAAAATAGGAAAGGGGAAGAAAACCTGAATAATCCGTTTTAGGAAATAGGGAAGAAAATATGGAATAGGAGGGAGTATGTCATTGGGTGCATTTACGGATATATTTGACCTTGCACATCATAACTTACATATCGATACCCCCGATGAGTATAATCCAATTCTTACTTGGCAAGCTATTAATCATCAAACTTTTGTAGATTGATATCATGTGTGGTATCCAATGATTCACTACCCCGCTTTTAGAATTTGGCAACGTTTCATGGTTTGGACTTTCTTGGTTAGAAATGAGCCTCATTCAGTGAGGAGACTTGAGGTGAAATTTTAGGTGCCTTTTTGAATGAGAATGGTGATAAGGGATGGGGTATCAATGTCCTTTACCATTTTCTCGTACACTTGACTACAAAACTCATGCTAAGAATGTGTGTAAAACCCCTCGCGAAAGCGGAAATTTAAATCACACAAAGTACTAAAAATGCAGCGGAATTTAAAACTTTTTAACAAAACTAAACATGCGAGGTGCTTTAGAAATCTAAACATGCGAAGGATAAAACATAAATAAGTATTAAGTACGATACAAAGCAGCCCGGGATAGCATATCCCTACAGGTACCAAATACTGAAACGTAAGACTAAGGTCTAGCTACACGATAAGGTAAAAGTCAACGATGAAGGATCATCGCTCGCTAGCCTCAACGTAACCCCCTGCAAACAGCCTCATGTACCTACACACATACAACATGTGCGCCACAGTCAGTGGGGAGTGACTAGAGTGCTCCTAGCCACCTATTGTCAGTGACACACAACACATAAACATACAATATACTCCAGCATATATAAAACATGTGAAGCATACAAATCTCAATAACTGTCTCAACTATCATGCCATACTAATGCATAGCTCTCAACCCAACTTCATAAACCGTTAGGAAGAAGAGCCGGTCTCCCTACTGGTTACCCAGTCGGGGGGTCTTTCAGTCCAACTATTTATGAAACCGATCGAAGAGTCACCCAATGCCTTGGATGAACAATACTAAAGTCAAACATCAGACTCATCATTCAATATCATCTTAAACATCATCACAAACATCTAGATCTGACACCGTACCGTTACTAGGCAAGCAGATACTAAACAATCAGCAAGTATAAGGTTCAGCGGTCAACTTAAGACATAACCTATATACCCAAATATTCAGCAAGTATATAACACAGTACCCCTACTCAGGCAAGTATATACCAATCAATACACACACGCGAACCACCCACGGAGGGGTTCGACCACAACACTGAACCACCCACGGAGGGGTTCAACACAGAGAAAGACAGAACCACCCACGGAGGGGTTCGTCGGGAAGGCAGAACCACCCACGTAGGGGTTCGCACGAAGGAATCAGAACCACCCACGGAGGGGTTCGACACGGAGAAAGCAGAACCACCCACGTAGGGGTTCGCACGAAGAAGACAGAACCACCCACGGAGGGGTTCGTCCGAACAAACACGATGAACCACCCACGGAGGGGTTCAACAACCAAATCTCCAAAGGAGGCTATTCAATACACTACAATCAATTCTTTGAATACAACACTCAGCACTTAATTGACCCCGGGAACTAAGACGAGGGAGAGCCGGTTTCCCTTTCGGTTGCCCGACCGGGGGGTCTCTATCCTCACTTCATTCCCGAACCAATATAGTGCCGCCCGAACTCCGGGGACCTCAAACACACATACAAGTATAAGAGAAAAGCCAATTTCAATGGAGTTTTTTCTAAACAACTGCTATATATTAAAAATCTTAGACCAATAAGAATTATAAACGGACATTTAAGAATTAACTAATTTTAGACAAGTAACTAACTACTTTACTAAATCTTAGTTAGCTCAAATATATTTCACTAAGTATTTGATTACGTCCTAATTAACCGGTTCAACCGATAAAGGAAATAAACACGATTGAAATTAAACTTCGTATTATATTACTTATATTTTATACGGGAAAATCGACTAACTAATTAAATTATTTCAACAAGCTTCAAATAAGACCGTAACCCATTACTAATTCGTAACGATTTCTAACGTATTATATTTAAACGTAAACAAGCTAGCAAGCACGTACGTAAACTAATTAATTCAAGCAGGCTAGCAAGCACGTACGTAAAATAATTATAAAATAATCAAATAATAATAAAATAATAATAATAATAATGTGTCATATGGTTTCAATCATACGAACGTAGTATTAAGTAATTAATAATAGTAGTACTCCGTATGTAGTTGTAAGTAACCGTAGTAGTATTAAGTAGCTTATTAGTAATAGTAGTAACTTAATAAATAATAGTAGTTTGCTATAGTATAGAGTAGTAGTAATTGTAGTACACACATAGTAGTTAAATGTAGTAAAAGCGTAATAATTGTAGTAATAGAAAGAAGGAATTATGCAGTAGCAGTAGGTAACAATCACGAACACTTCAGTAGCATTTATCAAACATGAACAGCAGCAGTAGAAAATCACGAGTGGTAACAACAGAACAGTAATGACAATAAGGCCGTACACAGTGCAGCGGCACTACTACAGCGTTAAGGCCGTGGCAGCAACCGTACAACGCAGCAGCAGAACCGCATCAGACCAGAACAGTATAGCATCGAGTAGGAAGTGCATATAACCGTATATAAGTGCAGTGGCAGCCGTGTAAGAGCAATGGACGCAACTATGCAACAGATTTGATAAGAAGAGAATTATTTTGCCTGAGTGTCAATAATTACATAGCAACCCATATATAACAAAGAGACCCTAGATTAGCTAACTTACAATCCTAGTGGATATGCAATACTACAAGTAGCAACAGGGATGCTGCAAAATAGCCACTGATATAACAACATTGACTGAGTATGTGCAAAACGACCGTAGGATATTTGACACAATCTAATACTATGTACAACCACAAACAACCACAATAATTTATAGTAGTATGACAGTGCAGAGTAAGGGCACTAGAAGTAGTAAGCACATTAACAGCCACAAAAGACCATACTAGCTATAACATTAAACATAGCAACAAAACGCAGGAAAGGAATGGAGAACCATAACTATTACAACATATACCGAGCTACAATTGGCGACAGTCACAGCTTTGATCAGAACAACGGCAAACAACAGCAGTGACAAGTTAAACAGGGCGATGCAGCAGCGTAATAGTAGTTCAACAACAACAGTAACAATTCGACGGTACGTAAATGGTAGCGTATCAGTGGCAGAAGAGCAGTAACAGTTTCTGACAGTAACGAGAGGCAAGAGTAATACACAAATAACCAGCATTAATTAACCACATTTTTTTAGTCGAAAAACATGAATATGTGACGGATATAAACTACCATAAACTATTAAACATAAATCTCACATAATTTCACCTAAACAACCAGAAAATCACATGTCTAATTAATTTAAGACAAAGGCCGAGTTTCTCATTATCGTCACCTTTACTCCGCGAATGCTCCGGTTTACTCTTCAAGGATCACGAGTCCTTCCTCCGGGTTGTTATTAGCTCCACCTAAAAGCACAAAAACACGGATTAAGGGGTAATTTCGTGATTAGGGAAAAACAGTCCCGAAATGAAGTTTCACGAAATTGAAATTGAAAGTGATGGAAAGATCATAAATCTCGCGAGGATTCCGAATATGTAACTTTTACCTCGATACGAGTTCGGGGAGGCCTCGAGATGATGATTTGAAGCTTGAGAAATGATATGAAAATGGTGTTGGAGTTCTACTGTGAAATGAAATAAGGTAGGAGGGTTTTGTCGATGGAAGAGGTTTAAGGTAGGGTTTTAAGTTGTCCTTTCACCTTTATTGAGTCGGGTTTCCTTTATACAAGCGAAACGGGAAAAGTGAAGCGGTTTGATATAAAATGAACAAGGCATCTTAAGCTTAAACGATTTTTAAGACGAACTTAACGGAAACCTTAAAAATATAAATTACGATTATTATTAAATTATTATTAAATTCCGTAAATTACTTTATTTTAATAAAATAGTCCTTTACGAAAATACGGGCTGTTACAATCACCCCATCTTTCAAAAAGTTTCGTCCTCGAAACTTGAAAGCAGTAACAAGGACAAGGTTAACAGATCAAAGTTTTCACTTAACTTGTTTTACAAACTTAGGTTTCTTTCAAAGATTCCAAACGATTTTTCCAAGGCACAAGTCTTCGTCAATGGACGTTGGGGTTCTCGTTGTACATTCAAGAGCCCGACATTCCAAATCTGAGACAAGTCCCAAAATTAAATAAATTAAAGTTTAAAATTTAGATCGATCCGGTGTCGGTAAGCATTGTTCAGGTTATCAGACGTCTCCAATAACGAGTTCAACGACAAATCGACGCTTAGATTAATCAAATTACAAGATATGCAATTCTTTAAAACCGGGTTTTCTTGGAAAATCATCACTGAAACCTGTTAAAGTTGAGAGATTACCCATTTCCTTAACCAAAATACTTTTGAAAACGAGTTTTTATATCAAAACTTACAGAAAGAGCAAGGTTGTGAAACTCAACAAGTTGCAATTGACCGAGAGGAGGATAGTTTAGCGAATTTACAGGTGCACAAAAGAGAATCGGTGCACGAGAGAAATTATGTTTTAGAACAAATGATTCCATAGGCTCGGTTTTCTCGAAATTCTCACAAGGTTCTCATCTCTCTCTCCCCAAATCAAGCACTCTGATTACGGCTTTTGGTAGATCTTTTCCTTAAACGACTCAAAATTACTCTAACCATGAATGAGACTTAATTACATTGCTTCTCACACAGCCTTTCACAAGCGGTCCTGAACCTCTAACTCAACTTCTAGGGATAAGCTGACATCCTCAAGTTCAGACTCATCACTATAACATGGGCAGTCACAATAAGGCTTTACAAAAGTCACAACTCCCAAATCCTCAAGTAGCATTGAAAGACAAGTCCTTTGATATGATACACTCACGGTGTCATACAATACAAGCATTCCTCAAAATAAGTAAGTTACCATTATCCCAGTTCAAATCATTCCTAAGGCTTGGGTATCCAATTTCTAAGATTCCTCAAATGACATTTGCATCTTACTTCCAAATTACTATTAAGTCAATTAGTTTTCACCTCCAAACAAGTTATTCCAAATTGTCCACATATCAATGGTGCATCATCCAGTTCATCAAGTACTTCTCTAGGCAAACGTTGAGATTCACTAAATAATTCAGGTTCTAGCATTTAGTCAACTCCACAAGTCAAGTCGTAACCGACTCCACAATCTCACTCTGTCACTAAAAGCTCTCGTTCCTCAAATATATGGGTCTCTCTACATCTAGTACTTCCTCAAGATTAAGCGTCACTAACTCACTTCATTCAAGTATTTGGCATCAACACCATCTAAAGCATGTTCCTCTAAATTCACCCAAACTCCAAGTATTTCTTTTAAATTCCCAAATGGTACTTCCAAACCTACCAATACTCACATCTCAATAGTGTCACCACATCTAAGTTCCACCGATAGTCATGTATAAAACTCTACTCAACAAAGCATTTCCTCAACCACTTCCACTCTCTCAATTAGTAACATACTAACCCTAGGATCACCATATCACGTCTCAAAATATCTCACAGGTTTTCCTTAACAACAATATGTCCCAAAACACGTATTGCGGTTAACCTAAAGGATTCCTCTAAGTCCATAAAAGTAAGTTACTCACTCGAGCCAAGGAAGGATAAGTTCCAGCAATGGGGTTGAGCAAGGAAGTCATGTAAGTAGTTCCAAGATAAGATGGAAGAGATTTCAAGAACAGATGTACACATGAAGGAAGGGATAAGACCTTGGGGTCTTAGAAGAAGATAGAAGGAAGAAGTCAATGGTGAAGACGTACCAGTAACCAACTGAGGGCAAGTCTCTGCTGCAGCACGACTCATCACGAACACAGTACCCTTGGTCTTCGGTCCCTGGACAGCGGCAGTAGCGTTGTCAGCAATGTTCTTCTCGGGGCACTCAGCGGATAGGTGTCCGGGTTTCCTACAGTGATAGCACAATCGCGGTCTGCCCAAACGACGTGTACCCGAGTGGTGATCTCGACGTCGTCCAATATTCTGGGGTCCTTTGCCTCTGGAAGTAGCAGCTAAGGTAGAAAGTCCACCAGAGGGCACCAACTGCATCTTGTTAGCACGGGGAGAAGATGGTGAAGAAGTAAAGGGCTTCTTTCCTTGAGGGCAAGCTGGTGAAGAATCAGGTAGGGAGAGGGCTTGGGTCTCCTCATCTATAGCCTTAATTGAATTCTCGGCCCAAATAGCATCATCATACACCTCTACGAAAGAAGTAGAATCTCTGCGAATCATACTCTCGATGCGGGCACTTAACTTCCCTTTGTAGAAGTAGACTCTCTCGGATTCATCCCTTACGAACCGAGAAGCAAAGTGAGCTAACTGATTAAACTTGTCCGTGAACTCCTGTACTGTCATGTCTCCTTGCTTGAGATCCATGAATTCATTCAATCTTTGCGAACGCAGCTCCTTAGGGTAGAAGCGGGCCTCAATCTTGTCTTTGAACGCGTCCCAATCAAACAACGGATCACCGAGGAAACTAGGGCCAGTAAGAAGCCACCAACGGTCTGCTTCAAGTGTCAAAAAGTGGGAGGCAAGTCGCACTCTATCCTCTCTGACGACCGAATACATCGAAAAGCTCTTCTCCATGTCACGAAACCACTCTGATAAGGTAACTGGGTCAACTTCGCCACCATAAGTCTTAGCATGACTCTTGGACATCCGGGAGGCGATCCAGGAAAAGCCACCAGGTCTGTGAGCTTCACTGCCAGGCGGGGGAGGAGGAACAGCTTCAGCCTGAACCCTTTGGTTCTCAAGGATTTGCCTAAGTGATTGCATTATAGTATTCTCTGTGGCAGTGGTTCTCACCATCCTTCAAAAGAGAAAACGGTGTTAACCTAACAATTAACAATCACAACCAGTCTACAACTTGTCCTTAAGTCTACCCAAATCTCTCATTCATTATTTGATTAAATGGTCAAGTTAAGGTTGGGGATTACATGAGTGCGTCGGGAGCGATAACGCTCTGATACCAACTGTAAAACCCCTCGCGAAAGCGGAAATTTAAATCACACAAAGTACTAAAAATGCAGCGGAATTTAAAACTTTTTAACAAAACTAAACATGCGAGGTGCTTTAGAAATCTAAACATGCGAAGGATAAAACATAAATAAGTATTAAGTACGATACAAAGCAGCCCGGGATAGCATATCCCTACAGGCACCAAATACTGAAACGTAAGACTAAGGTCTAGCTACACGATAAGGTAAAAGTCAACGATGAAGGATCATCGCTCGCTAGCCTCAACGTAACCCCCTGCAAACAGCCTCATGTACCTACACACATACAACATGTGCGCCACAGTCAGTGGGGAGTGACTAGAGTGCTCCTAGCCACCTATTGTCAGTGACACACAACACATAAACATACAATATACTCCAGCATATATAAAACATGTGAAGCATACAAATCTCAATAACTGTCTCAACTATCATGCCATACTAATGCATAGCTCTCAACCCAACTTCATAAACCGTTAGGAAGAAGAGCCGGTCTCCCTACTGGTTACCCAGTCGGGGGGTCTTTCAGTCCAACTATTTATGAAACCGATCGAAGAGTCACCCAATGCCTTGGATGAACAATACTAAAGTCAAACATCAGACTCATCATTCAATATCATCTTAAACATCATCACAAACATCTAGATCTGACACCGTACCGTTACTAGGCAAGCAGATACTAAACAATCAGCAAGTATAAGGTTCAGCGGTCAACTTAAGACATAACCTATATACCCAAATATTCAGCAAGTATATAACACAGTACCCCTACTCAGGCAAGTATATACCAATCAATACACACACGCGAACCACCCACGGAGGGGTTCGACCACAACACTGAACCACCCACGGAGGGGTTCAACACAGAGAAAGACAGAACCACCCACGGAGGGGTTCGTCGGGAAGGCAGAACCACCCACGTAGGGGTTCGCACGAAGGAATCAGAACCACCCACGGAGGGGTTCGACACGGAGAAAGCAGAACCACCCACGTAGGGGTTCGCACGAAGAAGACAGAACCACCCACGGAGGGGTTCGTCCGAACAAACACGATGAACCACCCACGGAGGGGTTCAACAACCAAATCTCCAAAGGAGGCTATTCAATACACTACAATCAATTCTTTGAATACAACACTCAGCACTTAATTGACCCCGGGAACTAAGACGAGGGAGAGCCGGTTTCCCTTTCGGTTGCCCGACCGGGGGGTCTCTATCCTCACTTCATTCCCGAACCAATATAGTGCCGCCCGAACTCCGGGGACCTCAAACACACATACAAGTATAAGAGAAAAGCCAATTTCAATGGAGTTTTTTCTAAACAACTGCTATATATTAAAAATCTTAGACCAATAAGAATTATAAACGGACATTTAAGAATTAACTAATTTTAGACAAGTAACTAACTACTTTACTAAATCTTAGTTAGCTCAAATATATTTCACTAAGTATTTGATTACGTCCTAATTAACCGGTTCAACCGATAAAGGAAATAAACACGATTGAAATTAAACTTCGTATTATATTACTTATATTTTATACGGGAAAATCGACTAACTAATTAAATTATTTCAACAAGCTTCAAATAAGACCGTAACCCATTACTAATTCGTAACGATTTCTAACGTATTATATTTAAACGTAAACAAGCTAGCAAGCACGTACGTAAACTAATTAATTCAAGCAGGCTAGCAAGCACGTACGTAAAATAATTATAAAATAATCAAATAATAATAAAATAATAATAATAATAATGTGTCATATGGTTTCAATCATACGAACGTAGTATTAAGTAATTAATAATAGTAGTACTCCGTATGTAGTTGTAAGTAACCGTAGTAGTATTAAGTAGCTTATTAGTAATAGTAGTAACTTAATAAATAATAGTAGTTTGCTATAGTATAGAGTAGTAGTAATTGTAGTACACACATAGTAGTTAAATGTAGTAAAAGCGTAATAATTGTAGTAATAGAAAGAAGGAATTATGCAGTAGCAGTAGGTAACAATCACGAACACTTCAGTAGCATTTATCAAACATGAACAGCAGCAGTAGAAAATCACGAGTGGTAACAACAGAACAGTAATGACAATAAGGCCGTACACAGTGCAGCGGCACTACTACAGCGTTAAGGCCGTGGCAGCAACCGTACAACGCAGCAGCAGAACCGCATCAGACCAGAACAGTATAGCATCGAGTAGGAAGTGCATATAACCGTATATAAGTGCAGTGGCAGCCGTGTAAGAGCAATGGACGCAACTATGCAACAGATTTGATAAGAAGAGAATTATTTTGCCTGAGTGTCAATAATTACATAGCAACCCATATATAACAAAGAGACCCTAGATTAGCTAACTTACAATCCTAGTGGATATGCAATACTACAAGTAGCAACAGGGATGCTGCAAAATAGCCACTGATATAACAACATTGACTGAGTATGTGCAAAACGACCGTAGGATATTTGACACAATCTAATACTATGTACAACCACAAACAACCACAATAATTTATAGTAGTATGACAGTGCAGAGTAAGGGCACTAGAAGTAGTAAGCACATTAACAGCCACAAAAGACCATACTAGCTATAACATTAAACATAGCAACAAAACGCAGGAAAGGAATGGAGAACCATAACTATTACAACATATACCGAGCTACAATTGGCGACAGTCACAGCTTTGATCAGAACAACGGCAAACAACAGCAGTGACAAGTTAAACAGGGCGATGCAGCAGCGTAATAGTAGTTCAACAACAACAGTAACAATTCGACGGTACGTAAATGGTAGCGTATCAGTGGCAGAAGAGCAGTAACAGTTTCTGACAGTAACGAGAGGCAAGAGTAATACACAAATAACCAGCATTAATTAACCACATTTTTTTAGTCGAAAAACATGAATATGTGACGGATATAAACTACCATAAACTATTAAACATAAATCTCACATAATTTCACCTAAACAACCAGAAAATCACATGTCTAATTAATTTAAGACAAAGGCCGAGTTTCTCATTATCGTCACCTTTACTCCGCGAATGCTCCGGTTTACTCTTCAAGGATCACGAGTCCTTCCTCCGGGTTGTTATTAGCTCCACCTAAAAGCACAAAAACACGGATTAAGGGGTAATTTCGTGATTAGGGAAAAACAGTCCCGAAATGAAGTTTCACGAAATTGAAATTGAAAGTGATGGAAAGATCATAAATCTCGCGAGGATTCCGAATATGTAACTTTTACCTCGATACGAGTTCGGGGAGGCCTCGAGATGATGATTTGAAGCTTGAGAAATGATATGAAAATGGTGTTGGAGTTCTACTGTGAAATGAAATAAGGTAGGAGGGTTTTGTCGATGGAAGAGGTTTAAGGTAGGGTTTTAAGTTGTCCTTTCACCTTTATTGAGTCGGGTTTCCTTTATACAAGCGAAACGGGAAAAGTGAAGCGGTTTGATATAAAATGAACAAGGCATCTTAAGCTTAAACGATTTTTAAGACGAACTTAACGGAAACCTTAAAAATATAAATTACGATTATTATTAAATTATTATTAAATTCCGTAAATTACTTTATTTTAATAAAATAGTCCTTTACGAAAATACGGGCTGTTACAATGTGAGTATTGTCTTATGTGGTTTAGTTACTAGGATTGTCGAGCATGTTAGTGGGTTTGACCAAGAGAATACCCAATTGTAACCCTTGTTATCCACGAGTGAAAGAGGGGTTGGTTTAGATTATGACTAATTTCTATCTTGTAGTTTGTTTAATGCTAGATCTCTTTCTAAAATTTGAAAAGTTTTTAGAAATGATATCATGTCCCCGAGGATACATCTAGGCTTAAAGCCATAGTGCACACAAAACCCCGCAATTCTCGATACAAGCGACCTGGTTATCTTTTTACCTTAGGTGATTCAATTCCTAATGTATTCATGGTACAACTTGAGGTAGGTCAGTCTTCCCATGCCCAATACCCTCGTCCTAATGATGAACTTATGAACATGATGATTTAAATGAGCTTGGCCATGTCCACAATGCAAAATAATCAAAGACTTGCCTTACACCCAATTTATGATCATTTGGCTAGGCAGAGTATACGACCCGAGGGCTCTCACCCATCATTTTATACATGACCTGAGGGTGGGTTTCAGTCTTCTTCTAGCTATGATACAGGTACCTATGAGCCCGGCCCGGATTCTTGAGGAAGCTACCTATATTAGGTTTGTTAGTTAGTTTTATTGCTTTGCACTTTAGTATAGATTTCTTGTAACCCATTAGATTTTTGCCTTTTGTCTTTGTGTTATGAGCCATTTTTATGGTTGTTGTTGGTGCTTTTCATGTTGACACATTGAGGACAATGTGATGTGTAGGTTAGGGGGGAATGCATTTGCATATAGTATCGTTTGCATATAGTTTGAAATTTTGTGGAAAATTATTGAATTTTAAATGGAATTTTTATGGAATTTTTGCTTAATTGTTTGTTTGTCCTACTAATTCCCTCATGTTTATCTCATTTTAATCCATAGCTTTTGATCCTATTTTTATTGACGGGATCAACATGCATGGGGATGTCTTGACATGGTAGGTGGGTGATGAATTTTGAGATAAATAAGCTTGATCTTGCCTTTTGGCAAGCCACAAAATGGGTGAGGTAGAACCTTCTTTAAGGTCATTTTATCTTTATTTGGTCTCACTTAGGTGAGTGATATTCCTTATGATGTGTGTTACATCAAGAGTCACAAGTATGTTTCTTTTTTCGTCTTGTTTAAGCATTACTTTCATTTGTTAAGCAAGTTTGAAGCCTTCACACTGATGTTTAAGCCTTTTTCCGTAGCCCCCTTCATATGTTCTTAAATTTTCCTTAGCTACATATTAACTTGTCTACCCTTTGTCAAGCTAGTAGCTAATGTCATTTGATGTCGCGATGCTCGAAATTTGGATAAGTTTTATTGTTGCATCATTGTGAAAAATAAAGAAAAAAAATGGGAAAAAGAAAGAGAAAGAGAAAAAAAAAGAGAAATTGAAAATGCCAAAAGTAAGAAAAAAATGATGAAGTATTTGGCATGAATAAAGAATAAAAGAAGAGGTTTTTAGTTAAGAATTTCTCATCCGATTATCTAAATATTTTGGAGAAATTCTTTATAGTTTGTAATGTTAAGACATCATTATCACTTTGATTTCTAGTTGGGTATTTGGCTTAGGAATTAAGCATTTTTCCATGGTTTTGTTGCTAGCTTGGCTTTAGCTCCACATTTCAATAAGATTTGCTCCCCCTTATGGCCCATGTCACAAAATAGCCTCATTCTAACCCTTTGGCTTCTTTATTTGCTTGCATTTAATTTTTTTTGTCTTATGATTTTATTGTTTACAATATTAGATTGCGGGCACACTCTCATGAGTCAAAAATTAGTTGAGTGTTTGTTCACAAAATTATACTTATACACAAATTGAGTTATGACTTGAATCGTGAGAGTCCGAAAGTCAAAAGATCATGCAAGAGCCGAAAAATTTATATGAAGTCAACCACGATATTCCGCCATGTAAATCACAACCATGATGTTGTTCTTCCTTATGCCCATGTTGTTTAGGGATGAGGATCTTTAGCTTGTTTGTTATGGGATTTACACTGAAGGGATGATCTTGCTTAAGAACAAGCAAGGACATAACTTGGGGAGTTTGATAAGTGATATTTCTATATGATTTAACCAATTATATTAGCTTTCTTTTGAATGTCATTTAGCACTTTTTTAAGTGTTTTCAAGTTAATATTATGTTTTTAGTACAATTGTGTGTTCAAGTGTGTTTTGTAGGAAATTGAGCTTAATTGAGCTAAACTATTACAATTATATCAAAAATAGAAATATGGCTAAGTAGTAGCAAGCAATGGACTTTGTACACCACTTTGCATGGATTTTACATGAGCTAATTTATGGATTAATATGGAAGAAATGCAGATGACATATAGTTAATCAAGCCCAAAGATTACAAGTCCGAATTAAAGTGAGGAAGCTTATGATTCTTAAGAAGCTTAAGATTCCAGGGTCGAAGCATTTATCCGGAGGATTAAATCGCACATAATCGCATGAGCCGTGGATTCGAACAAATTAATGCACGTAGTTAATTATCTCGGGCTAGAACCTTACCTCACCGATAAGGGATGGCAACCCCAATCGGGGTCGGTCCCTCCTCAATTCTCACGTTTCAACTACGTTCTTTCATAAATAAGAGGGGTCGTCCAAGGCTTCGAGATATCTCATTTACGCATCCACTTATAATTCTCTTAGTTATTCTTGTTATTCCACATAAAACTCTTTGATATTTAATTTAGATGAAGCCTTGTAGTTCTTATCACATTTTAATACAATTTACAATTTATTCAAGTTTGGTTATTTGGTATTTGTTCTTTATATCCAAGAATTATTCCTTATTGTTAATTCTACTTCTTTCATTTTAATTATAGTTTTAATTACTTGCATTTCAATACTTAGTTTAATTAGTTATCATTTCTATAGTTAATATTTTACAATTAGTTTATATAATTCATTTAGCTATCATTTACATATTTCATATTATCATTTGCATCTCACTTAGTATTATGAGTATCTAATATCCTTAGTCTAGTGACTAGGGGAGATATCTAACAAAAGTAGTAGTTAAATGGCTTAACTAAAAAGATGATAAAGAATTGTTCACATCTATCACATAGTTTGGTTAAATATATATCACATGTAATTGATCACTACTTTGATTAGTTTGTTATTCATCCTTAAAAGTCAGAAGGCACGGGAATGAATTAGGCAAAACATGTGTAGTAGACCGACCTAACTATATCGGAAAATCGTTAGGACCCGTTCTATGGTTGAGATACTAAAGTTGGAAAAGGGGTCTAATAACCTAAAAATTGAACAATAATTTATCATCACTAGTTAGTCATTTGTACTTCTACAATAATTTATCTGTTGATCCTATCTCCCTAGATGACTTCTTATCATATATTTCCCATCTCTTTTCATATTGCATTTTTATAGTTCATAGATTTATAATTTTATATATAGCTTTTGCTTATTGTTTTTACAACCCCAATAAAAATATACACCTTGTGACAAACTTTAGGAAATAAGACTACCTAAATAGATTTAGAGAAACTTGTACCGTCCCGTGGATTCGACCCCTATATACTACATTCTTTTGTTATACATTTAGGGTATCTTTGCATAGGTTGTGACATCCTATCATACGCATATATGTTAGTGTGTGTGTGTTTGGACATGCCTTAAAGGTGGCCTTTAAGACAAACACTTGGATGTTTGGATGATATTCATATTTGATTCACATATTAATTTATATTGTATTCAAATATTTGATTATATCTTGTTTCACATGTTGACTTTGTGTTGGCTTGTTTATATTGGTTGTTTTATATCGTTTTCATACGATATTCGTTGAGTATTATATCTCACGTGATTTTATTGATATTGCATCACATGTTTACTATTACACTGTTTGATATATACTTGCTTACATGTTTTCTGACAAAAGTTGGCTAAGAGAACCTCGAGTTACTCCCCACTGACTGTGGCGTTCATGTTTACATGAATGACATGTACATAGTTGGTGTTGTTTGGGAAAGACGTGTGGCTAGTGAGCATTGTTGATTATTCGACATTTACCCTTATGTTTGGATTAGATGTAATTTATGTTGTTACCTTGGATACCTTATCTCTCGTTTATTAAAGTTCTTATGTATAATTTATACTTGCACTCTGGTTTTTAATATTCCGCGTGTTTATTTGAATTTTTGTGATTCAGTTTTAATCATATGTCGAAAAGTTTAAAAAATCACATATTTCCGCTACATATTTACGTGTTTATCTTTAAGGTGAATCGCGGGGTTTCACAGTTGGTATCAGAGCAGTGATGCTCCGGATGCATGCACGTGTACCCCGACTTAAATATGAACTTGATCTGAAATAATGAATGAGAGATGGGTAGACTTAAGGACCTCAAGTGGTAGTCTGTAATGTGATTGTTTTTATTATGTTCTAACATGTTTGTTGATTGTCAATAAATTTGTTTTCGTGCCCTTGGATCGACGAACCGCAAGCTACCCATGTGGCGATCAAGACTTGGTGTTTGCTATCGAAGATGGAAGGTTAGTGCTATCTTTGGAGAATGCTTCTATGTCTCCAAAGATATTCCTCGTTTTTAGTGCAACACCTTATTCTTTATCTCTTGATGCAAATCCTTTTTTCTTGAACACTCTTTTGTCTTACCTTATAAGCTACCTTTGTACCTTCCGACTTATCCTTGATTCTTGCCCCTCACATGGTACCTTGTAGGGAACCCTTCTACCTTGACGGTATTTTACCTTAGGTTGAATTTTTGAGGAGCTTGTTTGTGGACAATCCCGTTTTTGAGGATTAATAATATTAGGAGATTTTAGTAAGTGTAGTAGGACATGTGTTGGTGTGTCTAGTGCCTAGTCGTTTACCCTGAATTGTGGGTGTGATCGGTTGGTGGAATACTAGGTATATGTAGCGGGGTGAAACTTAATCTTGGGAATCGTACTTGGGATGTGAGAGTTAATATTATGTTTTCAATTTCACAATCAAAATCTATTCTTATAATCACTACAAAAAATTGACACTTGCGCCACGATTTATGCCACGGGAATTTATAATTCGTGGCTAAATTTTGTTTAGCCACGGGAAAAAATTTATTTACTATTTCAGAAAAATTTTATGCCCAAATATTTTTTTTCCCGTGGCAAAACGTCAATTGCGCCACAATTTAGGTTACAGTCGTGGCTAATAATCATTTTGCCACGAACAATGTCACACTCATGCAAATATATATTTAGCCACAGATCATTCTGTGGCTAATATTTCTTTAGCCACGGCTTACATATTGTCCGTGGCAACATATTTGCTTAGCTACGAAACTAGTAACAAACACCAGTAGCTAAGATTTTCTTCAGACTTGTATAAAGATATTTCATGTTAAAGTAAACGTAAAAACTTGGTTTTGTAAGTGTAATAACCCGAATTTTATTCGAGTTATAAGTTGGTGACGAGTTATTCGAATAGTTTTCTTCGAGGGTCTTATTTAGATCAAGTTAGAGTTTTGTGTCGATTAGGGGATTCGAACTCGAGACCATGAGAATGCTTACATGGGCCTGGAGTTGTGTGCATAATTCTAGCCCACAATATCACGTTTTATTACTCTTCATAAGTCACACCTGCCGTGACTTTTATAAGTCAGAGAAAAACCTAAACCTAATTCCATATCTCATACAAACACTCTCATACTGCAGCCGTCATAGCAAAGTTTTCGTAGGAGGTCTTCACGGTGGTCATAGGGTGGTGTAAGGGTGGTCGAATCTCATCGGAAATAGGTATGTCACCCCACGTTGCTAATCTCAGTTCTGGGTTTGTAGTTTTTCGTCACATATTTAGTGGTTTTAACACGATTTACCTTCCTTGTTTCTGCATAGATACGTAGTATATCATGTAATGAACGCTTGTAATCTTCTGTTGGGTGGTCGTTGGCCGTTAAAGTCCGTCGGGGGAGGTGGTTTTATGTTGTTAGTAAAGTGTTTGATGTCGTTCTGTTCTACATATGTTCATAAGCTTTTGTTTAAGGTTTGTGTTGTGGTCTGGGTATTCGGCTTATGGGTCTTTGCGTGGGAATACAGGTCGTAGTGGGGTGATGTGGGGAAAAGGGAGTCACGGTGGTTGCAGGCGGCAGGTCACGGTGGCAGAAGAGGCGTAAGAGGGGTGGTTAGGGAGGCGTCTATCCTCTGTTTTATTTCTGGGTTTTTACTTTATGTACACGGGTTTTGGGAGGGGTAACACCGTCGACTCGGGGGAGGTCAATACGGTGTTACCACCGTGTCTGTCAGTCCAGTGTTAGGGGTAGAGATGGGTGGTTGAGTCGGTGGTGTCAAGTGTTGTAGGGGTTGTGGAAGGGGCTGTTTTCTGGACTAGGCAGGGGGCTTGGGTGGTGAACCAGGCCTGGTTAGGGCCCTGGTTCATCACACCAGAGGTAGTCGACGGGAGTGTGAGTAGTCGAGGTGGTGGCTAGAAGTCTGGGTGCGCGTTGTGGGGGCTGCTGGTGGCGGTGCCTGGTGCAACACGGTGGTGGAGGAGGCTGTTTTGGGGCGGCTGGTTGTCGGGTTTCCAAAGGGAGATGTTGAGTGTTTTTATTATTATTATTATTATTATTATTTATATTATTATTATTATTATTTTATTAATGTTAGAGTTATGGTTATTTTTAGTAGTGCCTTATTCCTTTCTTACGGTTTCGGGTCGTGTTATTTTTAGAAATACGAGTCGGGAATTATTTAAGTTATGAGGACACCTATTTTTGGAAAGTTACTAAATTGGGAAAGTTTCTATTTATGGAAACTTCCCATTTATAGGGGGGCTGTCTTTTATAGTAAGTTTGATAGTTAAAGGGTACGAAAGATTGTTAATTGTTACGTATATCTCTTTAGGTAGCGAGTTTCGCGTGGAACATTTTTGACAAGCCTCGGGCGTATCTACGTGTCCTGCTAATTCAGGTAGGGGAAAATACTGTACATGCTGTTGTGTAAACTGTTCTTATTTATTAGTAAGCATGTTTGTGATATAATATCATGTGATCGTTATATTGTGTTATCTATATTATTCTGAGACATTATATGATGTGATTATATATTGGGTCTTGTGATACGGTGTTGGATCGGTGCGGAGTATATATGGTGTTGGATCGGTGCGGAGTATATATGGCGTTGGATCGGTGCGGAGTATATATATGGCGTTGGATCGGTGCGGAGTTTATTTGGCGTTGGATCGGTGCGGAGTTTACTATATTGTTATATTTATTGTTTTCCCTACTCAACCTCGTGGTTGACCCTGTGTATTCGTGATCACCTGTGATGAACCAATTTATTGGGGAGCAGATTGACAGGTGGCTGAGACTAAGGGGGAGCTATGGGAGGAAGAGCTTGGATCCGGACCAGATTAGATGTCTAGATCACCTTAGTCAGTTTAATACGAGTTGTACTTTATTTGTTTTGTTAAGACTTTCAGATACGGATGTAAGAACATGTCTTGAGTTAAATTTAATTTAAAGTACTGTTTATCTTCCTTTGTATCTACTGCCTCGGGAAACCGAGATGGTAACACCTTTATTCAGTGGATATTTTGGGAGTAGTGCCTCTGGTGGTGGGAGGAACCATAGTGGTGGCAATCACGGAAATGGGAGCTCTGGCAGTGGTTCGGTGGGAATAGTCTGTTTCGGCTGTGGGAAGAGGGGACATAAGCAGGCAGTGTGCCGTTCGTCTGGAGGAAATCAGTCCGGGGGCTATCGTACGCCTACATCCGGATACCAGGGATCCCGCACTCAGTCCTATGGTAGCAGTGGCTATCGCACACCCACGACAAACTATGGTGGGGGTGCGAAGTCTAGAGGCAGCAGTAACTATCAAAGGAACTACAACAACAACCAGAACCGTTCTTACCAGAACCAGTACAATGGAAATGGGAATAATCACAAGGCAGGAACCAGAGGAAATCAGCAGACTGGGACATCTTCTGCCAGCCAGAGTGGAGTCAAGTCCAGTGGCAAGCTCTTTGCCATGGGAAAGCAGGCAGCTCAGGAGGATGTGCATGTGGTAACCGGTACTTTTCTTGTGAACTCTAAGCCTACTTTCGTACTTTTCGATTCCGGTGCCACCCATTCATTTGTGTCTAGAGATCATGTTAAGGCTTTGGGACTGGAGAGATTTGATTGGATCGCGGATCCATTGACCATACCATCAGGCGAGTCGATAGTCTGTAATAAAGTATATGGTAGTGTACCCATCAAAATCGGGGAAGCAATTTTCTATTGTGACCTCATAGAGTTTCCTCTGGGGGGTTTTGAGGTGATCCTAGGGATGGATTGGTTGGGGAAGTATAGGGCTTTTATTGATTGCCACCAAAAGAAGATTTCTTTGAAGGGACCTAAGGGAGTGAGGGTGTCTTACAAGGGATACCGAGTCAAACTAAAAATCAAATTCATTTCTGTCAATACCCTTAAGTCTGGCTTGAGGAAAGGAGAGAGCCTAATCTTATGCCAAATGTGGGATTGTGAGGCTGAGACCCCCAAGACTAGTGAGATACCTGTGGTACGGGAGTTTGAGGGAGTTTTTCGTGACGACGTTCCGGGGTTACCGCCAAGGAGGGAAGTGGAATTCTCCATCGACCTAAAACCAGAGGCGGGACCAATATCTAAATCACCGTACCGTATGGGACCGAAGGAGATGGAGGAGTTGAAGAAGCAGTTGGATGAACTGGCTGAGAAAGGGTTCATCCGACCCAGTGTGTCGCCCTGGGGAGCACCCGTTTTGTTTGTGAAGAAGAAGGATGGTAGTTTGAGACTTTGTGTTGACTACCGAGAGCTGAACAATGTGACTATAAAGAACCGTTATCCTTTGCCGAGAATTGACGACTTGTTCGAACAGTTAAGTGGAGCCGGGGTTTTCTCCAAGATTGGTTTGAGATCCGGGTATCATCAGTTGAGAATAAAGGATGAAGATATACCCAATACTGCTTTCCGAACGAGGTATGGCCACTACGAATTCGTGGTTATGCCCTTTGGATTGACTAATGCTCCAGCTGTGTTCATGGACTTGATGAATCGAGTTTTCAGTCCGTATCTGGACAAGTTTGTGGTGGTATTTATCGATGATATCCTTGTATATTCCAAGAATGCAGAAGAGCACGAGGATCATTTAAGGAAAGTACTTCAGACCTTGGAAGAACATAAACTCAATGCTAAGTTGAGTAAGTGTGAGTTCTGGTTGGAGAGAGTGGCGTTTTTGGGGCATGTAATTTCAAAGGAGGGAGTGTCTGTCGACCCTAGTAAGATTGAGGCTGTGACTAAGTGGCAAAGTCCGAAGAATGTGAGTGAGATTCGAAGCTTCCTGGGATTGGCTGGATATTATCGGAGATTTGTTAAAGATTTTTCAAAGATAGCGAAACCGTTGACGTCGTTAATGAGGAAAGAGAACCGTTTTGTTTGGGATGAGAGTTGTGAGAAGGCATTCCTAACCCTTAAGGAACGCCTGACCACAGCTCCTATCCTTGCTTTGCCAGTTGGGAGTGATAACTTCGAAGTTTATACTGACGCTTCGAAGCATGGGTTGGGTTGTGTGCTAATGCAGAATGGAAGGGTGATAGCATATGCTTCTCGCCAGTTGAAGACCTCCGAAGAAAATTATCCGACTCATGATTTGGAATTAGGAGCTGTGGTCTTTGCACTTAAATTGTGGCGCCATTACCTTTACGGAGCCACTTTTAAGGTGTTTTATGATCATAAGAGCATGAAGTATATCTACACCCAGAAGGAGCTGAACATGAGGCAGAGGAGGTGGATAGAGTTATTGGAGACTATGATATGCAGATTGTCTACCATGAAGGTAAGGCGAATGTGGTAGCTGACGCCCTAAGTAGGAAATCCGTGCATGCTCTGAATTGTGCCAGGTCGAGAGTGAGGTTGCATGGTGAACTAAGGGAGATGGGAATATTCATGATCCGGAAAGGGAATGCTATTAGTGACTTGACAGTAGAACCTGAGTTGTATGGGGATATTCGAGAGTTACAAAAGAATGATGCAAGGATCCAGAAGTGGCGTGGGATGGTTGAGAGTGAGAGTGGAGAGTCTGCATCCAAGTTCAGTGTTCATAATGATGGTAGTTTGAGGTTCAGCGGGCGATGGTGTGTCCCGGATGTAGAGGAGCTAAAGAAGAAGATCCTGACTGAAGCTCATGCTACACCATATTCCGTTCACCCAGGGGGTGATAAGCTGTATAGAGACCTTAAGAAGACGTTCTGGAGGCCTAATATGAAGAAGGAAGTCGCAGAGTTTGTGTCGAGGTGTTTGACTTGTCAGCGAGTGAAAGGGGAACATAAGAGACCTCAAGGGAAAGTTCAACCGTTGGATGTGCCAGAGTGGAAGTGGGAGAACATTTCGATGGATTTTATCGTGGGGTTGCCTCGGACTCAGAGGGGCAACAACATGATTTGGGTGATTGTGGATCGTTTGACTAAGTCTGCTCACTTTATTCCAATGAAAGATACCTGGAGTAAAGCTGAGTTGGCTAAGTCATATGTTCAGAATGTGGTCAAACTTCATGGCGTACCCAAGGACATTGTTTCAGATCGAGACTCGAGGTTTATATCCAGGTTTTGGCAGGAGTTGCAGGCAGCTTTGGGTACCCAATTGAAGATGAGTACTGCCTTCCACCCAGCTACTGACGGTCAGACTGAGAGAACGATTCAGACCCTTGAGGATATGTTGAGGGCTTGTGTACTTGAGTTCGGAGGATCTTGGGAGGATCGATTGGGGTTGATCGAGTTTTCTTATAATAACAGTTATCATGCCAGCATAGGGATGGCCCCTTTCGAGGCTTTGTATGGGAGGAAGTGTAGGAGTCCTGTGTGTTGGGATGATCGGGCCGATGTCGTGACTTTAGGGCCAGATATGATCCAGGAGATGGTGGAGCAGGTTCAGATTATTCGACAGCGTATGAGGGCCGCTCAGGATAGACAGAAGAGCTATGCGGATCTGAAGCGGAGTGAGATTTCATTCGAGGCGGGAGAGAAGGTTCTACTGAAGGTATCTCCAATGAAGGGTGTGATGAGATTCGGCAAGCGTGGCAAACTGAGTCAGAAATTTATTGGGCCATTCGAGATCTTGGACAGAGTTGGAGAGGTGGCATATCGTTTAGCTTTACGTCCAACCCTATCCAAGGTTCATAATGTGTTTCATGTGTCGCAATTGAGGAAATATGTGAGTGACCCATCACATGTGCTTCAGCACGAGGTGATTGAGGTAGATGAGCAGTTAGCATACATTGAGACTCCGAAAGAGATTCTGGACAGGAAGGTACGAAAGACTCGCAATGGGGAGACGTCCTTGGTGAAAGTTCTGTGGACCAATCATAATAGAGAGGAGGCTACGTGGGAGCCTGAGACATCCATGAGGGAGCACTATCCGCATTTGTTTGATTGAGGTAAGTTACGTGGACGTAACTTTTCTATAAGGGGGGTGGAATGTAACATTCCGTGATTTAAGTAAACTTTTGTGATGTTTTGCATTTTGAGTTCGTTTAGGTTGGTTGTTTGGTTATATCACTTTTGCGTGTCTGTCACCTAGGTGAGGATGAACTTCGGGACGAAGTTCAAATTAAGGAGGGAAGACTGTAATAACCCGAATTTTATTCGAGTTATAAGTTGGTGACGAGTTATTCGAATAGTTTTCTTCGAGGGTCTTATTTAGATCAAGTTGGAGTTTTGTGTCGATTAGGGGATTCGAACTCGAGACCATGAGGATGCTTACATGGGCCTCGAGTTGTGTGCATAATTCTAGCCCACAATATCACGTTTTATTACTCTTCATAAGTCACACCTGCCGTGACTTTTATAAGTCAGAGAAAAACCTAAACCTAATTCCATATCTCATACAAACACTCTCATACTGCAGCCGTCGTAGCAAAGTTTTCGTAGGAGGTCTTCACGGTGGTCATAGGGTGGTGTAAGGGTGGTCGAATCTCATCGGAAATAGGTATGTCACCCCACTTTGCTAATCTCAGTTCTGGGTTTGTAGTTTTTCGTCACATATTTAGTGGTTTTAACACGATTTACCTTCCTTGTTTCTGCATAGATTCGTAGTATATCATGTAATGAACGCTTGTAATCTTCTGTTGGGTGGTCGTTGGCCGTTAAAGTCCGTCGGGGGAGGTGGTTTTATGTTGTCAGTAAAGTGTTTGATGTCGTTCTGTTCTACGTATGTTCATAAGCTTTTGTTTAAGGTTTGTGTTGTGGTCTGGGTGTTCGGCTTATGGGTCTTTGCGTGGGAATACAGGTCGTAGTGGGGTAATGTGGGGAAAAGGGAGTCACGGTGGTTGCAGGCGGCAGGTCACGATGGCAGAAGAGGCGTAAGAGGGGTGGTTAGGGAGGCGTCTATCCTCTGTTTTATTTCTGGGTTTTTACTTTATGTACACGGGTTTTGGGAGGGGTAACACTGTCGACTCGGGGGAGGTCAATACGGTGTTACCACCGTGTCTGTCAGTCCAGTGTTAGGGGTAGAGGTGGGTGGTTGAGTCGGTGGTGTCAAGTGTTGTAGGGGTTGTCGAAGGGGCTGTTTTCTGGACTAGGCAGGGGGCTTGGGTGGTGAACCAGGCCTGGTTAGGGCCCTGGTTCATCACACCAGAGGTAGTCGACGGGAGTGTGAGTAGTCGAGGTGGTGGCTGGAAGTCTGGGTGCGCGTTGTGGGGGCTGCTGGTGGCGGTGCCTGGTGCAACACGGTGGTGGAGGAGGCTGTTTTGGGCGGCTGGTTGTCGGGTTTCCAAAGGGAGATGTTGAGTGTTTTTATTATTATTATTATTATTTATATTATTATTATTATTATTTTATTAATGGTAGAGTTATGGTTATTTTTAGTAGTGCCTTATTACTTTCTTACGGTTTCGGGTCGTGTTATTTTTAGAAATACGAGTCGGGAATTATTTAAGTTATGAGGACACCTATTTTTGGAAAGTTACTAAATTGGGAAAGTTTCTATTTATGGAAACTTTCCATTTATAGGGGGGTTGTCTTTTATAGTAAGTTTGATAGTTAAAGGGTACGAAAGATTGTTAATTGTTACGTATATCTCTTTAGGTAGCGAGTTTCGCGTGGAACATTTTTGACAAGCCTCGGGCGTATCTACGTGTCCTGCTAATTCAGGTAGGGGAAAATACTGTACATGCTGTTGTGTAAACTGTTCTTATTTATTAGTAAGCACGTTTGTGATATAATATCATGTGATCGTTATATTGTGTTATCTATATTATTCTGAGACATTATATGATGTGATTATATATTGGGTCTTGTGATACGGTGTTGGATCGGTGCGGCGTATATATGGTGTTGGATCAGTGCGGAGTATATATGGCGTTGGATCGGTGCGGAGTATATATATGGCGTTGGATCGGTGCGGAGTTTATTTGGCGTTGGATCGGTGCGGAGTTTACTATATTGTTATATTTATTGTTTTCCCTACTCAACCTCGTGGTTGACCCTGTGTATTCGTGATCACCTGTGATGAACCAATTTATTGGGGAGCAGATTGACAGGTGGCTGAGACTAAGGGGGAGCTATGGGAGGAAGAGCTTGGATCCGGACCAGATTAGATGTCTAGATCACCTTAGTCAGTTTAATACGAGTTGTACTTTATTTGTTTTGTTAAGACTTTCAGATACGGATGTAAGAACATGTCTTGAGTTAAATTTAATTTAAAGTACTGTTTATCTTCCTTTGTATCTACTGCCTCGGGAAACCGAGATGGCAACACCTTTATTTATCTGAGGAGTCCTAGTACAGGCCCTTAAATAAATGGGGGTGTTATAGTAAGAAATAAAAGGAAAATAAAAAAGCTGAATGAAACTTAATCAAATATACATAATATCAAAAATTTAAATGTAAAATTTTTAAAATATTTTGATTAATTTAATAAATATTTGGTATTTGTTTATTTAGTCTAATAAGAAATGTAAAAATTCTATAAAATGATACACACGTAAAGAAAATTACCATCGTCTTAATTTTTTTATTTTTTTACAGATTAGAATAATATTTCGTGGTTTTTTCATAACATCGATAATTTAATAAATAATTAATTCTTTTTTTGTTAAATTTTATAATATTGACTGACATTATTTAGAGACCGCGTCACATTTAATGAGAAAGTATGTCCAATTAAATAATTAACTTATTAACACCTATCATTGAGAAGTCTGAAACTAATATATTGCTAAGCTTTTCTTTAGAAAATTGATTTACAACTTTATTTGTTAAATATTTCTAGAAGAACTTGAATTCGAGATGTTAAATTGGAAAAGTTGGGGAAGTTTTGAAGGAGAAAAAAAAAGAAAAGATAATTAGATTTAAAATATGATGAAATAAAAAAACTAGTCTAAAAAATTAAATTCAAAATGATTTTCAATAAATCATTGAATAAAATGGAAAAAAAAACATATTGATAAAATAACCGATATAAAGAAATCGATATAGAAAAATATTTTAATTATTGAAAATGAATGTATCACACCGAAAAGTAAAATGGAAACTAAAATAATAGATTTACATGTGTAAATAATGTGAAATTTTGTTGACAAAAAGAAATATCAAGAATAATGAAAAGAAATCAATTTAGAGAAAACAAAAATTTGTACGATCTTTACTGTGTTTTTTTGGCAAAAACTGTTTATTTTCGAGTTAATAATGTCTTGGTCATTTATTTTAGTAATAAAACTCCGTTATTGATACCCATATGTAATCATTATTCAAAAGTGATCATTATTTAGTAAAAAGTGATTAAACTTTTTTTCGTTACAAATACGACGATCTTACAAATAGTATTTGTGTGGAAAAATATATGAAAAAATGGATAAAAGAGAAATAAAATAAAAATGCCGACAAATGAAAAAAAATATAATAGGGAAAAAATATAAGGAAAATTTGATTAAATAGTTTGGAGAAAATGGTTTTGTTGACTCGGGCAAAAAATGACCCGAGCATCATTAGTCGGGAGGTCAATATTGAAAACTCGAGTAATTTGAGAAAAATAATATTTTATTCGCAAAAATATGTAAATCAGCCAAAAAAAAAGATTCCATATGAGAAAATATTTTCATTATAAGTAAAAAATAATATTTTACATTTTTTTATTTATTTTTTATTTTTTTGTTTGCCACGGGAATAATTTTGGCCACGGGAATTAATTTTTGGCAACGAGAATTATTAGCCACGTGAGAATCCGTGGCTAAACATATAATTTTGGCCACGTTCTTGTTTTTACCGTGGCTATCTGTTAGCCACAGCCACTTGGGCCACGGAAGGTATTTCCGTGGCAAAGAGTTTTGACCACGGGAAATTAGTACTTGCGCCACGAATTTAGTCGTGGCCCAAGTGCTCAATTGTAATAGTAAATTAATAGTAAAATAAATATAGAAAATTAAATGAAAAACTTTTTAAAATTTCACACTTTAGTTATTGAACCATCATGAAATAGTTAATTATTACACTATAATTAAAAAAGGCAAGTTGAATATCATTTTATTCAATATAACACTGCTAACATACAATAAAATAAATAAATTAAATAAGAAGCTTGTGTTGTCAACTCCAAAATCAAAACTTACTCTCACAATTAATGGTAAAATTAATATAGAAATTTGAATGGAAAACCTTTTAAAATTCCACAATTTACTTTTTAAACCATCATAAAATAATTAATTTTTTTTACTCAATATGACATTGCTAACATATATAAATAACTTCAATAAGTAGCTTATGTTTTCAATTTCACAATCAAAACCTATTCTTATAAATAATAGTAAACTAAATTTAGAAAATTGAATGAAAAACCTTTTAAAATTCAACAATTTACTTATTGAACCATCATGGAATTGTTAATTATTACAATATAATTGAAAAAGGCAAGTTGGGTGTCATTTTATTCAATATAGCATTGCTAACATACATTAAAATAAATAAATTAAATAAGTAGCTTGTGTTGTCAACTCCACAATCAAAACTTACTCTCAAAATTAATGGTAAATAAATTTAGAAAACTAAATGAAAAACCTTTTAAAATTCCACAATTTACTTTTTAAACCATCATAAAATAATTAATACTCCATATGACATTGTTAACATACATAAAAAAGCTTCAATAAGTAGCTTATGCTTTCAATTTCACGATCAAAACCTATTCTTATATTTAATAGTATAATAAATTTAGAAAATTAAATGAAAAGCCTTTTAAAATTTCACAATTTACTTATTGAACCATCATGGAATCATCATTTACTATATTAAAGCAACAACCGATAACCGCTATTTTAGAGTAAATAGGTGACGTGTCGCGTTTATATCGATCGACGTATAATATACAGATTATGTACACAGTAAATACGTAAAGAAGAACTACACACTCATCCACTATCCCCTACTCCTTCCTAAAATAACTGCTACGTAATTAATTAAGGCCATCATCCTCTCTATTCTGTAAAAGTTACTCAACACTAATTTGCATTTGTCTCGATCGTCTCGCTATCTTAATTCCTTGAATTTTTGCTAAACTGTAAAAGTAGTACTCTGTACTTTTTATTAACTTATACTTTTAATTTTAACATAAATATGGCGTCTCGATTTGTATCTCGACTTTCCAAAATTCCAAAATTGAAGAAGAAAAAGAATTAGAAAAACAAGAAGAAGAAAATGGATGCGCTTTGGAATTTGAGCAAATATCCAGTGAGTCATTAAGCATTATAGTCAATTACCCCTATCAATTTTCAAGATTTGACTATTAGTAATTGATACGGAGCATTAATTTTTTGACTTTTAATTGAATTTAATATGAAATAATTTTCAATTAGGATATTGAGAAAGATTGATTAGCATATTTTGTATTTGCGCGTATCGGTGGTGGGTGACTTTGTTAAGCAGGTTGAACTTAGTCATTTATTGTATATTGGGAAGACAATAAAACAGAGGTTAAGTTCCATTTCAATTAGAAAGCACACAATATAACCAGGTTGAAAACATTACTGCAAAATAAGCTCTTTATACTATGATTGTATCACCCGGAAAACTCTCAATAGTATGGATAATTATAGCAATTCAAAATTGTACTATTAAAATTATTGTACTACTCACATTTTCGATAAGATTGTCGATTTCTTCTTCCTTTGATCAATCAGGGGCTTTTTGTTATCGTTTTACATTTGTTTTATTTCTTTTCTCTTTGTGGTGCATGAACTCTTTACCCATTCATATAAAGGGTAAAAATTTCGTATTATTTAAAAACAATTATCAATTTACTTTTCATACAATGTACGAATTTCTTCTTTCAAAACATGCCAAATACCATATTTTTGCAAATCATTTAATATCCAACCATATTTTTTAATAATTATCGTATAATAGTAAACGATTATTAATCACGACATGTTTTTAGACATGATCGATTTTATGAAACTATTTTTGGGGTCATGTGTAAGAAGGGTCCGAAAATTTGAGGTGGAAGAAAACAATTTGATGAATATAATATAACTATTAATGTAGTGGAAGAAAATTTTCAATATTTGTAATGTTTTTTTTGGCATATGTGAGATATTATAAATTGTTTTAACACTATACTACAGAAAACAAAGGTCAACGTGACAGAAATGTCCTCGAAAAAGTCATTTGGTTTTGTCGCAAAAGTAACATTATTGGCCCTAAACATCCGTCGCAAGATGTAAATTGAGACGAATTATTTCCTCCCGGAACAAAGATGACTCCGTCTCAACTCTCAATTGTCATATAAGAGTCAACATTAGATGTTGTCGACTTTATGTTACTATTGAAACATGACCAACTTTATATTACTACTCCGTATTTTTTAGGTTACCCGTAATAAGGGTTTGGAAATTTTATATTGGAAAAATACAAACTAATAAATGTAATATATTAACAAATGTAGTTTATAAAGATATTTTCCAATATTTGTAATGTTGTTAGCTATTGGCAAGAAATTATAAATATTTTAAACACAAATTATATATGGCCGGTCACAATTTTGTATTAATTACAAACAATTTAATTACTTTTGAACATCATTTATTTAAAGAGGATTTTTGAAAATAATGAATTATTGTTATATTTAGCCATATCTACGAAATATTTAATAATTTGTGATAGTTTTCATATTATTTCTACTATTTGTTATACGTAAATAATAATTATACCCGTGCATTTTGCACGGGTTACACACTAGTAGTTAATTATTACAATATAATTAAATAAGGCAAGTTGAGTGTCATTTTATTCCACATAACATTGCTAACATACATTAAAATAAATAAACTAAATAAGTAGCTTGTGTTGTCAACTCCACAATCAAAACTTATTCTCACAATTAATGGTAAAATAAATTTAGAAAATTGGCTGAAAAACCTTTTAAAATTCCACAATTTACTTTTTAAACAATCATAAAATAATTAATCTTTTCAATTATGTCATTTGCAGTTTAAATTCATTTTTTTTCCCAACTCTCACTATTTGTCTTCTTTAATGCTTTTTTATATCATTTATATTACCACTTTCTTTAGGTGGTGGTTGATGGTGTTTAACCATTAATTTGTTAGCAAATGTATAGTGTTGTGTAATTGTGACATTATACTTTTTTGAAAAACCTACTTAAATTAATATTTTTTTGATTTATATGTTTAATCATCTCTAACACATATTTGTTCATCCATATGTTTAATCATCGCCATATGTTTTTTAGTTTATTGTTATTTGAAATTAATTATTTTATAGTCTTTATTACTGATTTTGTTTTTGTTTTTGTTTGTACACCGGATGGTTGACTAAAGTTTATCAACATTTTGACGAAATTCTTGTTTAACAATAAGGAACATAAGAAAGCTTATGAACGTTTTGGATTTCGATTGTGGGAATATATTTGTAGATTTATTTTACAAATTAAGCACTTGAAATGAAAGTTCAATTCATATTTTATCGAATAAAGACCGTTTGGATCATTTTTATTATTTTTATATTTACATATTAAAGTGTTTTTTGGATGCAAATAATATTTGAAGGATGCACAAGATGATGTAGCTCCAAAGATATTTCGATGATAATGTTGATGGAGAGAATGGAAAAAAAATCTATAGATGACTATATTAAAGTATTGATTTCTTAGCTTAACCATGTAGAATGTCACTGAAGTTTTTCCACACCGGGATTAGATTTGATATGCGATAAACACATCGTTAAACTCTTAAATGACAATGTTATCATGATATTTTGTCTAAAAATGTTAATTTGTAATCCTTAGCTCTTTATTTTAGAATATATCTTTAAACTCATAATTTTTTATCTAATCATTTTCAACAACTCATTTTGCTCTTAGATAATATTCAACTATTCGTATGCATGTTACATATTTCAATTATTTTAATTTATATTATTCACCTATGATGACGTGCATGTGTCGTTTTTACCGTACCATAGGTTTTTTTTGTCTGCGCACACACACATATAAAATGAGTTTTAGGGATCTTTCAAGAGAGGTGAAACTCTCTAATGAGTTATTGTCTGTATCATTTTCCCTTTGTTCAGTTTCTCAAAAAAGGTAGTTTCCCACTGTCGTTTCCACAATTTTTTTTGAAAATCCAATGAAATTTTATTATATTTGCCAAATTTTAATGTGATATATATCATTGTTCCATAAACGAAGCCAATCTCACAATAGCTGTATAAAATGGGATTACCAAGGAGGTAGAGATATGACACGAACTCTAGATATGTATGCGATAAAGAAACTCGAGAGAGATGCGCAAGACGATGAGGTAAGGAACTCCAGGATATGGACTTAACAATAGCGAAGCCATGAGAAGAAGGATAAGCATTAGAGGTAAAAAGATACATGACATAAAGAGAGGTCAAGTAAGCTTCTGTATGAAGGAATAAATCGACAGAATTAGCATGGAAGGAGGGGGAAGAGAAACGACATGTAGAAAAGAATATGACTTACCCTACGCATTTCCTAAGGATACCGATTTCCAAAATTCTCACAAGGTTCTAATTTCATATTTCTCAAATTAAGCAACCTGGATTATCGTTCTTCAAGAAGTATTTTCCCATAATGGTTCACCACACTATTAGCTCTTTGAGAGTTAAAGATGTAGGATCATCCCAATTTCAAATATTCCAAAAAATTCGGGGTATCTCCATAACACCTAAAGTCCAACAAATCTCTACACCATTTCTAACTTACAATCATCGTATTCCATACATCTTCAACTCTCAAATCTTTCAATCCTCAACGCTCCCACCTTTCATCTAACCACTCTATTCCAATAATCTGTGAAAAATAAGTCCTTAGAACTCCTCAAGTATCTCAAAAGACGAACACTAAGATCCATTATTAACATTCTCACACATTTGTCTATGTAGCCAAACGTCTTTTAAACATCTCAACATCAACATCTCACAAATCCATGAGTTCGCACTTCACTAGTTCAATCAAACATCTAAAGGCATAATCTTTAAATAAGTCTTCGAAGGTTGCATCACTAATTATTTCATCACTCATTCATCACTATAATTCAATTCTTATTCCTCAAACATAACATCCTAATTGAAATCAAACAAAACCTCCAAAGTCAAGTAATACTAACTCATCTCACTCACTCATTCATCAGTAGCATCTTAAAGTTTTTTTTTATGTATGTTGAATGTCATATGGAGTAAAAAAGATTAATTATTTTATGATGGTTTAAAAAGTAAATTGTGGAATTTTAAAATATTTTTCATTCAATTTTCTAAATTTATTTTACCATTAATTTTGAGAGTAAGTTTTGATTGTGGAGTTGACAAGACAAGCTACTTATTTAATTTATTTATTTTAATGTATGTTAGCAATGGTAGAAAAAAATGACATCCAACTTGCATTTTCTAATTATATTGTCACTACAAAAAAAGGCCATTTAGCAACCAACATGGTTGGTTGCTAAACCTTTGTATTTGGTTGCAAACTGAGTTTAGTAACCAATTTGCGACTATTTTTTTTGGATGTTATAGGCCCAGTTGCAAAATCGGGTTGGTCGCAAAAATAGTCTCTAATTAGCTACTAAAACTATATGGTAGTAAATTAGCGTCTACATAATGATAGAGTTGCTAATTAGAGACCAATTTTATTGGACGCAATTTAGCAACTAAATATTGTTATGGTCGCTAATGTACGACCAACAGTTTTTAGTCGCTAATTAGCAACCAACTCTATTAGTTTCTAAACAACAACCAGCCGCTTTTTAGTCGCTAATTAGCATCCAACTCTATTAGTTTCTAAACAACAACCGATTGTTTTTTAGTCGCAAATTTGCAACCATATATTAGTAGGTTGGTTGCTAATTAAAATGCCAAGAGATTTGAGAAAAGTCTCCCTCATTAATTCATTGTACTCAAATTTATAAATCAAAACTTAAATACACCAAAAGTAGTCAAAATAGAGATAAATATCATCTATGAAAAGATTTACAATAGTAGCTATTGTATCACATTACAAAAGATAGTCAATAATTCTTCCTTCTACCATATACTCCCTCCGATCCAGACAAAAGGTAACAGTTGCTTTTTGACACTATTCATGGTTGTAGGGAATCTTTGATATTACCGTTAATCTATAAGACAAAATATAGTCATGTGAGATCTTGTTTGATTTATCATCATGAATGCTATAAGAATATCAAATTTTTATAATTTTTAATAATGTGTAAGTAAAGATATTCACGTTACAAATCGTGCCTCGACAACTGTGATAAAGCAACCGTTACCTTTTGTCTGGATCGGAGGGAGTATATAGCAATGACTAGCATGCACGAATCTTAAACTTATTACTGACTGAAGTTGTTGAAGCCTTCAAATTCTTCCGTCTTACCCCAAAAAGTGACGGCTAGCACGTACGACTGTTAAGACTTCCTGAAAATCCAAGAATCTTAAGGTTTTTCCTCCTTATATACCCAAAAAGTTGCTGAATGCTGCAAATTCTTCCTCCTTACATATACCAAAAAGTTGCAGAGGCTTTCTAATTAAGTGTTATATACTAAATTTACCAGCTAAAGCATAAGAGTACCTAGACATAGTAGTGATTAAGCTTGTTGGCTTTCAAACTCGCTGGGAGCATACCTACGCAACTCTTGAGACATCACATTTAGTGCATCATATAGTCCCTCAATCAATTTCTTCTGACTAGCCAGATCGTTTCCATGTCCATCTGTCTTTTTCTTTTCTTCGGCAAGTTGTCGCTTAGTATCTTCCAACTCTTTGGTTGTCGATGTAAGTTGTTCTTCGAGTACTGATACTACACTCGGGGTTGCTTGTCTTAAGTTCTTGGATGACCCACTTGGACAGTCAAAAAATAAAATCACATTGTTTCCAGCTCCATAGAGGTTTCCTTGACGTGAAAATCCGCCTGAATGTTTTAGGAATATGTCGTTCTTAGTTGAGTTGGAAATTTCGCCGTTTTCTTCTATGGTAGCAACTTCGGCCTCATAATCATCCTACATAATAAATCAGAGTCAACATGTATAAGAATATTTTTCAGATTGACATGGTCCTAGCCTTAGTCAAACCTGCGAGGAATTCAGTTTAACCATGTGATATGTATCTCTTGCATGTCTCACAAGACTTTATGAAGTCCTCCACAAGCAATTAGCCTACCGGTATACGACAAACTAATGAATAGATCTAATTTAACCAAAACAAAAGTGGCAGATCAAACAGTAACAGCTTAACAGCCCCCATTCCAATCTTGCAGTTAACCAATTCAAATGAAATAGGACAAGATGTAAGACAATTTGAACAAGGAAAGTAGAAAAGCCAACAGCCTCAACACTGCCAAATATTGTATCAATATAATTAAGTATCTATGAATCTCACATTTAGCTTTGTTGCTCGGGGATCACAAAAAGACTTGTCTTTTGGCCTTTGATGTGTCCTCACAAAAAGTTCAGCTACTGTCGGAAATTTTCCAGTATCTTTCATCGGGATATGTAAATGAATTTTTAGAACTAAGCTTTTATAAGTAATCTACTTCAAATATGAATTCAAATTTAGACATTTAGATTTACCATTTTCTTAGCTATTTGCATAGATGATATTGAACCTTGACAATGCTTTGTGCCACCCTTCGATCCACCCATCCTATTGTGTAGATTTTGTTTTGATTTCTTCTTAAACTCCAGACTGGATTTAACCTTTGGTCTGATTGTTGTCGACATCCAAAAAATAGTTTTATGAATGGGCACCTTGTCCGCCTTATACACCATGTCTTTGAGACGACTCCCAGCTTTCTTATTGAACTGACCCTTCACTGCATGTGAATAATTTTCGCTCCATTTGAATTTTTCCCGTCATTAATAAATTAACACCAACGAACACCAAACACATGTATCAGATGTGTTACAAAAGGGAAAGTGTAAATGTCAGCACCGCTACAAATTATTCATACCCTGAAAAATCTCCACCATTGACCTTTAGCAATGTCTGATGCATTTTTCCAACAAGTATAAGGTGCATCGTAATATGATTGAATACCGTCGGTTATAACTTGAACAACTGAATTTGCATGGAACCTGCAAATTTAATACCACAAACAACCTAAAGCATAAACAATTTACGAGAATAAACTAAAGTACAGTAAAAACAATGAATATTACCATAATCCATCAGGCACAAGAACTATGGTAGACGCTTGATTTCCACAAGTGTCAGAAATCTCACTGGCATATTGTTCCACATTGATGGGCTGAGTTGGTTCTTGAGTCTCGTCATCCTCTTCCTCCTCAAATGATTGTTCATCCATGTTACCTCGCAGCCTATTCATACGGCCAACCATATATCTTTCCAAAAGGCAGGTATAGACTTCAAATCGTATAAAACAGCTATAGACAAATGAACACATAAATGATGTACGTAACATAACTGAGTGCAATGATACTTTAATAATGCGAAATGTCAATAAATAAAGCACATAAATTAACATAAATGAGTGTCCAAGACATAAAAAAAGCTTAAGCATTAAAAGCATAAGTTCAGTTTTTTCAAGAATCATCATAATCAGAAAAATTCCCTTCAAAATCGTCACTTTCAACCTCATCGCTACTTGTTTCATCATCAGTCGATACTTCCTCCTCCTCATCTGTTTCCACCTTAATTTGAATATCATCGTCATTTTCATCAAGCAATACCTCTTCTTCAAATCCATCCCTCTCCCAAACTCCGTCCATACCATCATTAGGATTCGACAACAAAGGTGGGTTATCGATGACCTCTTCTTGAAATGCTATTTGGACTTTAGGAATATCAATTGTTGTTCTCACTTTCACTGGGAACACAGCCCACCAATAATCTTTGTCTTTATTAAGGCTTGGGTAAGGCATAAAGTATACCTGCTGAACTTGATAAGCCAAAACAAATGGATCGTACTTGAAATACTTTTTTGTGTGATTCACCTCAACAAGTTTGTACTGTGGATGCACTATTGTACCGTTACCGAAGTCAAACCAGTCACACTTAAACAATATTGTCTTATAGCTTCTTGTTTCTCCACTATAAACCAATTCAAACACTTCCTGCAAAATCCCATAGTAATTTGATCCTTGCAAGCTCTTCACGCATACACCATAATTCATCGTGGCCTTGTTCTTCCCATAAGAGTAAGTATGAAAATTATAACCATTAATGTAGTAATGATCATATTTTCGTACAAATTTATAAGGACCGATGGGAAGAGTTTTAATGAGATCTGCCTTGATATGTTCTGACTTTGTACCCTACAATAATTGTTATAGTAAATATTCAAAGATTGCCGAAATAAATATTATAAGCTAGTACAAATGCAACATTCTAAGGTAAGGTAATATACTTACATATTTTTTCAGCCATTCGGGAAATTGGTCAGCAAACTTGTTCCATATCTCATTAGGACGTACTCGTGGATGTAATCTTTTGAACTCCGTCTCAAATACCCTTTTAAACATAATGACTATCAATAAGAGTTTCACAAATAAATAAACTTAAGAAAGGTTTGTGATGTTTTTTACCTTTCGTAATTTTTCAGCAACTCACAATTAGCTAATACATAACCATGAGCAACTTGATAGTCCTTATCATCCAAATATTTTATCTCGCCGCTAGTGCTAGCATGTCCCATGTTAACAGAAAATAGTGGAGGGATATTTGGATCTCCTACTGGATTATTTCTTGGAGCATTTCGAACAACATCTCTAGCCTTTATGTCGACACCAGACTCGAAATAAAAGGAACAAAAGTTAGAAATTTCTTCAGTGAGATAGGCGTTGCAAATAGATCCTTCCACCTTCGCCTTGTTGCCTACTTTTCTTTTTAAATGATTGAGAAATTTGTAACACAAAATTGAGATTAAATATAACGTATAGTAAAATTGATATGGAGTAAATATGAGAAATAACTCAAACATACCTTTCGAAAAGATACATCCATCTATAATGAACTGGACCTCCGAGTTTTGCCTCGAACGGTAAATGGATAGGTAAATGCTCCATGACATTAAAAAATGTCGGGGGAAAAATTCTCTCAAGTTTGCAAATAATTTCGGCAATATTCTCTTCTAATCGAACCACATCTTTAATGTTTAAAGATGAAGAACAAATGTCTCTAAAGAATTGACTAATCTCTGTTATTGCTTTCCACACTTGAAGAGGAAGTAGCTCTTTTAAAGCTACGGGAAACAACCTCTCCATAAATGTTGGGATATGTGTCCTCAACAATAGTGTGATCACATAATTAAAACTCATGACGAGAATGTGCAAGGGATGATACAAAATTATATAGTCAACTGACCAACATTAATCAGTAATGATTGGCTAGCTAGAGTTTGACATTATTGTCGTATGACGATGGTGGTCAGTTGATCCCTTTAGGTCACACCTATAGGACAATTTCCTTAATTGATAAACTGATCAAATGTATATTGATACGAGTTGATCATATTCCTTAAACTCGTATATCGAGAAATTAGAGGTTAAATCTTAGTATAAGATTTATGTTTGAAATTGAAACGTGTCAATTATCAAACATTGAACGATATTTATGAAATGTCGTAATTAGAATGAATCAGTTTATATGTATTATTACAAGTGTTGTAAATCGTATTGACGATTTTTGAAATAACCATTTTATACATAAGTAATTATGAATTACTAGTGAAATTGTTAAATATGATTTATTTAATTTATAAATGATATTTATTTGATAAATATGCATTTTTAAATTAGAACAATTAATTTTATGTTGTGACATATTGTATGTCACACATAAGTATACAAATTGTACAAAATGACATTTGATAAAATGGAGGTCCATTTTATGTAATGGTGGTACCGGTTTTTGGTAGTGGTAATTAAATGTGTTTTGTGTTTTAAGGACATAAAAACACAATCATAAAACATGTTCCTTGAGAACATTACCTTGAGCCAACCTATGTGTTTTTGGTAAGACAAAAAGCACTATTTGGTGCTCCCCATGATGGTTCACGGCAACCACACCAAAATACAATCAAATGTGGTGTGTTCAATACTACAAGTCATTCATTCTATCCTTAGGGTTTTCTAGTGTGAGAAACCTCAAATAAAATCCTCTCAAAATATTATCTAATAATATTTCCATATAATAAGATTATATATTTTAATACTACACTTGTTGTAGTATTCATATTAATTATTCTAATAAGAGATTAGTATAAAGTTTAAGGAAAACCGATTATTACACCTAGCTAAGTGTAAGTTTCGGCTTTAAGGATTGTCTTGGGTGCATCTTGGAGGAGGTATCCTACATTGGATACTAAAGGTTGGAGGATCATCCTAGCACCGGTTTCGTCGAATTGTAAGCATTATATTCGACTCCATTATTCCGCATAAGTATTAGCATGCATAAGATCTAAATAATATCTAATTAAAATGTTAATTATCTAAAATATTAGTAAGACTAAATTTTGGGGTATGAGACCTTAGAACCTAACAATAAATACATGACAATCGTGTGATTTCATGCCAAAAAGTTTCCCTTCTCGTAGGTTCACACACCTACTCAAATTAGACGCATAACTGTCAGGAAACTTAAGGTCAAGTACCCATTTGCAAAGAACTTTCCTTTTCTCCTTAGACAACACAAACGGAGCAGGAGGCATTGTCTCTTTCGAGTTGTCATGAAGGTGTAACTTTCGACGCTTACAATGAATTTGCAAATCTTTTCTTGCTTTCTTAGTATCTTTGGTCTTACCCTTAACATCCATTATTGTGTGAATAAGTTGATCAAAAAATTTCTTCTCGATATGCATTACATCTAAATTATGACGAATTAGAAGTTTGCTCCAATATGGAAGTTCCCAGAGTATACTTTGTTTTGTCTAATTGTGCTCAACACTTTTCTCGCATGAGCTGTTATACTCAGTAGCTTTAGGCAAGTTTGACACACGTTTCAAAATATCCTCTCCATCTAGCCTTGGTGGAGGTATGGAGTGATCTACTTTGTTTTTCAGAAAACTACTTTTGTTGTTGCGAAACACATGATCAGGATGTAGAAATGGCCGATGACAATCGAACCAAGTTTGTTTCTGGCTATGTTTAAGATAGAAAGACTTTGATTTTTCCATGCAATAGGGATATGCCAACCTTCCTGCCGTACTCCACCCCGAAACCATGTCATATGCGGGAAAATCACTAATAGTCCACAAGAGTGTTGCTTTCATGTTAAAGTTTCTCGTTTTGGAAGCATCGTAAGTGATCGCCCCAACATTCCACAAGTGCTTCAATTCTTCAACTAAAGGTTGTAAATATACATCAAGCTTCCCTTTTGGATTCTTTGGACCAGGAATAATCATACTTAGAAACAAGGTCTGCCTTTTCATGCAAAGTAAAGGGGGCATATTATACGGTGTAAGAATAACTAGCCAGCATGAGTAATTTTTTCCAAATGGATTGAATCCGTCTGTGCACAAACCAAGTCTCACATTACGTGGTTCAACAGCAAAATCGGGATATGTGGCATCAAAGTGTTTCCACGCCTCACCGTCTAGTGGATGTGACATCGTTTCATTGTTTCGTGGATATTCACTATGCCAACTCATATTAGAAGCTGTGCTTTTAGCTGCGTACAATCTCTGTAATCTAGCTGTGATTGGGAAATATATCATAAACTCCTCAGGAATAAGCTTACCATTCGATTTTTTTTTTAAATCGTTCAGCATCACAAGAACCACATTTCTCCAAATGAGCATTTTCGTTCCAAAAAAAGACACACCCTTTGCGACATACATCAATCTTAAGATGTGGAAGTTCAAGACCCTGTACCAACTTTCTGGTAGCATAAAATGATTCTGTCATTAGATTATCATCTGGGCATATATCTTTCATAAAAGAAGCAAACCCGTCTATTGCACGATGAGGAATGTTGAATTCACATTTCAAATTTATCATCCTTGAGGCCATTGACAACAAAGTTTTCTTGCAACCATCATGTAAAGGTTTCTCTGCATTCTTTAACATATCAAAAAACTGTCTTGCTTGTTGGTTCGGAGGCTCTTCACCATCTTCTAAACCCTCGTCACTTGACACTTCACTTCTTGGGACATACGAATCAATGGCCATATCTCGATAAGGATTTACTGACTCCTTACTTCACTACTTGGCTGAGCTTCTACGTATGTTTCACCATGACAACTCCAACAAGAGTAATTATCACGATACCCGTTCTTGTATAAGTGTAATTTAACTGAGTCGACTTCCATATATGGCTTATTCCAGCAATTAGAACACGGGCATTTTAAAAAAGGGTATTGTCTAAAATTTTCATGGTCACAAGCAAAATTTATAAAAGTATCTACCCAACAACAAACTCATTTCTAAGATACCCGTCTTCATCTACTCTATTGTACATCCACTCCCGATCAACCATCTTCTACACTAGACATATAAATTTCAGCAAAGAGTATAATAGAATTAAGGTTCAATTACTTACATATATACAACTATCAAAAGCATAAAAAAATTACGAACAACTTAACAAGCAGAACAAGGCAAACCAATTTGAGGGTACCATTAAGGTTCAACACAAATTATCATTTAAGATGGTCATTGTAATACCCCGTATGTTAGCCTCGGTCAACAACGGTCAAACCATGTTTATACACGTATTTCAAAAGAAATGTTTATAAAGTATTTTACGTAAAATGTTATTGTTTTATTAATCATATTTCAACGATTATTTCGTATTTCATAATCATTGATATTTGACGATTATTTCATTCATTCGTATTTCTTAATTCTTAATGATATATTTATAATTAAATATATTTCTTGGTCTTATATTTTATTCTCGTCTATACTTCAATTCTATTATTTATTTATTATTTATTTAATTAATTATAACGTAACCCTATTTAAATCCTAATAATTTTATATTCTTAAGTAAGTGCTAATAATTTTTATAATTAGTTTAATTAATATTTACTAATACTAAGTTACATAATTTAATTAGTATAATTATTATATGTACTCATTAATTTTAAGTTACGGTTTAAGAACGGGTTATGGACATAAAAGTGTCTCGAAATGCGTGATGGGCCGAGTGAGATACAGGTGGACTCGGGTATGACCGAGTAGAAGGAGTTGGGCTCGGGTATTAGGGTTTGAAAGAGAGTTGATGCTCATAATCTATGCTAACCCAACTTTACCCTACTCCCTATCACGTTTAACAGCCTCCCTATTCACGTATCCTACTTCTACATTATCTAACCTACACCCAATATCCTAATTCAATCATCAAAGACTCGGTTTGAGTCAGAACGAGAGGTAAAATTGAACCAAAAACACGGGGTCAGCAACAACTTTAATTTCATCGTCATCTTCGATGTCCTTTTCATCGCTGTAAGTTTTAGACCTTAATTCTACCACTTATCAGACTTTCGACCTAGTGTATTATGGTTGTCGGTAAACTCTGTTAGGACACTTAGCATGATTACCACCGGCGAACGACCATAGGGCCACCGTTTTTATCACCATAAACACCCTAAGTGTCGACAGTATCAACCTATGTTCGTGTTTTGTTTGTGTTTTGATTACTATTTCGAACGTTTTTCTGATTGTGTTTTGATACGAGTCTCTGGGTAGTCGTAATAGGAAGTCTATAGTTTATTATGGTTGTTGTGGGGTGGCGCGTGGTGGCCGGAACACCACCATAGACAGGCTGTTTAGGGGCGACAAGGAAACAGAGGAAACACGCGGTTTAGAGGTTGTTTGTGTCTCAGTTTTGAGTCTGTTCACCGGTAATTTTGCGTATGGTTAATGACAAGTGGTTCCCGGGATGGGGAGGAGTCGAAGGGCGTCTTGGGTGATGGTCGTTGTTGGTGACAAACACCACCACGTGGTGTGAGATAGGGGTTGTTCAGGGGGCGAAAAACAGGGTATACGGGTTGTGTGGAACTTTTTGCTAAAATGGTGCCCAAAACGAAACTATTTAACAAAGTGGTGCTCGTTTGAAAGTATTTACCAAAAATGGTTCCACGTCACCATTTTTGGTTTTTCCATTTTTTAAAAAAATTTTTAAATCACGTCGCTGTCCCAGACAGCGACCAGTTGAAGGGCAAATTTTCAGAAGCTGTAAAATTGGGCAGTGCCTTTGAAAATATGGCAAAGCATCTGGTCGCAATCCCAGACTGCGACCAGATGAAGGGCAAAAATTATGTAAAAACTCAAATTGGGCAGAAACTTTCAGAAGATGGAGGTTCATCTGGTCGCAATCCCAGACTGCGACCAGATGAAGGGCAAATTTTATGTATGCATCTGGTCGCAGTCTGGGACAGCGACCAGATGAAGGGTGGCTTGGAAAAAAATCAGAAAGTTTTCTAACCATGGACATGTTTTCCATTCATTCATTTTTTCCATTCATTCGTTTTTCATGTCCCTGCAATTTAAATCACACCCACAGCATACAAACAACAACAAGACTTTGGAATCCAACCTCATTTCATTAAAGATGCATAAAATGTAACAAAACAACTAATGATTCATTCATTCCTTCCTAATGTTTGAAATCAACCATAACAAAATGTAACAAATCAACTAAGCGACAATCCACTAATCTTGCCTTCGACTCTTTTCCTTCTTTCGTGCTCATGATGTGGATGCACCCGCTTCGCCTTCTTGGCCTTGAATACGATGATCGAGCTGTCGAAAGTCGTATCTTGGTGGTGATGGAAAAGCTATCTTCAATTCATTGCTTTTGAATTTGGTGTTTATGTTAGATGCATGATGCCTTAAGCAAAACCTATGATATGCATGTGGTTCCACCCAACCACCATCAACATCATTCATAGCCCGCAAAATACCAACATGTCGATCGGAGATAACACAAAGACCCTCTCTTTTGGTGACATATTGTCTGATACATCCCAAAAACCATTGCCATGTATCTATATTTTCACAATCAACAATTGCAAAAGCTAATGGAAAAATTTGATCATTTGCATCAACCCCAATAGCAATTAAAAGAACCCCTTTATATTTCCCATACAAATGAGTGCCATCAATTGTAATAAGTGACCTACAATGTTCAAATCCCCTAATAGAAGGACCAAATGCCCAAAAAACCCTATCAAATTGCTCGACATTCGGATAGGGTGTCGGTTTATTAGCAAATACAACGACGGTTCCCGGATTTGCATCTTTCAAAGCTTCAAAATAACGAGGAAGGTATTCTTATGACTTCTCCCAATCACCATACAAGTCCGCCATAGCTCTTTGTTTTGCATGCCATGTTTTCATATAAGAAGGTGTGAAAATGAATTGGGTGGTCATCGAAGCTCTAAGTAGAGATATTTTGGCTCCCCAATCCGCCTTAACGAGTGTTTGTATGTGTGTTGCAATAAAGGACTTGTTCAAGTTAGGATGGTCAATGGGAGGAGCATCAACTACACATGAAGTATGGTGAGGACCTTTGTATGTGACTATAAAAAAAACATCCTTAGTCACATCTTTTTGAGAGGCTCTTAATTTCCAATGGCAAGGATGTGGTTTTCTAGAACATTTGAATGTCACGGTGTAAGGTTTTGATTCCGTTGTTCTAAACATTTGATTTCTTTCAATATGATATTGGTGAACAAGTTGTGTCAAGACAAGTTTAGAATTAAATCTTTGCCCAACACCAAATTCTCCACCACTAACATAATTAACTTCACTCTCACCACACCAACTATTAACAAATTCTTTGTTAATAGCATGAACGACAATAAACTCCCCACTAGGAGCGGAAGGTGTAACAAGATCTTCACCATCATCTTCCTCATCCACCTCATTTCTCAAGATATCATCCTCACTCTCTTCAAACTCATCCCCATCCACATTTACATCAAATTCAAATTGATAAACATTGTTCTCAATGGAGGAAGGTATTGAAGATAACATGGGATCCTCTCCTCTCATCACTTGACCCAATATGTTCGAAAAACTAAGGTTAGTTCCCATGTTGGAAGGTATTGGACTAGGTTGTTGGATGGGTATCAACTCAATATATAAATCCATAGAACCCGCATTTGAATGATAAACACTAGACCACAACGCCCTCAAAGCACGATCATTAGCTAAAGATATCAACTTATACCCTTTCACACTAGGATACTTCATCTTAATTTTCAAAGCAAATTGACTACAATCAACCTCTAATTCATCACAAATTAAAGAAGTCAACTCATCAAATATGTCATTGCTACCAACAAACACAAAAAATTGATCCCCATCTTTATAGCTAATGTTTTCTCCCTCAATCAATATTTCACCATTAGAGTAACAATACAAAGGATAATTAGTCTTCTCCATTATGCCTATTGATAACAAATTAACCAAATTAATTAACTAAATGACTAAATACAACCTACAAATTCAACAACTAAAACCAAATTAAATTCTAAAATGCAAAATGACATAAACAAAAATTTCACAAATTAAACAATTTCTAATTGAAATAATTACAATTTATATAAAAGAAAGTGTAGATTGTTACCTTAGAGTATGAATTAAAGTGAAAATGGAAGGATTTGGGCGGAAATAAGCTAGAAATTGAATAGGCGAAAAATTAGGGTTTTAATGTGATTTGGGGGTTTTTTTAGAGTTTAGGTGAAATGAGGAAGGGGAAGGGGGAAACCCGGTTATGGAAAGCTAGCACGTAACAGGTCGAATGTGTTTGTTTTTAGAATTTTTACGTAAAATTTGCCCTTCATCTGGTCGCAGTCTGGGATTGCGACCAGATGAACCTCCATCTTCTGAAAGTTTCTGCCCAATTTGAGTTTTTACATAATTTTTGTCCTTCATCTGGTCGTAGTCTGGGATTGCGACCAGATGCTTTGCCATATTTTCAAAGGCACTGCCCAATTTTACATCTTCTGAAAATTTGCCCTTCAACTGGTCGCTGTCTGGGGCAGCGACGTGATTTAAAAATATTTAAAAAAAAAAGGGAAAACCAAAAATGGTGACGTGGAACCATTTTTGGTAAATACTTTCAAACGAGCACCACTTTGTTAAATAGTTTCGTTTTGGGCACCATTTTAGCAAAAAGTTTGGTTGTGTGCAGGCTGTTTGAGCAGGTTGTGGTGGCGACATGGGTGGTTCCAGGGGGTAGCTTAGGTATGTAATTTGTGTTTTGTAGTACGGGTAAAAGGTTAGAGAGCTTGGTGGCGACTTTGGATGGCTAGAATCGTGGTGGTGATGTCGTGAAGTTGGGTGCGCGACGAAAGGGTAGAGTATGTTGCGTCGGTATTGCTGTCGTTGTAGGTTATGAATGTTGCTGCTCTCGTGGGCATTATTATCCTTATTATTATATTATTATATTATTATTATTATTATTATATTATTATTATTATCCTTATTACTATTATTATTATTAATATTATTATTGTTATGATTATTAATATTAGTAGTAATGTTCTTATTATTATTGGTTTTATTATTATTGCTTATTTTTTTTGTCTATGTTTAAATTGGTTTTAGTACTATATTGTTATATTTTTTTAATAGTTTCATTTAATTAGTTGAGTAATTAAGATATTATATTTGTTTACGTCATTATATTAGTCAGTAATGATGTATGATATAATCGTGGTGTCGTGATTGTTTTATTTAATTAAGCTCATGCATAAGTTAAGTAGATGTGAAGTACAATTAGTTATTGAAATGATTAGTGATTGTATGTTACTTCTAATTGTTTAGGTGACGAGTTGAGGTGAAATATTATGATTATGGTTGGATTACTATTTGGATTATAATCATATCCAGATATGATACACTGACCTTATACTCTCTGATGTGTTATAAATGGATGTGATATTGTGTGTTACGGTTGCTTAGTATGATTGATATGAGAATGATATTGGTTGGATTGATTGTGAATTATTGGTAATAGCATGAGCATTCCATTATTTAATAGCATGATTGAATAATTATATTGTTGCATTTCATGAGCATAGCATATGCATTGGATACGGATTTGAGATGATGAGATATTATTGGGTCCAGGCTAGTTCTGCAGGACTAGACTTGGTGACCTCAGTTGTTATGCTGGTGTTCGGCGACGGCCGAGGATACTCTGCCGGGAGGTTCGGTAAGGGTGGGAGTCACAGGTTGAGAATGAATTGAGATTGAGATTGTGATTGAGAATGAGATTGAGATTGAGCTCGAGCATATCATTGCATTGCATATCATAATTGTTGCATTATAATTATTGTGTTACCCTACTCAGCCGCGAGGTTGACAGTGTATTCGTGTACACCTACGATGATTCGGAATGGGGAATAGATTCTACAGGTCAAAGACAGATGAGCTAGGAGTTGGGGCAGGAATGTGAGATGCATACTTTGGACCGACTTAGAATTATATCACATCTAGAGAAGTCATCAGTTGTATTTTCTTTTCCGTTATGTAGTAAATGTAATAACCAAGTTTTAAATTTTATCAGTTTTATATAAAGTACTTTGGTTGTTTTACTTTGTTATTCACTACCTCGGACATTCCGAGATGGTAACAGCTCTATTTATTTGAGAATGTCTTGCTAAAGGCTCTTAAATAAATGGGTGTGTTACAGTCATCATCTGTCTTAAGTTTAAGACGGTCAAATAAATACCAAATCACTCCACCAATTGTCTAAAAAAGTCAAATTTTTTATATTTATTAACAAAATTTGGTAGTATTTGACCCGCCTTAACTTTAAGACGGATAGTACCTCTCTTAAGTAAGACTTCCTGAAAATTCAATTAAGTAGTTTTTATACCTTATAAACCAAATGTATAGCAAGGAAGAAGGATGAGATTGTGCTAAGAATCAATTGAATAGCTGGAAGAACGAGATCAAATTGGGGTTATCTTAGTTTTTAATTTTATTTATTTTGGATGGAGAAAGATGATAACTTTTGGAGGGAGAATTGCCGCTAAATGATTTCTTGACTCCTATCATACAAACACATGTAACATTAATTAAAAAACTAGGTTTAAACCCGTGAAATTCACGGGGATATTTTTTAAATTTTAAATGAATATATATAGTTATAGACTCATAGCTAAGATATAATGATTTAGGGAGTAATTAATTTTGAATTATTAACTATAAATGAGTAAGACTTGCAATAAAATTAGTATGTATGCTTAAAATGAGTGTAACTGTGTAATTCAAATGATTATAAGGCTTGGTTAATAAAAATAGTAGGGTCCTGATTTTCGCAGTACACATTTTACTCGATGCAGTACGTTGTTGACAATTTTACCCCTCTCATTTTCGTTTTCATTTTCTCTCTCTAGTCTCTCTCTAATGTTTTCTCTCCAATATCAAAATGTGTACTACGAAAAGTAATTTATTTTCTCAATACATTTTTACTCAATACATTAAAATGTGTACTGCGAAAATCAATAGTATAAGTATTATTAGTTTTATTTTATTACTTTTTTGTAACCTATTTTCACGACGAGTAATTTTATAAAAACAATATGCGCGAAAATTAAATTAAGGTAACATAATAATTAAGAATATATTGAAAAAAAAGGAAAAGAAACGAAAAATAACTGTACTACTTTGAGTAAAACGAAAAAAAAACCCAATTAATTAAATACGTTTGTTTATTACTAATTGACAAAGATTGATTAAAAAAAGGAAAAGAAACAAAAAATAACTGTATTACTTGGAGTAAAACGAAAAAAAACCCAAATTAATGAAATAAGTTTGTTTAGTACTAATTGACAAAGATTGATGCAATTAACATATGTTGATTTGGTTTCTAAATCAATTGAAGTACTACGTAGTATTAAGCATGTCAATTCGTTTCTAAATAATTAACAATGATTCTTCTTTTCAGGTTGATGAAGAAACCCTAATTAAGAAAGAAAATATACTATTTAAAAAAACAATCAAATTACTAAGTAATATAAGATTAATGAATTAATTACATCTTCGTCACTTGAATAATCGTTCATAGTTGTAAATTTTTAATGGGGTGGAAGATGATAAATGTTTCAATATTAGAGAGAAGGAAGAGAGAATTAGGTCTAATGTTTTTCTAGAGAAGGACAACAAATGGAAAATTTGGTGTAAAATGTACAGTATTGAGTAAAAAACGTACTGCGACAATAAATTACGAAATAGTAATTTAAAAGTTGGGTTAATTAATAATTTACATTTGATTTTATTAGCAAAAAGATACATATATCAAACAACACTGATTGCGTGGGAGAGTTCGATATTGCGAGATACTCATGTTTTATAAAAGAACTCATTTATTATATTAAATAAATAGTTTTATTAACAAAATGGATACTCCTTTTAAATAAATTAGTTACTCCTATTAATTTGTACTTTAGTTTTTATGGTGATAGAATATGGAATATTTTATTCATATTCTACAATTGATTTTATTCCATATACTATCCCATTGTTTTCGCAATCTTCAGTATAATTTATTTACTTTTAAAAAAAAAAAAATGGGCATCACCTATTATAAAAAAATGTCAAAATGGAATAATGCAATATAGTAACAACCTCATGATTTGTTATTATATTGCATTATTCCATGATTTGTTATTGCATTATCCCGTGAACGAAAATCACTGAAAAGATTATTTTAAAAATATTGCAGAACATTATTGCATTCCTAAAATATTGACTATTATTTGACTTTTTTCCTAAACTAAAGGAATTTCTGCAGTAAGGAATATTATGGAATATTGCAATCTTGACTATTTGTTGCTTAAATATATATTTTTTTTTTAGATTTTTTTTGGAAATCTTCCAGTAGCTCTGAAATCGTGCCACGTCAGACGAAGGTTGTTTTTAGTGATGCCATGTCAGCGGATTGGCTCCTGCATTAGTAAAGTATATGATAGTCCCTCCGTTCCGAAATAATTGACGATTTTAGTTTACGACTTGATCGAGTCTTTAAATTCAACTTTTACAAAAATATATTGGTTGGAAGATTATAAAAATTACACTATAAAATTATTCACGAATAGAGCTTTAATATGAGTATACATATTAGTATAAAAATGCAAATATTTGTGTTAGTTGGTTTTATAAAATTATCAATTGATCTCGCTGGTGTCTTTTAAGACGAGAATTTTCGTCTTAATTACTTGTGTACTTCAATAGATTTACGAGTTTAGAGCTTTTGAAGTTAATATCCTAGGGAGTTAGACAGAAATACTATGTTGCACTTTGCAAAGTCAATTGACTGAAAATGGTGTGAATTATATGATAACGTAACATTGGCTACAAATACTACATAAAACGATGAAATAAAAAGAATAGTCTTTCAATAAGTAAAAGAGAGACCGTGTTTCCAATTTCTTTGTGTACAATCAAACTTTCACTACTCGAGTTTATAATCCATAAATTTTAATTTTTCGAATCGGGACTTATTATCTTGAATCAAGTTTAGGGGAAGAAATAAGGAACGATAAAATCATAGCTTTTTGTACGAAAGATCTTATGTAATTTAACATTAGATATTTATATCATAGAATAATACAAAATCAAAGGATATTTATAATTATTTTGGAAGTTAAAACACTTGTTGCTAACTAGCATATAATTTAACATTAGATATTTATAGATTAGTCAAGTTGGTCGCTAATTAGTTGTTAATTAGCATATAATGTTTGCAGCCAATATCAAGGTGGATGCTAATCAGCAACCAACTGGAGAATTGGTTACTAATTAGCATCTAATTTCTGCAACCAATGCTAATTTGGTTGCTAATTAGCGACTAACTTTTGAGTAGTTGCTAATCAACATCTAATTTATGCAACCATTGCTAAGTGGGTTGCTAATTAGCGACTAACTTTTAATTAGTTGCTAATTAGCATCTAATGTTTGCAACCAATGTTAAAGAATGTTAAAGTGGTTGCTAATTAGCGACTAACTTTTAATTAGTTGTTAATTAGCATCTAATGTTCGCAACCAATATTAAAGTGGTTGCTAATTAGCGACTAACTTTTGATTAGTTGCTAATTTGCATCTAATATTTGCAACCAATGTTAAAGTGATTGCTAATTAGCAACCAATTTGTAATTGGTCGCTAATTAGCAACTAATAAGTGATTAGTTGCAAAGGTTGGTCGCTAAACGGCCTTTTTCCTGTAGTGTGTAATAATTAACTATTTCATGATGGTTCAATAAGTATATTGTGGAATTTTAAAAGGTCATTCAAATAAAGAATTTAGACTTTAATTACCAATAGAACAACAAATCAACAAATGAAGTGATATGAAGATAAATATATTTTCATAAAAAATAATATATAATAATTTTAAACATTCAATAAGAATTCAAGAGGATGATAAAGAGTTAAAAGTAAATACAAATTTATAATGATGGAGAATATTAGGAAAAATATAAATGGGTTAACCATATTAAAACATCTTGAATATGACGTTATTATTATTATTTATTTATTTTTGCAAGAAGCTATTTCTCATTATATTCAAAAAGAATACAAGAGGTTTCTTACAAAGTTTATCCACTAAAGCAAATAAGACTACCTAGTAGTACATAAATTGCTTAATTTCTCTTCCTCGCTAATCCGAGGACTACCATGAAGCATCATAACACTTACTGTGAATTGGATTTCTCGTAGAAGTGCTTCAGCTTCCCTTTCCTGAGCTGCAAAGATCCTGTGGTTTCTTTCAGTCCAAAGAGTGTAAACCAGAGCCCCTATACTGCACTTTGCCCATTTGTTTAGCCAGTGCCTACGCACTCTTCGACTATCAATCCAACCCAGTAAAGAGGGAAGGTCAGAGTGCAGTGTTTGCAAGTTTGTCCATCTTTTGATTTCAGCAAATAAGTTCTTGGAAAAGGAACACTTAAAGAAAAGATGAGAAACACTTTCAGCATCTTGTTTACATAGCACACACCTGTTCACCAATAATACACCTCTGCTCGTTATGAGATCAGTAGTGGCCAATTTATTCTAAACTGCCAGCATGAGAATAACCCTGTGTTTGGGAACATATTGGCCTTTTTTAATAGCCCTCTGTAATACTCCGTATTTTATCATATTTTATTTTAATGGGTCATATTATCTGACTTTGACGCGTGATATTTATTCGAATGTTTTAGAGCGATGGTTAATTTATCGTATAAGTTTCTAGTATTTTTGTATAAGAATAGTGAAGTGTCGGGTACGGGTTTTAATATCGAGTCACACCCTAGTCGTGCTTGAAGGCTTAGGGATGCGTGCAAGGGTGTCAATTGGGCCTCGGGGTGCGTGTTAAGAGTTGAACAGCCCAACTCGACATAACACTCAGCTACTAACACAACAAATTGTATCTGCTACCCCCATATTTAAGCCCTCGAAAACCTAACCCTAACCCTACCCCGCCTCTCACTCTCACATACTTTCACTGCCGCCACATCAAGGAGTTAGTACAAGGATTACACGGTGGCTTAGGGGTGGTCTAGGGTGGCTCGATACGACTGGGAAATAGGTACGTTCACCAACGTTCAAACAGTAGCAGTTTCCTTCCTCTTTTGATTTCGAATTTCTAATCGTGTATGTTGTTATATAATCTGATCCTTTGGTTAAGATTTATCTATGAGGTTAGTAGATAGGTTTTGGACCCTTGTGATGTCGTTGTTGACCACCGTTGACCGTCGTTTAGGGTTAGTTATCACCGTGTCAGAATTCGAATCAGAACATATAAGAACAGAGTCATGAGCAGTCGGGTTTGCAATCTGTTTCGAATGGGTTTTCTGTGGTGTTTCAGTTAGAGGTTGGGAGATGTAAGGAAGGGGTATTAAGGGTGTTGGGATAGGTGTTCTCATGGTGGTTCGTGGGGTTCATGACGGGTTTAATATTGGGTTTCGTTTGAGGTGTCTGCATCGTGTCAGAACAGAGGGAGCAGAATATGTCGTGGGTGTTGGGTTAAAGCGGTTGTTGTTGGTGTTTCTGTGGTGTCGACAGCCACTGCCTTTGTCTCTGGAACCACCAGGGCTCAGAGGTGAGCCTGGTGGTGCCACAAGCGAAGGTGGTGGTCGTGTATGGTGTTTGGTGCGGTGTTTGTGAAGGGGGTTGGTATAGGGTCTGTGTCGTTACCAAATAGCTGCTGGTGGGTGTTGCTGTTCGTGTTTTAGGATTAGTTTTGAGGGCTGGTTGGGACATGGATGGTGTTGTGGTCAGGGGTAGTAGTTACACCGCGGGTCAGGGGTCTCAACCATGTTGGTGCGGTGGTGGTACAGGCTGTAGAAGGGGGTCGAAGGGGGCTGCGAAGTGGGCTGTGCGAGGACTGTGTAGGCTGGTTGTTTGCTATGCTTGTCACGTTTTCACCTTTGATAGGATTTATTATCATTATTACTTTGTATTATTATTATTATTATTATTATTATTATTACTTTGTATTATTATTATTATTATCATTATTGTTGTTGTTGTTGTTTTATTCCTCATCATTGTTATTGGTCAATTATTATTAAGGTGATTTTACAATTATAGGATAATAATGTTATTCATAATAGTATCCTTATTAATAAGTATATTATGGGCAAATGTTATAATTGTATATCATGCTTAATAAAATTTAAGTTCTTATTATTGTTTTACTACACATCATGTTATTAGTAATTGTTGTGGTTGATATTGTTGTGAATGTTGTTACTAGTATTATCAATAATAATATCTTATCAAATGTTATGGTTGTGTTTCATGTGCCAATATTATTATTATTCCATATTGTTTATCATTATCATTATTCACATTTATTGTAAGAGTAGTGGTGTTGTTATTATTTTACCATGGGTTGTATTTGTATGATATATACTAGTTATGTAATTACTGTCTATAATTAGTAAGTTAATTGACCAGTGATGATTGATATGAATGAGGAATTCATGATAATTGATGTGAGTTTGGATAGGGTCAAGTAATTTTAGTAATGCGATTGTATGGGTAGAAATTGATATTCAATGCTAATTATAGGAACTGAGTTCGGTTGTTCAAGGTGGAACATTTCTAGCAGCTGTTCGGTTGTCAATCCGCAATTGAGGTAGGGGAGATACTGGTATATGACGATGTGTAAACTGTTCTTATTTGTTATTAAGCATGTTTGTGATATAATACCATGTGATCGTATACAGTGTTATCTATATTATTCTGTGATGTAATACGATGTGAATACAAAGGGTCTGTGATTGGTGCGGAGATAAAGGGTCTGTGATTGGTGCGGAGATAAAGGGTCTGTGTATGGTGCGGAGATAAAGGGTCTGTGATATGGTGTGGAGTATATTGGGTCTTGTGATCGGTGCGGAGTTTATTTGGTGCTGGATCGGTGCGGAGTTTATTTGGTGTTGGATCGGTGCGGAGTTTATTTGGCGTTGGATCGGTGCGGAGTATTTTTATATTGTTGTCTTATTTATCTTTCTACTCAACCTCGCGGTTGACCCTGTGTATTCGTGTACACCTACGATGATCCGGAATGGGGAGTAGATTTTACAGGTCAGTGACAGATGGACTAGGAGCTTGGGCATGGAGAGAGACATGGCATGGACCTACTTAGAGTTAGATCACATTTAGATATCGTCAGTTGTACTTTCATTTTATCAAGTTTGGAACTCGTAATTGTTGTAATACCAAGTTCAAATTTAATCAGTATTTTTATAAATTACCTTTGGTTTGTTTACCTTGTTATTCACTACCTCGGATATTCCGGGATGGTAACAGTCCTATTTATTTGAGAATGTCTTGCTAAAGGCTCTTAAATAAATGGGGGTGTTACAAAGTGGTATCCGAGCGAACGATCCTCAGGCCTAAACCAAATGAGTAATAATGAACGTAGGAAGAGTCTAATAAAATGAACCCCGAGATGAAGCTGATAGGAGCCCCAAAAAAAGGGACGGTGTGAGTTAGGGGCCCCCTCACACCAAACCTGGGCCCTTTCTATTCTGTCTCGGGAACCCTATGAGAGCAATTGAAGAGTGGGGTAGACTAAATAGTGACCCTGTTATATTGTACTAGCGTCCTTACAGGAGAAGAATGAGGTAAGTGATACATGATTTACGGTTAACAATGTGGGTTGAAAGTTATGATTAATATTAAAATGTGGATCAAGCAGGATGATTGAATTAAAATTTGAAGAGTATGGATGTGTAATTGTTGAGCAATAGCTAAGAGGGATGTGACCATATGATTTTGGTGTTTGAAGCGTACATGTGATTATCTACTTGTTAAGTGATTACCGTAACTAAGTTGTATATTGTTGGTATTTGGATATGAATGACCAGACTCATATATATTAGTAATCCATGTCTAGTGAGATGCGGAATGTGTTGCCTCGAGTCATGAATGATATATAAATATGTGATACAATGGTATATACATGCAATGTATAAATTTTGAGTAATTAGTTGGTTCTACTTCCAGTTTAGAAATCTTAACGTGTTCTAGATGACAGTTACAGTTTGAGTGATGAATACATGTTAATATGGTAGTGTTTATGCCTCAGTAATATGTCAACGTGTTATGGAAGAAAAATGGTTGAGCTTCGTATTAGAGTGTGAAGTTGTAAAGGAACTAAAATTTTTGACAAGTTTTCAAAATGTTACCTCGCTTACAAAAGCTGCCATCTAAAATGTGTTCTCTATATGAGTATGAAGATTTTATGTATGACAACCCAAGTAGATCTTAACGAGTCGTTATTTAATAGTGATTTCTGCAAGTTGTCCAATTTTCTGTCGAATCGCGGTAAAGTTTTCTTCAGACCAACTGAGTGTTTGAATTTGTTATGAATAATTCCCTTAGGATGTGCATGTGATTTTTTTTTCTTTTCCTATGATTAGTTTATTCATTATATTTTTCTGGAAACTATTAAAACTCGCAATATAGTTGAGCGATGATTTAATTGTGATTTGTTTACAAGTGCTGCAACATGTTTATTGGTGAAATTATGGGTTAGATAAGTTTTATATAAAAGTTCAATCAATTGAGGATTATGTGATGAACCACGTCACACCCTGTTATGGCTTTAGTAACATGAACAATAGTCTTATGATAAGAATATGGATCTTATTACATGGTAATGTAACCTTGCTTATTTCGTTGGGTTTTACATAAAATAGTTTCAATTATACGGACGTTCCTACTTTCTATGGTATGACCTCAAAATAATTATGTGATGTTCCTATGTGATGTTAAAATCATGTTCATCAGAGAGGAGTCTTGACAAGTGGTAGAATGGAATTTAACTAGTAAGATTATTAGCACGATGTCATGAGCAAAAGTTATATAACAATTTAATTGTTAAAATTAATGGTGGTTATTTTGAACAACGTGAACCTTATTGCTATTCTTTCGTATATTAAAGGTACATCTTTGTCTAATTTCCTGATGTAATAGCCTATGACTCCGTCATGTATACTGTTGCGCATTAAAATGAATTGCATATTACTATGTTCGAGATCTGATCACGATGTATTGAGTTATTAGTTAGTTTGGCATGTGATTTAGTGTTGTGCATTCGTTTACTTTATCGTTAAATTTCATGATCCGTGAGCTACAATTTGTGAGAACAGCGTTTTAGTAAAGGAGAGTCAGAATGTCTCCGTGCAGTTTCGAGTCCGATCTGTAGTTGAAAAATAGGCCTTTGCTTGTATTTATAATTGTCACTAACTACCATTTCAGCGTTTCAAACGTTTTTCCAAAGGTTTCAAAAGTTTTAAATTTGTATTTCAAGATGATGAATAACCGTGATGACGCTTGATCTTTTAATAATTGTAGTAATTGTTTGCGATAGGACAAATTCTGTATTTACGTGTTGATGAAAGCCTGCCCGGATGCTTATTTGTTGCGCGTATATGAACTCTTAAATTACAAGACATGTATTTTATTAGTCTCATGATAGATGATGTAAGTTGAGTTATACCTAAGAGATCTGGTTAACTTATTAATGCCTAGATATGCTAAACGGCCTCGTTAGTCCATTATTTGTGCATATTTTGTGAAACATGTCAATGCCCCATGTTTAATTACGTTCAATAAAATTTTGTGCTATGTCTTTTCCTAAATATGGTTTGCTTCAAAATATGGTTATGGACATGAAACGTTTTAATTTGTCAATTAATAACTATGAGCTTCCTTGATTATTTATGTAGTTGTAAATACTAGCTAGCGCTAAAATTTTATGGGTGTGTAAGTGTTATCTATTCCGAATCTGTTTTACTGCGTAACACGATCCTACCGACCCTAATACTTTAGTATTGTTCGAAGTTATATGTTATATGATAGTTGATATGAGCCTCTTTTGAGTACTGATTGAGTTGAATATTAGTACTTGTCCTTATATTCTGATAGTTAAAATTTTCTATTGATGTTATAATTCTTTTGGTTGTGAGAGGGGAAAAACTTTTAGTAATTGTTTAGTCTGAGCTATGTACGAGTTCTTGTTTTATGGCGTACACGTTCGTGTTTTATGAATAGTGGAATGATGAGTATGTATACAAGTATGTCAATGAACTTTGAAGGTAAGTACGGATGAGATTGAGTTGATAAGGTCGGTTTGGTATAGCAGTTTCATAAATGGAATATTTGACGATATTGATATTGAGTTTGGGATGAGAATGGGTTGCTTGTTTAAGTTATGAGTTATTAGACCGTTGTGCCACGTGGTGTCTACGGTCCAGTATGACCTTGGTTGTCGAGTTCTATTCTGAGTTTGAAATAAATATTGAGATGGATATATTGAATTGCGGTCTTATGAGATAGAGTAATGAGTAAGACGGTGTCAGAGGCTAGAAACGTTATACTGAGGTTACGGGGACGTAACCATGTTTTAAGGAGGGTAGGATTGTAAAATCTTAATGATCTTATGGTATGAATTGTTGTTATGACATGGTTATTTGGTATGTTGTGATTGTTGAATACATTTGATAATCCTGATTACTTATGTTCTGCATGTTATTGTGTTATGACATGGTTATTTGGTATGTTGTGATTGTTGAATACATTTGATAATCCTGATTACTTCTAATCTGCATTTTATTGTGTTCCGTGATGTACCCTTAATTTGGTGGTACGTTAAACTTTGGGGACAAAGTTTTTTTTTAAGTAGGGTAGAATGTGACAACTCGCGAATTGAAGTAAAGTACTTTTACTAGTATTTGAAGTTAGGTGGCGTTTAGTTGTTGACCACGGGATGGTGAACTTCGCGACGAAGTTCATTTTAAGGGGGAAGACTGTAATACTCCGTATTTTATCATATTTTATTTTAATGGGTCATATTATCTGAGTTTGACGCGTGATATTTATTCGAATGTTTTAGAGCGATGGTTAATTTATCGTATAAGTTTCTAGTATTTTTGTATAAGAATAGTGAAGTGTCGGGTACGGGTTTTAATATCGAGTCACACCCTAGTCGTGCTTGAAGGCTTAGGGATGCGTGCAAGGGTGTCAATTGGGCCTCGGGGTGCGTGTTAAGAGTTGAACAGCCCAACTCGACATAACACTCAGCTACTAACACAACAAATTGTATCTCCTACCCCCATATTTAAGCCCTCGAAAACCTAACCCTAACCCTACCCCGCCTCTCACTCTCACATACTTTCACTGCCGCCACATCAAGGAGTAAGTACAAGGATTACACGGTGGCTTAGGGGTGGTCTAGGGTGGCTCGATACGACTGGGAAATAGGTACGTTCACCAACGTTCAAACAGTAGCAGTTTCCTTCCTCTTTTGATTTCGAATTTCTAATCGTGTATGTTGTTATATAATCTGATCCTTTGGTTAAGATTTATCTATGAGGTTAGTAGATAGGTTTTGGACCCTTGTGATGTCGTTGTTGACCACCGTTGACCGTCGTTTAGGGTTAGTTATCACCGTGTCAGAATTCGAATCAGAACATATAAGAACAGAGTCATGAGCAGTCGGGTTTGCAATCTGTTTCGAATGGGTTTTCTGTGGTGTTTTAGTTAGAGGTTGGGAGATGTAAGGAAGGGGTAGTAAGGGTGTTGGGATAGGTGTTCTCATGGTGGTTCGTGGGGTTCATGACGGGTTTAATATTAGGTTTCGTTTGAGGTGTCTGCATCGTGTCAGAACAGAGGGAGCAGAATATGTCGTGGGTGTTGGTTAAAGCGGTTGCTGTTGGTATTTCTGTGGTGTCGACAGCCACTGCCTTTGTCTCTGGAACCACCAGGGCTCAGAGGTAAGCCTGGTGGTGCCACAAGAGAAGGTGGTGGTCGTGTATGGTGTTTGGTGCGGTGTTTGTGAAGGGGGTTGGTATAGGGTCTGTGTCGTTACCAAATAGCTGCTGGTGGGTGTTGTTGTTCGTGTTTTAGGATTAGTTTTGAGGGCTGGTTGGGACATGGATAGTGTTGTGGTCAGGGGTAGTAGTTACACCGCGGGTCAGGGGTCTCAACCATGTTGGTGCGGTGGTGGTACGGGCTGTAGAAGGGGGTCGAAGGGGGCTGCGAAGTGGGCTGTGCGAGGACTGTGTAGGCTGGTTGTTTGCTATGCTTGTCACGTTTTCACCTTTGATAGGATTTATTATCATTATTACTTTGTATTATTATTATTATTATTATTATTATTATTATTACTTTGTATTATTATTATTATTATCATTATTGTTGTTGTTGTTGTTGTTTTATTCATCATCATTGTTATTGGTCAATTATTATTAAGGTGATTTTACAATTATAGGATAATAATGTTATTCATAATAGTATCCTTATTAATAAGTATATTATGGGCAAATGTTATAATTGTATATCATGCTTAATAAAATTTAAGTTCTTATTATTGTTTTACTACACATCATGTTATTAGTAATTGTTGTGGTTGATATTGTTGTGAATGTTGTTACTAGTATTATCAATAATAATATCTTATCAAATGTTATGGTTGTGTTTCATGTGCCAATATTATTATTATTCCATATTGTTTATCATTATCATTATTCACATTTATTGTAAGAGTAGTGGTGTTGTTATTATTTTACCATGGGTTGTATTTGTATGATATATACTAGTTATGTAATTACTGTCTATAATTAGTAAGTTAATTGGCCAGTGATGATTGATATGAATGAGGAATTCATGATAATTGATGTGAGTTTGGATAGGGTCAAGTAATTTTAGTAATGCGATTGTATGGGTAGAAATTGATATTCAATGCTAATTATAGGAACTGAGTTCGGTTGTTCAAGGTGGAACATTTCTAGCAGCTGTTCGGTTGTCAATCCGCAATTGAGGTAGGGGAGATACTGGTATATGACGATGTGTAAACTGTTCTTATTTGTTATTAAGCATGTTTGTGATATAATACCATGTGATCGTATACAGTGTTATCTATATTATTCTGTGATGTAATACGATGTGAATACAAAGGGTCTGTGATTGGTGCGGAGATAAAGGGTCTGTGATTGGTGCGGAGATAAAGGGTCTGTGTATGGTGCGGAGATAAAGGGTCTGTGATATGGTGTGGAGTATATTGGGTCTTGTGATCGGTGCGGAGTTTATTTGGTGCTGGATCGGTGCGGAGTTTATTTGGTGTTGGATCGGTGCGGAGTTTATTTGGCGTTGGATCGGTGCGGAGTATTTTTATATTGTTGTCTTATTTATCTTTCTACTCAACCTCGCGGTTGACCCTGTGTATTCGTGTACACCTACGATGATCCGGAATGGGGAGTAGATTTTACAGGTCAGTGACAGATGGACTAGGAGCTTGGGCATGGAGAGAGACATGGCATGGACCTACTTAGAGTTAGATCACATTTAGATATCGTCAGTTGTACTTTCATTTTATCAAGTTTGGAACTCGTAATTGTTGTAATACCAAGTTCAAATTTAATCAGTATTTATATAAATTACCTTTGGTTTGTTTACTTTGTTATTCACTACCTCAGATATTCCGGGATGGTAACAGTCCTATTTATTTGAGAATGTCTTGCTAAAGGCTCTTAAATAAATGGGGGTGTTACACCCTCTGACTGGGAGTAGTGGGAAACTTGGGACGAATACCCTCATAAGCAAGACCAATAGAGAAATGGCCATTTTGCTCACACTGATGCAGAAAAGTTTTAGCCCCCTCAGTGGAACCAGTGTACTCCATAAGCCACTTGCGTACCTGTTGAATGCCTCTAATGCTTTCAGCATGAAGATCAGAGATAGAAGCTTCCCAGATGGAAACTTGCTAGAAAACATAATGTTGCAGCCAAGAAACCCAGATATTAGGATGTTGTTTGTCAATTTGCCACAACTGTTTAAGTAGGCAAGCTCTATTCCAAGCTAAGAGGTTCTTAATTTGGAACCCTCCTTCACTCCAAGCAGCACAAATGCTATACTAGTTCTTAAATATCATCCTTCTCTTCTTCGGAGAACCTCCCCAGAAGAGGTTTCGACTAAGTTTATCAATTTCATTGCAAATGTTGACAGTTAGTTTTAGGCAAGAGCACCAGAAGTTGTTAACTCCAAAGATGGCAGACTGAATTATCTGTAATTTGCCAGCATAAGACAGTTCTTGAGATGAGGTTTTTTGCAAAACCAACTGTAACTTGTTTAGAAGAGGCTCATACATGCCTTTCTGGAGCCTTGAAGAACTGATTGGAATGCTCAGATATCTGAATGGGAAGCTCCCCTCGGTCAGACCAGAAGTTGAGAGTATCTGATTCTTAACCAAATCTGTGACCCCTCCTAAGTAAATTTCAGTTTTGTCAAGATTTGCTTTCAACCCTGACCATCGTGAAAAGTCTTGAAGGATATGAGTAGCTGCAGTAACAGAGGGCAAATCTCCTCGACAGAAGATCATCAAGTCATCTGCAAATATGAGATGAATAAGCCTTGTTTTGACACATTTTGGATGGAAAGATACCTGGGCCTGCTGACACATTTTCCTGAGCATTCGAGATAAAATTTCCATGCTCAATACAAAGAGGTAAGGGGATAGAGGATCCCCTTGCCTGACACCACTCTTCCCCTTAAAAAACCCTCTATTATACCCATTGATTTTAACACTGAACCATGACCCACTGATGCAACTCATGATCCAATTGGTAAAGATGAGAGGGGAATTAAACCCCCTAAGGATCTGATGAAGGAAATCCCATTGAAAGGTGTCAAAGGCTTTAGTGATATCAACCTTGATTATGCCTCTAGGTGAAATTCCTTTTCTTCCATAAGCTTTAACCAAACTCTGGGTAAGCATAACATTGTCAAAGAGACTTCTTCCTTGTATAAATGCTGCTTGCTCTTTCCCAATCAACTGAGGCAGATAAATTTTCATTCTGTTAGCAATAATTTTGCTTATGGTCTTATAAATGATGGAACAGCAAGAGATTGGTCTAAAATCTTTAACAGATTGGACCACAGGTTTCTTGGGAATCAGATGGATAAGAGTGATGTTGGCCTGTTTGGGAAGGAAGCCTTTCTCAAAAAAATCAGAGACTGCCTTGCAAAAATCCTTCTTGACAACACCCCAGGCTGCCTTGAAAAATCCAGAAGAGAAGCCATCCACTCCTGGGCTTTTATTAGAATCAATAGAGAAAAGAGCTACCTTTATTTCATCATAACAGATAGGATGAATAAGTGAGGCATGGTCTGCAGCAGAAAGACATGAACCAGAACTGAAGATTTCTGGGTCAATATTAGCTACTGCAGTGGCCTAACCTAGTTGATTTTGGAAATAGTCAATAAAGGCCTGGTCTACCTGAGAGAGACCTGTATAAGTTACACCTGATAGGTCTTGAATGGATCCTATAAGCTGCTGCTGATGTCTGGCTTTAATTTTTGCAAAAAAGTATCTGGAATTTGTATCATTATGCTTAATGTCTCGAATTTTAGCACGCTGTGTAAGAATACTTGCTTCTGCCTTCTTGAGATTGATCAAATGCTTAGAGAGAACCAGATCAGAGTGAATAAGAGCAGGAGATAGGGGGTTCTGCATTAAGTCGGCATAACAGGTACTTAAAGTTGTCTGAGTCTCTTCAATCCGCTTGTGAATGTTAGAGAATTGCGTACTATGCAGAGCTTTTAGCTTTACCTTGACTGCCTTTAACTTCCCCGTCAGTCTATACATAGACTAATTTACTATCTCACAATTAAATTATGGTCAAGCCAAATCATATGTCATGCCGTACCCATGTGACGTTTTTCTAACCATGTGACATTGCCAACGTGATATTTTTTTTGCTTACATTTTAATAGTATTGTATAGATATCATATACCCTCTAACTTTATTTTACATATAATTATAATCTAGTTTATTTTCATAAGGTTATTTAAATAAACCATAGTATTAATTTTACAATACCGTACGGCTTGTATAAAACTGGTTATAGAAGAAAAAAATCAATTTTATTTTTCAATCAATTACTTGATCCTCAATTGCAATTTGCAACCGTACATTAATTAATAACACGTGAACATCCAGTGTCCTTATAATATAATTCCCTCTTCCTTCCTCCTTGAATTAATAATCTCTATTTCTTTCTATATTTGTTTTTCATTCCTTTAAACAATTTAAAACTGAAAAGAAACAAAAAAAACAATGGAAGTTGAACGCACATCAGAAGTACTCCATGACTTCTCTCCTCGTATTAAAGTCTATAAAAACGGTACTGTTGAAAGACTCCACCAAGACGACATCGTTCCACCTTCTTACGACCCAAAACGCCGCGTTCATTCCAAAGACGTTACAACACCTCTAGGTATTTCTGCCCGCATTTACATGCCCGATAACGTATCAGAAATTACCAAACTACCTCTCTTGATCTACATCCATGGTGGTGCCTTCTGCCTCTACTCATCTTCCTCCTCAATTTACCATAATTACCTAAATTCATTGGTTTCCGAAGCACACGTTATCGTGGTATCACCTAATTACCGTCTTGCTCCCGAATTTCCCATTCCCGTCTGTTACGAAGATTCATGGGACGTGACCCAATGGGTCGCATCCCATGCACATGGGAACGGGTCTGACCCGTGGCTGAACCAATTCGCCGACTTCGACCGTGTGTATTTCGGTGGAGACAGTGCGGGTGCGAACATTGCCCACGAGATGGTAATCCGGGCCGGGTTGGATGAGGGGCTCGGGCCTAAGGCCCGAGTAGCAGGACTTGCCCTAGTCCATCCATTTTTCGGGGAGGACGGGGCGAATCCGCTGTGGGAATTCTTATGCCCGACGACGGATGTGGAACGAGATGTTAGGTTGGATCCGGGTTTGGATCCGGGGCGGTTAAGAAGGGAACTCCAGTGTGGGAGGGTTCTGGTATGTGTGGGTGAGAAGGATTTCCTAAAGAGGAAAGCCGTGAGATACTATGAGTTATTAAAGGAAAGAGGTGATTGGAAGGGGGAAATTACAAAGTGGGAGACTCAAGGAAGAGGGCATGTCTTTCATCTTTATAAACCTGAATGTGAAGAAGCTAAGGAGCTTTTGAAATGTGTTGCTACGTTCATTGGTAAACCATGTTTGCAATTTTAGATTATGGTTAATTAGATTTACGCAAATTCTTATTTCAAACCGTCATTATCCGTCTTAAATGTGAGACGAGTCAAATACATACCCAATCGCTTTACTCGTTACCTAAAAAATGGCAAATTTTTTTGTCTTTATTACATATTTGGTAGTATTTGACTCGTCTTACACTTAATACGGATAATATCCACGTTAAGCAAGACTTGCGTTAAATTTAAGGCTTCTTTAAATTTATACCTTAAAATTAAGGTAAAAAATTCACACAAATTATTCATTGGAAACCGAAAAAATAATTTATTGACTAAATTGAGTACTTATTCAATTCTATACACAGTTAGACACGAGGGGATGAGATTGAAGTCAATGTATCTGATGTTCTTAACTTCTTATTTCGCTATTTGTATTAGGAATCAATTTACGGGTTGAAATGTCGAATCCTATTATCGATTATATGAGTATTAGACATTAAAGAGAATTATTTTCCTTGGGAATTTAATTATTGCATCTTTACTTGTACTGTATGTTGTTATCAATGCTTTGTAACATGAAAAAACAAGTTACTAATGCTTTTAGTACGTTTTTAATAAGCGTAATTTAGGCCCCGGTCTTTCTAACTTAATTTCAGCTCTTTCAGTTTCTCTTCGTTGTATTACGTTAAATTTTATTTACGTTCAATGAATTATGTTCAATTAATATCTTCACAAAATTAGCTTTTAATTCAACTAAATTCACTTCAACTCGGTTCCACTTAATTTAGTTCAATTAAGCTCTACTTTAATTAATTCAATTCAGCTCATTTCAGCGAAAATAACAGAGCCTTAGTACGTATGCGTAACTTAAGTCTTGTATATGAGGCATCATACTTAAATCCTCGGTTTAAACCATTGTTGCATCCAGGGGCGGATCAAGGATTTAGAAGTGTGGTGGGCTAGGCTCATATCCGCGATGGTCAGTCATATAAAACCATCAAAATGTATAATTGAGGTCGCACATATGTGAAAGATGTTAGACATTTGGGGGTTGCTCCCTTTGTCAAACTTACATCGTTTGGGCCAATATTTTATTATTTATAAATGGTATTTTATTGAAAGACAAACAAATAATAATGACAGAGTGATATCTTATAAAAATATACAATATGATTGAATATTACAAAATATATACTTGCATAAATCTATGTTACAATATTATTCAAGGATACAAGTTTCGCTATATACTAGTAAATTAAACAATCGTCATTTGAAAAACATAAATGTTTTATAATCTCCTTTTTAAAATTCAATTTTTTTTGTATTCTCGAATAGACATGTATCTCAACTTGGTTAAAACTAAGGATTTATGGCGGTAAACAACTTAGTATATAAAATACCTTAGTTATAGGGAAAACAATAATAACAATTTACGATTAATATTATTAGGATTTATGATAAAATGCTAAACAACTTATTAGGGTAGTAAATAAAAAAAATGCAACTAATGAGGTTCGAACCCCTACCATCAAGCAAAAGCAAGCCCTTTTACCTATACTCTTACCAACTGAGACTCATCACAACAATAAATATTTTTAGATGTATATTTTTTTTTTATTCTTGAAAACAGGTTGGGCTGAAGCCCACCCAGCCCTGTGGCCGGGTGGATCCGCCCTTGGTTGCATCAAACGTTGGTCACTATTGTTTTCTAAGACCATCCCCAAGCAAGGTCATGAGGGAGGTCATGACCTTGTTTGGTCATGGTTAATGAGTTAATTGAGATAATTAATTTGTGACCATTTAGCTAATTTGTGACCATATGACCAACCAAGGTCAATTTGTGACAATGGTTGAACAAAATTGACCATATTTGTGACCACTTAGGTGGACAATTGTAATTGGTTGATAAATTAAAAAATAATAAAATGATTGGTAAGAAAGAGTTTTTGGTGGGGTAGAAAATGTGATAAATGATTGGAAATGTTAGAAAGTGGAAAAGTGATTAGGTTGATGACCTAGGTCGTGACCTTTTTGCTTGGGAGGCTAAAAGTAGGTCAAAATAAATAAGTTGGGATTAAGAGTAAAACCGGGTCGCGACCTAATTATCGCGACCTGCTTGGGGATGGTCTAACAGTAAAATAATAAAACGTAATTTTTTTATTTATATTCAAAGCACATATACTCTCTCCTATTTCATATTTTCTTCCCTATTTGCTAAAACGGATTATTCAGTTTTCTTCCCTTTTTTTATTTTGGAAACTTTTATTCTTATTTTATTCATTTCTCTCTCCTATTATCAAACCACATCTAATTATTCATCCCTCTCTCCTATCACCAAACCCAATTCTAATATTTTTTACACTTATTTTATTCCCCACCTTAATATTTGTGTCAAACACAAAGGGGAACAAAATATGAAATAAGAGGGAGTATATGTTTTTCTGCACATGTTTTAAGAAGTTATTAAAATACTCCCTCCGAGTCTATGTGATTGTTCTTGTTTCCTTTTTTATGCGAGTTTAGTGATTGTTCCTCATTCCCTTTTTAGTAACTTTTTTGTGGTCTAAAATCAATTCAGTGTGTGGTAGGGTGTTTTGTGTGGTTTAGAATCATTTTCTTATTTATTGTGCATAAAGTAAAAGGAACAATCACTCAGACTCGGAGGGAGTATTATTTAAAGTATCGTGGAAAGTGTGTAAGATGCTTTATGATAAGGGAATCCAAAAATTTTAGATAGATGGTTTCTCCATAATGTTAATGAGAGACCTTTCACATATTAAATATAATATTCTATTTTCCTTTTCTTTTTATAGTATATGTCCCATTAATCTATAGAAGGACGGTGCCTCAGGAGACTTATTGTTAAGAAATATGTTTTTTTTTGTGAATTAATGGTGGGTCATTTAATGACATTTTTTGTACATAAAGGTGTTCATAAGGACACTTTACTCATTTCTTTTGTTTTATTAAAAAAGTGATAGTTTAAATATAAATGGATTAAAAATGAATAAGTGTAGTTTGTTCGGGAATAAAGAAGTAGTTGGTATTGGTTAGTGTTTTGTAGGAGAAATCAAGCAAGTAGTATGAAAATTTGTTGTTATTCGAAATTAAACTCGATAAATAAATAGCTTTATATATTTGGCACGATATTTCTTCCTTAAAATCTTTATAAATTTTCGAGTAAATTAGATTTCACTTCTTTCTGAAATTAAAATTTTTAAAATTACTTTCTTTTTAAACTTTTTTCCTAAAATTATCCCTTAAATTACTTTTTTTTTTGCTAAAATTACTCTCTTAAATTGCATTTTTTTTTTCTAAAAGTGTTTCAAAAAAACCGATTTGAGTTGATTTGTTTCCTCTGTTTTTCAACCCCCTTACATTTGTCTATATATTTATATCTTCCAAAGTATAGATTTGTTAAGGCACAAACGGAATATGTTCAAAAATAGAGGAAATAAGTCACTAAAAATGCAATTTAAATGAGTAATTTTGGGGAAAAAATTTGAAATTGAGTAATTTTAAAAAAAGTTGATTTTAAAATAGAGTAAAATCTAATTTGCTTTAAATTTTGTGAGATAAAACTGTGGTATATGAGTTGTTTGAGAGGAAATTTGGTATGGTAATTCCGTGCAAATTGACCTAAAATAGTAAAATTGATGGGAAGGTCGAAAGACACGGCGGATAAAAATCATACAAATAGTATGGGGATTGCTATATCATGCCCCCTGTTTTACTTATTACGCCCCTACTTTTTATATTTATTCCACATTTGCCCTTATTCCAACTTTAATAAGAACAATATCTTATTTTATCGTAAATTGTTTTGAGACGATCTGTTTTACTTTTGTGACGGTTTTTATTTTACGGAAACTATCACCCATATTTTATTTTATGGAAACAAACACTCGCAAATTAAAAAAAAAATATTTGTTTTATCGTAAAGTGTTTTTAAGATGAATTTTATTATACTTGTTTTTATTCTTGTGATGGTTTATATTATGCGGTATATCATTATTTATTTATTTGGTTTGACGATTTGTATTATATGTAATTTACGATTTATTGTTATTAAAATTTTAAAACGGTTTAAAGAGTAATTAATTTCTCAAATATTCACTCATATTTTGTTACACATGACGGGCAACTATCAAGCTTTGAAGCGCCTCCACAATCAATTTCAGAGAACAAGAGCTTAATTATTAATTAATTAAGCTCTAGAGTCGCAAGAATAACTCGACAAAATAGGCTCTTCTTATGTTTTGTTTTAGGGATATTCTACGATGTACTCTCGTATTTTTTGGTTTTCTATGTTGTATCCCTATATTTTATAATTTCTATGGTATACCCTTAAACTTCTTACTTATTCTCCATAATGACCTCCTTTAAATCTTCATTAAGACTATTACTGTAAAAAGGCATAATTTGACATTTATTTTAACTTATTAATGTGGTATCATCATTCTATATAGAAAGTATCACAAATTTCTTTAAATAAGCATAAACTTCTATTAAAAAACATATGTTATAAAGGATGAAATAATAATAGCAATTTGAAGAAATTGAGTTAAATTTGTATACTATTTGGTTGGTTAATGGTAATTCGACGAACTAATAAGTAAATGAGAAGGTTGTCGAGTAACTGAAATGTTAAATAGACGATTTAATAAATAAATTAAGAAATTAAGCTAGCAAAACCAATAAATAAGGTCATCGTATAGACTAATGTATAGAATTTAAGGGCATACCATAGAATTTAAAAAATATAGGGGTACAACCTGAAAAATTGAAAAACTCGAGAGTACACCGTAGAATATCCCTTTGTTTTATAATGAATGCACCTCTACATGGACCACATATGCTGGTGCTGCTGGAACAATGTGGACTATAATTGTTCACTAAATTTTCGCAGCTGAACCAACACTCATATAGCCGACGATCATCATTAGCCGGAATCCCGGAATTAGCTACCACTACGCAGTACTCCACATACTATATTATATTTTTTGGTTTTGAAACGCTAAGTTAGATTGTTTTTTATGGGTCTGTCAACAAGTCGGGTAATATTGATTTAATGTGAGTTTGGATTGTTTTGTAAAGAGAAACTGGTTTTTTGTGCGCTCAATCGTGCAAGGTCATTGTTTTATGGTGAGACGAAATCAGTATGCTCCCAAACATAATTTCACAATCCAATTCCTCCAATTTAACACTCCAAACTAACTTAAATCAACATCTCTATCACTTACCAAACAATGCATCATTTTACACGCAGTATTTGAATATATGTACTACTTCCACGTAAGTTTTATTGTCTCATTCTCCATCTTGATTTATCCTAAATTAATTATTTTCTTTCTTGTTTTTTTCAAAGTCCCAAATTATGGAATATTTAATGATGTACAATTGTACATACAAACATAACTATTATCACTCCTAGGACAATAAACTTCATTTTGTCTAAATTAAGAAATAAACCTACTCTGATTCGGTTAATTATTGGTTTTTGATTTTTGCAAAAACATAAATAATAGACGATGGATTAATTATTAGATGACAAATGAATTAAATTAAGTATAAATGACCTGAAACCTTTAAAATACTCCAAAAAGAAATATCAAGACCTTCAAATTCTCATTTTAAACCGTCATTGTCTGTCTTAAGCGTAAGACGGGTCAATACATACCAAATCACTCCGCTTATCACCTAGAAAATCGCATTTTTTTTATTTTTATTATCTCCACGTGATAGTATTTGATCCATGTTAAATTTAAGACGGATAATACTCGTCTTAAGTAAGAGTTGCCGAAAAAAGAAATGGGAGAAATTCCATAAAAGTAATACCGAGGATAGGCCTTTATCGATCACCTTCTATAGTTCACGACGAGTGACTCGAAGGCCGAGAGTGGACAATTTGAGCTAAGGATGGACCACTAGTTGTTGGAATAATTGCTTCAAAAGAAGCATTTGTTGTCTTTACCGAGGAAGTATTTAATCCGTCCTCTTATTTGTTTGTGCAATCAGTCGTGTTAATGCTTACACACTGAATTGGTGAGTCATCTTGTTTTCTCAAGATTGAATGTGCACAGAATTCGTTCCACCATAAATGCTACGTACTATGAATCTTACATATCCTCATTGCTATATAAACCCTCCCTCATCAATCACAAATCTCACTCAACTCATCACTTCTTCTTCTCAGCAAACTTTCTCTCCTACTTATATTTTTCTGTCTACTAAATAATTCTAAAGGTTCTTTGGCAACGAACTTGGCTTTGTTCATCTGTTTCTCCGCCTACACCAGAGAAACAGCGGTTGTGTAATCCTGGGGGTTGAGTGCCATTTGAGGCCGTGTGTAGTAGACGGGGCATAAATCAACTTTAGGACAGTGACGCTTGTCACGCCACAACCTTCCGTCTCAGATAAGATCTTTACTGTTTATCTTTTCTCTATTATTTAGTTTCTACGCTATACCTACTACCGTGATAACACTAGTAAGACTTGTATTTAAGGGTTTATTACTACTGCACGTCTGCACACGCCATAGAATCATGCAATGTCGTACACTATAAATTTATCGGTAAGTTTTCTGGTGACGGACATATTTATTATAATTTAAAATGAGCTGAGTGTTACCCAATATATAGATTAGATAAAATAAATTGCTACTTTTTAGAGACCTTGTTATAAATATGTATTTGTGATGAATGAAGTTTGAATTAATATTACTACGTTAAATACAAGAGAAAGGGTGTCGGTTCACTCGTAGAAGAAACAATGTGGTCCTGTCATACAGCTTGGCAGACAAATTATAGTATGTGTGCTTATTTAGGATACATCATAGTCTAACTTGTTAGTTATGACCGGTATATCCGTCATAAGGTTTTTAACGAGTTAAATATTATTTATGTTGGTGGGAAAAATAAAAATAATTTGCTACTAGCAAGATATTTTACTTTTATCTTATCTCTTTATATAAGTATTACTTAATCGTTATAAGTTTGCGACGGATATGTCCATATAACAACGAAAATTTATGTTTAGAATGGAAGTTATGATTTGAAACTGCAAGGTTGGTGGAATTCGTATTGAAGTTAAGTGTCCACACACTCATCCAACTTTGACGTGCTGGATATTTCTGTGACACTCACCAATGTCATGGAAGATAAGAAAGCAGTAATCCTTGTCATGCTTCGCCTTGCTGCTCGCTAGGCAAACAAAATTTAGCTTCTTAACACTACTGTTAACCAAAGTTTCATTAAATTAAATTAAATCAGTTTTAACTTATCTAAGGTAAGTTTCATGAAGTGAAATTAAAACAAGTAAATTAGTTAGGTTTAATTTGGTGTTTTTCTTGAGCTACTATGTTAAATTTAGTTAAGTGCATACACTACTAATGTCTCAAAATGGGTGGCCGCTATAGTAAGTGCTATGAACAAATAACCCTACAACATTGTCAACCTATATTTATTTTTATGGCGACCAAGAAATTCATAGCCGCAATGTTTCGTGCGAACTTGATAAACCCGCAAATATAGTCTGCCAATTACGTATATCAAGTAAGTTAAAGAGTGACAGGGCGACAAACTCGAAATCTATAAGTTATAGACTCAGGCCATAAATACTATACAAAATTACTCTTTATGGAAACTTGAACATGGAACTCCGGAGAACTAGACGTACTCCACCCTTGCGGGGATTTTTTTAGGGGTTGCTATATCACGCCCCCTGTTTTACTTGTTACGCCCCCTATTTTTCAATTTATTCTCATTTTGCCCTTGCGTCTTGCGTTGATTTTTGACGTTCGTTGATGATGATGATTTATGTCTTGTTTTTTTGAGACGGTTTTTGAGACGGTTTTTGAGGCGGTTTTTGAGAAGTTTTTTTTGAGACGATTTTTGAAACGTTTTTTTGAGACGGTTTTTGAGACGGTTTTTGAGACGGTTATTACATCATTTATTGTTGCAAGTTGTGGGCATTATTACTGCAACAAAGTTGCATTATTACTGCAACATTTGCAACTTGTGAGCTTCCTCTTTGCAAGTTGTGGGCATCTCCTTATCTACTACATCTACTGCAACTTATTACTCCTACAACAACTTAGTTCTACATATCATTATTACTCCTACATATCATTATCTATTGCAACTTTGCACTTGTATTATTACTCCTACATATCATTTCCTTCTTACTGAAGCAATCTACTCCTACAACAACTTACGTCTACACAACCTAGAACAATGAATTCCGGCGACGACAACGGTAGCGATTTCTTTAATTATATTTTTACTTCCGATAACGGTCAAGGATCGCAGTTTAACGAGCAATACTCCAACCAAGGACCGCAATTCAACAATGATTTTAATGCAAATCAACATTATCGTTATTACGAAGAACATTGTTTCGGTTCTACCGATAGCGGGTTTTTCGAAAATAGTTATCACGACAGTGAGTTCGTCAACCGCGGAGACGGTGATTACGCGTATGAAGAATCGGAAGCAAATGAAACGGAGGAGGTAAGTGTCTCTTCCTTAATGTAATTTCTTAAACTTCGTGTACAATTTGTTTATTATCCGTGTACGATTAGGAACTTGGCCATGCAATTTCACGTACGGTTAACGTTGTTGTGTAGATGGTACGACACAGCCAGGGCTCTGTCGTGTGAATCACACGACATGGCCTAGGCTGTGTCGTGTAATCCACACGACATGGCCTTGGCTATGTCGTGTGGTCCACATGACATGAGTATTTTTTTCAATTTTCGTGTAAATTTCCGTTAATCTTCATTTTTAGGCGTCGAATGAAGGTCATGACGGAAGCGGTGAAGATTATAGCCATCACTTTGTATTCAATAATACGTTTAGCTCATTTGAGGAAGCATTTGATCATTCAAATGAAGTTGCATATAAATTGGGTTTTCATTTGGTAAAAGTGAAATATCAACCAAAGCACTATCCCCCGTATAATGTCGTCAAATGTGAGCGTCATGGGAAATACAGTAGTAGGGCTAAGGATCCTGCCAATCCCCAAAGAAAAACTTCCACAAAGCAGTTTGATTGTCCATTTGATCTAAGAATGGTTAATGTTGCTGAGGGTTCTTGGGAAGTAAGACCGAAGTGTGGTTTGCATAATCACGAATTGGGAAGCTATTTAGAGGGTCATAGACGTCGTGCTAAACTTAATGACGAGCAGAAAGGTTTTCTGAAGGGTTTATGGCAATCTAAAATGAAACCCGTAAAGGTTAGAAATGCATTCACGCGCAAATATCCCGATCAACCGGCTCCGGTAATTAAACAAATATACAATCAGAATGCAAATTTCAGTGCTGATGATATGGAGGGTCGTAACAGTATACAATACATGTTACATCTAGCAGGTCAAGCCAACTATTTTCGAGAATTTACGAGGCATCCAAACACAAAAGCTCTGACAAACGTATTTATGGCTCATCCCGAGGCCATAAAATGTTTAAAACGTGGCCTTATGTTGTCTTGATCGATTCTACGTACAAGACAAATAAGTATGATCTGATACTGGTTGAGTGCGTAGGAGTGACACCGGTTGGTAACGGTTTTCTTATTACTTATGCGTTAATCAAGAAGGAAGATGACACTGGGTATATATACATGGGTTTTGGAAACATTGAAGTCATTGTTAGAACCAGGTGTTAAACCAAATGCAATTATCACTGATCATGAGGGAGGACTAATGAAAGCAATTCCACTTGTGTTCAATGAATCTCGTCATTTGCTATGTTTATGGCACATTTACAACGCTGTTGAGGCATATGCAACAAATTTATTGGACAATGGTGTTTTCGGTAAATCGGTAGCCCACGGGGATTGGAAAAACGTTGTCGAGGCTAAATCATGGGATGAATGTCAACATAAGTGGGATCTCCTTAAAAAAAAGCACAAGAAACGTCCTCGTCTGATTACTTACCTTGAAGGTACATGGTGGAAACACATAGATAAGTTTGGGAAATGTTCTATTGATTCAATTACGCATTTTGGTAACACGTCCACCTCTCGTGTTGAATCTGCACATGCTGTTCTGAAAATGTGGTTCGGTTCAGCATCACTTCCATTGGATAGTATATGGAAAAGGGTCGATTTAATGATGCAGGGCCAACACATTGAAATTAGAAAGGCACTGGAAAATTCATTAAGCAAAACGCTTGTCGCGAACACCTATCATGGGAGCATTTATTCAATGTTAAGTTGTAAAGTGTCGGCGAAAGCTATTAGAATAATGCAAATGGAGTACACTGAGGGCACTAAGATGGGTAATGACTTGTGAAACGATTGTTCACACAGTCTGGTATCCAGTCACGGGCTTATGTGTGCCTGTATATTACAAACCGTTCTGGATACCAATGCGAAAATACATTTAGATAGTCTTCACAAATTCTGGTGCAGTTTAAGTTACACTAATTCAAGCAATTGTCGTACAAGGCAGAACGATGTGTTGGAGAGTATATTTGAAGAAATTCGGAATTCCCGCCCTGAAGTGCATATGAATATAATCGAGACTTTGTATAGTAAATTACATCCCGAGGATGAAGTTGTTGAGGAACCTGAAGTTGCAGCCACACGTCGTGGTCGACCCAAGAAGTCCAATACCCGTAATAAATCAGGTGTCGAACATGCACGGCGAAGGAACCCGACTTCGAGTAACACAACGAGTAGCGATGGTTCAGGTAAATAGTAATAATTTCAGTAACTGAACAATTATTTATGCATGACATGGTTTGTAACAATTAATTAATTGATTTGTTGTTTGTTTCCTATGTAGGTTACGAAGCACCGCTTGATGTTAACTGGGATGGTATTACAGATATCCAGGATTCATATTTATGTAAGTACATACCAGTAGTGAGCCTTGATTTTCTTGGTGGTGTTTTTGACCCAGAGGGAGATGGACATTGCGGATTTCGGGTGATGTCGCACGCAAAAACAGGTACACAAAAAAATTGGGCAAAAATGAGATTTCAAGCCATTGTCGGGTTACGGAACCCGTTACTACATCCTTTATGTTTTGGTTACGTCTACAAAACTTGCAAACGATTGCAGTGGACGCAGCCAACCGGTTGTCCGAAGGAATATTGGATGGAAACCTGGGATTTGTTTAATTTCGCCACTATTTTTAACTGGACAATATGTTTAGTGTGTACAACATACGACCAATTCGAGACACCTGAATCAGCTACTTGGGAGAACAGTTGCACTTACCTCCCTTTAGATGTTGGACCCGTGTTAGGGAGCCTTCCGGTATTCTATGGATCGGTTTTACAGGTAATCATTGGTTTCGGCTACGTATGCAACATGATTGTCTTATGCCTCCAGTACACCGCATGTGGGAAAGGTTCCGTCATTCCAATGTAGGACACTATGAGGAAATATACACTGAACGGTTGATGCTTTGGTTGCAGTACGTATATGCCCATATCTCCCCACAAACATTTAACCGGAGATACAACAACTCTAGGGATGACCCATTTATTATATTGTAGAACGTAATTTAATCTTCTATATTTGTATTTATATAGTTTATTTAGTGTTTACGCATTTGGATAAGCCTTGTACATTGTAGAACGTAATCTAAAGTTTTGTACTCGTCTTTATACTGTTTACTAACTCTTTATGCATTTGTGTAACATATAACCAAAATAAAAGTTGTCTAAATAAAACAAACTATGCACATCAAAGTAAAATAAGAAGTTCACATCCTACAAGTGAAACAGAAGTTCAACAAACAGAAACCAAAGTCAAAGTACAAGTTCAACATCCTACAACTGAAACAGAAGTTCAACAAACAGAAAGCAAACAGAAGTGCAACAAACAGAAGTTCGACATCCTCCAAATCATCGCCCTAGTTCCCGCTATCATGGAACCTCCTGGAATGTCTACCTCTGCCTCTACTACCGTCACCATCTCTACCTCCTCTGCCTCTGGCACCGTCACCGTCTGTACCTCCTCCTCCGCTACCACCGGGCTGGTCCGAACCACTGTATGAGTATGCACGAAGCTGGGGGTGCAATGTATCCATAAACTGTCGGAACTCTTCTAGGCACGTCGGATCGTCTACGTCATCATACTGTGAGAACCTCGTGATAACGGATTGGCCAACCTACTGTGGGGAATCTTGCATGTATTCGCCCTAAAACGTGAAGGATTATAACAAATTTTACAATTGAGATTATTGTCATAAGTTAATAAAAACATGAAAAAGAATACAACCTTGGGTCCTTGCTTGAATAGGCCTAAGAACAGGAATTAAAGTAAATTCCCTCCTATAACTTGCACCCAAGACTTGAATGAGATGTTGCCGCGTGTGCTAGAAATACTCTCCAATTGCCTTGCAATATGGGGAGAGCTTTTGTGAGGTTTTTGATGTGAGATCTGAGTTTTGGGAAAATAATGTTCTCAAAACCCTAATTCTTGAGATTGTGATTACCAGTGTACTGACAAAAGGAGAAGGACTCTCCTTTTGTAGTAAGTGGGTCGGCCGAACGGGTATTAGGTAAGGGTGGGCTTTTCCACTCTTACCTTATTCCTTTGCGTGATTCGACCCGATTTGCTAATAATATAATTCGCGGGTATTTATTATAAATCGCACACATGTTATCAGATATTAATACAGTCGATGTATTAATAATGGTCTGATAAAATACGATATTGTATAATTGGCCCAATTAATATAATTGTTTATATTAATACGCAAATTCAATATTTAATTAAATATAACCGTTTATATTTAATTTACGAATTAATCACGTAATCCGTTTTAGCTAAAATTATTTAATCCGTATTAAATAATAATCTCAACATCTTATTGACTAATTTAATAGTCAATACCTCTGACTAACTGTTTAGTCTTATCCGGCATAAATGTGATTGTATTTTCATACCTTCACATCTCTCAAACGTGTCCTATAGGTGTGACGTATAGGGACCAGTTGATCACCGCCATCCGTATGACAATAACGTCAAACTTATATAGCAAGCCAACCGTTATTGATAAACGTGGATCAACTGATAATAATACTGAAGTATGTCCTTGTGATCCTTAAAGAGATTTAGTAAGTCATTGTACTTAATTGTCAAGGACACCAGCCCCAACAATCTCCCACTTGTCCGTACAAGGGTATGTGCTTTGACGTTATCACAATACATGTGGAGGACACAAGCTCCAACACCTACAAATGAAACAGCGAAAACCGTACAAAAATAAATTGAATTAAATTAATCATGTAGTAAATTAAATCAAATAAATGTGAAGTTAAACTCACCATAGTCGGGAAGTACGACCTCGCTGCAGGCATGTCAGCGCCCTGATACTGGACATCATTCATCACCAAAGGGTGTGAAACTGATTGGTACCAGTCCATGTACCCATCAACTATAGCACAAGGTGGGTGAGCCGGAAGTGACAACCTATCTGGTACAATCTTGTGGTCCCGCCAGTTACACCAAGTGTGGTCACAAAATGCACCATTGAATTGCAGATCGTAGGTTGCAGACTTCACAGGACGATATGCCTTATCCGGAATGGCCATGGGAGAAGGCAAAATCTGCATGTAACCAAATTGCCGAAGACAACGATCTGGCTGATAAGGCTCCAAAATGTCAATGAAGCGCAACAACCCACTGTATAGTGTACGAGGATGCTTGTTCTCTGGGAACAAGCGATATGGTGTCCAAGTCACTAAGTCAAACGACATCCTATCAATCTGAAGCCGATACGCCTTAAGAGCGGAAACATGGTCTTGCCTCGGAGTTGGGCTAGTAGACCAGTAGGCTGCCCTAGCTGTACCAGGAAACGCTGCCAAAGCATTCACGGTCGTCGGGTGGAACAGGGGGAAGTACTCATAAATCCATGACTGCAATAATGTCAAACAACCACAAATGCCCCTACAATCAGTCCTCGTGGCAGTACCGAACTGCCTATATAGATAAGCAAGAGTACCCGCACCCCAAGCGTAGCTACTAATACTACTCACATCTCTAAGCATACCGAAAGTGTTCTCCCTGACCGTATCACTTGTCTTATCTACAAATAAAGTAGATCCCAGTAGAATCAACAAAAACCCCTGTGCCTCAGACGTAGAGCCTAACCCGTCATTCTCCACCATTTCCTTCACAGCCTTGTTCAATATCGAATTTCCCCTAATAATTTTGTGATCCTTATCTGCTGAAAATTCCCCGTGGAGCTCCATGTCGGTCATACCTAACATCTCGGTCATGCCAATAACGGGATGTGCCAAATTAGACGGTGGAATGTTACATGGAAGGCCATCAATGGGAATGCCGAGGATCTCCTTAACGTCGTGTAACAGAATAGTCATCTCACCCCATGACATGTGGAAAGTATTCGTATCCGGCTGCCACCTCTCAACAAAAGCACACAAAAGAGGCATGTTCAAGTTCTTGTGCATAAGATTGGGCAAGTGACTAAGCCCCGAATCATCAATTACCCTATGAGCAGTATTACCCAACTTCCACTTACGGAGTTCCAAACAAGATCGATCCCTAGTGTACTTGGTTAAGATCTTACGCTCCGCCTCGGGATTATTCCACAACAGATATGCTATGTGTCCCGCAAAGCTCGGAATCACATTATGAACCAACGGGCCTCCAGAAACAGGGCCAGTCAACAACCAACTGCTATCCTTCCCTCTGGCTCTAATCTTTCTCCTATGGTCAATTCCAGAACTGCTTGAACCCTCGTTATACCTCTCAAATCTACCACCCTTCCCCCTCGTAACTCGTAAAACAGAAGTAGCCTCCTCCTCCCTAACTGCCTCCTCAACCGGTTCATCCTCCTCAACCGACTCCTCCTCCGATTGCAAATCCTCCTGTTCAAGTACCTGCCTCTCGTACTCAGCAAACTCATCTTCAAAAAAGTCAGGCTGAACAGGCACAGACACCTCCATGGTACCAATACTATTACTTCCAACCTTAATATTCACCTTCTTACTCTGATAGGAAGCATGAAGTTTCGATCGACGAGAGTTGTCATTGCTAGACATCTACGAAAATTAAAAACGATTGTCTTAATTGACTATAGACGGAAAAAATTTATTGACTACAGAAGGATAAGGAAAAGAAAAAAAAAAATACATTGTCGTGTGAAACACACGACACGACCTAGGCCATGTCGTGTGGACTACACGACACAGCCATGGCCATGTCGTGTGGACTACATGACATGGCCATGGCTGTGTCGTGTAGTCCACACGACATGGCCATGGCTGTGTCGTGTGGTCCATACGATATGGCCTAGGTCGTGTCGTGTATTTCGCGAGACATAGGCAAAATCGTTCCAAAAATTTCTACCCTAATTCGCAATTAACAATCAAAACTATCTCACAAATCACAAATATCACTCCCTAATTGGCTTCAAACATCATTAATTTCCACCTAAAATAACTAATCTGAAATCAATTAACTTAGATCTAATGTAATAATAAAATAACAAAACTAATTAGAATACATACCTTATACTTGTGTAAATGGAAGAGGAATGATTGAACTTGGAGGAGGAGTGATGGATATTTGTGTGTTTGTGTAAATGGAAGAGGCTTTTTTTTCTTTTAGTTTGAAAGAATGAGGAGTAAGAGGAAGAATGGGGAGTAAATAGGAAGAATGAGGAGTAAAGAGGGATAAATAAGGGTTTTTTACCATAAACATAAAAATGCGTCTCAAAAACCGTCTCAAAAATTGTTTATTATTAATAATAACCGATTACAATTGTTTATTATAAAACCGTCAAAAAAAATCATGTCACAATTAACCGTATTATCCGTCTCAAAAACCGTCTCAAACACCGTCTCAAAAACCGTGTTAAAAACCGTCTCAAAATCATTCTAAAAAACCGTCTAAAAATCCGGCTCAAAAAATATTGTCAAAAACCGTCTCAAAAACCATCTCGAAAACCGTCACACAAACCGTCTAAAATACCGTCTCACAAAAATCCGACTTAAAACCCGGCAGTAAACAATACGTCAAAGAAAACCAAAATCAAACAAATAATCAGGGGCAAAATGGGAATATTAAAAAAAGTAGGGGGCGTAACAAGTGAAACAGGGGCGTGATATAGCAATTTTGTTTTTTTATAGTTCACTGACTTAGGCAGGCATGATTGATCTCCTAATATATTGATATCTATGTTTTTTTAGTGGATCGAGATTTCAATGATACTACAATTACTTTAGAGGAGGTGAATATACTATGCACCATTAAGAAAAATTAAGAGGAATAGCAATAGTAGTTCATAACATAGGGGTTGTTACCAAGAACTTTATTTTTATAATTCTTCTATTGCATTTAAAGGTTCGTTCTTATTTTTAAGAACCAAGTTCTAAAATAAAACCAAGTTCTAAAATAAAAACCAAGTTCTTAGCTATTGGAAAATGAACAATCAATTAATATAGCTTTGTAAAATGTGAAAACCAATTGAACATTATTCATTTTATAAAACTTTTCCACCTAAGAACTTTAAATAAAGTTCTTCTATTGTGAACAAAAGTTCCTAAACATTGAAATTAGTGTATATTGATGTGACATGTGAAGAACTTTATATAAAGTTTTACTATTGCTAATTTGCTATTGCTCTAACAATCTCTAAATAGAGTTACCGACCCTTCCTTGTGGGTGGTTACCTCTACAAATGGTTAGTTTCCGATGCTTGTGTCTATTTGTACAAATAATGATTGGTCAAGAATAGTGCTATCACGTAGATGACAACAGACCCTTCCTTGTGAGTGGTTACCTCTACTAAATGGTTAGTCTTTGGTGCTTGTGTTTATTTTTGTGGTGACAGATTATGTGCTTGGTAGTAATCGAATACGATTGAGTGATGGTATTGCGTGAATGATAAGAGACTTAGAGCTATCTATGAGATTTGGAGGGTCCTGTGTGCGAAATTTCGAAAATGGGTTTCGATTACGTTACTAAAAGTAGTTTTGGAAAAAAAAAATTAAAAAGTGTAGTTATGGAGGATCGAACGTGAGATGGATAAATATGAAAAACCCAAAATATCTCGACCTAAACCATTGTGTCATTTTACATTTCATGAATACTAGGCTCACTAAAAAATGTATATTTTTAATTTAACTTTATTAGGCCCTAAAAAATTGGGGGCCCTGTGCGCCGAGCGGACCGCACACCCAAATAGCCGACCCTGATTAGGGTAGGATTTTTCATGTAAAATTTGGATGTTTGGAGGCTTTAAAAAATTTTGGACTGCGTGAGAGGACTTAAAGCTAAAAAAGAGGCTACTTGTGAGTAAGGTATGCCCGTATAATAGACCAAGAGTAACGTATGCTAGACCTAGTAGAGAGTCTAGTGGACCGAGTAAGTACAACTCGACGGAGTATGAATAGCTACTCTACCGAGTGACTGACACTTAGCCGAGTACAAATAGTAGAGAGTGCGGTGGATCGAGTAAGTAGGACTCGACCGAGTACGAGAACACTCGGTCGAGTGGACTCGGTACTCAACCGAGTGCAGCTCCTCAGAGGGCGATATAATCAATTTCGGGATTTCATTTCACGTAGCTCTAAACCATTTCCCGTTCTCTCTCCTTAACTTCAACCCTCTCCCTTTTCTCTTTTAACTCTTTTTACATCTCTCCCATGGTGTTTGAGCTTGAGTTTGGAGATGGTGATCCCTTTCCTCCCCCTTATTTCCCGATCTAACCTTGGAAGTCGGAATCACACCTATTCCTTTATCTTTCTTTTAACCCCAAGTTTTTGGAGTTTTTGTTATGGGTACTTAATTAGTAATACTATGAGTAACATGAGTAATTAATGGGCATTAATAAGGAATAATTTTTACATGGTAAGAGCATTAAGGATGTGTTGTTATAGTTATTATGTGAGTTATATAGGATGATACGGTTTTATGAGACGAAATCTTGCTAGTGTTGATTGCTTATATAGTATGCTAAAAGGTAGGTTTATCCTACTCAGTTTTGGTAATATAAATGTGTGGTTGGATGTTCATTGTCATATATTTCCATGGTAAAGGTAATGTTGCATCTTATCATGATATCAGGCATTATGTGAGTCTTATGTTGATATTGGAGTTGCATTATAACATGATAGAGTGATGTGGTGTTGTAAAACACCAGCTTGATAGTCGGTGCTTGTATTTATGACATGTTTGGCATATGGTATTTTATACCATGTTATATGTGGTTGTGGAGGATGTCGAAAGAATTGTGGTGGCGACCTTAAGTTGTACCAGACCGCATTCTATCTACGTGGTCAGGCTGGGAGAGCTAATGGGTGAAAGAGAGAGTGAAGGCTCGAGACTATTTCCTGGACCTGGGGCAGGATTATATTGTAGGAATATTTCTTAAATTTCCATTAAAGCATTAATCTAATTAATATTGCCAAAGATTATATCAAAAGACGATTTGATGCTGAAACTATAAATTGAATTGAAAAGACATGAATGTAGAAATAACCTTTAGATCTATGGAGAATCGGCCTAAGAACAACCTAGTAAACCCAAATTTCAATGTAAAAGTTCTCCTTAGATTGCACCCAAGATGATCGAGAAAATTGCCCTTCAAGTTACCACCTTGATTACTATTAATTTTGGAGGCTTTTATTTTTAGGGTTTTAGATGATAAACTTCTCACACAAAATAAGAGAAAATTGTTCTCTTATATCTTTGTGATTTACACGGCCCAAATTACTACCGAGTTAGTAGTCTTACACGACCCAAACTACTACCGAGTTAGTAGTCTTACACGGCCCAAACTACTACCCTGTGATTTGGTCTATTTATTTCACCTAGCCGAACTTCTATTAAAATATTTACATATATTTTAATGCATGTACTCGGAACTAAATACCCATATGAATTTCCGGAGAACATTTTCGGAAATGTAACATAAACACAATTTTAAGGAGAATGTTAATTAATTATCTTCTAATTAATTAACCTAATTATATTATTCTAAAATATCATATATTAAAATATATAATTAATAAATGTAACATTTAAATATATTTGCTAGAATTAACATTTAATTCATTTCTCCTAATTATTATTATTTAATCATATTAAATGTTCATCATCTATTTAACTACATTTAGCTAAGTTTGGCATTTACATAATTATATCAATATATAATCACATTTCTCGGTGTTATCCTATAGGTGTGACCTTTAGGGATCTGCTGATTACCGTCATCATATGACAGTAACGTCAAACTTCTAGTAAGCCAACCGTTACCGATAAACGTTAACCAACTAATTAATATACTAAGTATTCCTATGTGATCTTGTAAAATATTTATTCAAATAATCACACACTGTGGAGGACATTTACTCCAAGAAGACTCTTCTTCATGTCATTCATTTTGTAGTTCACCCTAAATTGAGTGAACCCATCATGAAGGGAGTGTGTAAGATACGGTCTACAATGACTGACTCCTCAATCTTGCAACCTAGAGACTCCAGAACTTCCACATTCTCAATCATCTTGAGGATTTGTGGGCTAACAGCTTGGCCCTTTGTCAATTTTGCCTCGAAGAAGCGAACTGCTGCGTCATACCTCATGATTCTCGGAGCTTGCGAGAACTCATTGGTAAGGGTGGTGAAAATCTTATTTTCACCTTGAGAAATGAAACGGCGCTGCAAATTGCTTTCCATTGCATTTATAAGTACGTTCTTAATCGCACCTGCTTCACGAACGAACTCATCATATGCAGTTCGTTGGGCTCCAGTCCTTGTAGTTGGTTCATCCGGAATCGGCTCAACCAAATACTTCAGCTTACCATCAGCAATGTCAGCATTCCGTAATGATGCCTCCTAATCGGTAAAGTTACTTCCATCATTCTTAAGGCAGGAGTCTGATTATAGAAGACGTGGTCCGTGAAGGAGCGTAACCATGACTCCCTTGTGAGGGTGGCACTAGGGCCCGGAGTTGCATTTGGATCAGTCATTTTTAAAAGCGGATATTAAATGATTTACAAATGAGAAAATAATTAAGCATGAGTAATCATAGAATTTAAAATCTTTTAATCAAAGATATATAACATAATATAATCGATCTCACTCAAAGAATTATATAATGTATGCCAAGACCCAAATCCCGATTTGGTGAGTTAACCTTTTAACTGGTTCTACACTAGAACTCTCAGTCGTCAAATTTCTTAAATTTGTCTTTTAGTCCACAATGACTTTAATAACTTGATTGAATCATCGTGTTCAGTTCAAGTAGGTCACAACCCACTACTTACCCGAGGTAGAAGGGGTCCATATGGAGATAACAACGGGTCCTATATGTCCACCGACGAACAAGGGATTCATAGTGGTTTTGACTTAGAAAGGCTAATTTCTCAATTTTATGTAGAGTGAGATCTCATCATCATTTAAAACTCATTTAAGTGAACTATTTAAGGTGAGTAGGAATGACTGATGGCAAATATAAAACATCATATGTCAAAATGCAAAATAAACTACATGGGTCATTATTTATATGCATATAGGTGGTTTGGTTTAGGCGGAATATCATGATATGCAAAAACAAGTAATGAAGAAAATAAAACATAAAATCCTAGTGTGACTTATCCTATTAAAAACAGTAAATACAACTTGGGAATCCAATCACATGGACCCGGGAAGCTTCGTTGGGATCACCGTTCTTCATCTTGTGATCTAAAATGGACATGGCACTGGAAATAAATGCTTCAATCTCCTCCTCTTCTTCTTCTTCTTCTTCTTCTTCTTCTTCTTTATTCTAAGCTATTACAATGCAAATCCTATTTACATTTAATCTAAAATAAAGAATAAATTAATTACAATGGGGAGATGCGAGATCTCATAATAAAATACATCACCTGATTACTTTCCACCATTACCGAAAAGTAATCCAAAAACTAAGGCCACACTAGATTACATCATTAAATATTACAACAATTGCCAAAATAAATGAAAAACCTTCATTGTAAAGCTATATCATTAACAACATAATAAAAACATTCATAATGCAATATTATCCAAACTACCATTAAACTAAGAATGTTAAAATTACATGTCATACATGTAAAACATAATCCAATTAAATTCTAAACGATTTTAGAATCTAGTGAGTATCATCAAATTAGATATAATAAACATTTTAAAATAAATAAATGATTTAAAAGACCGAAAATTATCAAATAACTCTCGCCCCTTTTTCTTGTTTCTCACGATAATTTTTTTCTTTTTTTTAAAAAAAATTTTTTTTGTCATAATTATAAATCATTATTTATAAATTAGTTAATATAAATATTATCATATAATATAAGTAAAAACGAAAACAAATCAATTAACCCTAAAATCATATTTCATGGTTTTAACACCCTTTTTATTATCTTTATACATTTATTCTAATTATAAATCTATATTTATAATTTAGTTGATATAAACATTATCATATAATATTAATAATAACAAAAACAACATAATAATAAATAAGGGCCGAAAAAAAAAACCTCACGGTTTAGGGGAAAAAAGCTTCCGTTTTTTTTTTTTTTTAATTTTAGGCAATCACACATATTATCAAATAATAACATACATGTAAATCAACATCTTCATAAGAAATTATACTATTTCCTTAAATGGTATAATCAAGGTAGAGATAGATTTTGGTAACTTTACTAATTCTTGAATTTTCTTAAAATTACTCATAGTAGCACAAAAATCATCTCATAATTTATGTATCATAGTTCTAATCATATTAGATCTGAAAAATTACCAAATATTGTCATTAAGATTAGTCTTTAAAATCACATGATCAATATTCATTCATCTTAACAATTTAAAATAAACAAAACTAATCTAAAATTCATTATGTCGATTGGTTTTTTTTTTCATCAATAATCATGGATCTACATCAATATTATACATATCATCATATAAATATTATTTTAACAATTAAAATAACAAAACCAAAAATTAAAAAACAAAAAAAATACCGAAAAAAAATTAAAAAAAAACGTGAAACCTAAAAAAAACTGGACCGTGAAGGAGGAAAATTGTCGTGAGAAGAGAAAAAAAACTGTCATTTTAATTCTCAATTATCATCAAAACGATTTTTGAATCCGACGTTGATACCACTTGTAGGAATATTTCTTAAATTTCCATTAAAACATTAATCTAATTAATATTGCCAATAATTATATCAAAAGACGATTTGATGCTAAAACTATAAATTGAATTGAAAAGACATGAATGTAGAAATAAACTTTAGATCTATAAAGAATCGGCCTAAGAACAACCTAGTAAACCCAAATTTCAATGTACAAATTCTCCTTAGATTGCACCCAAGATGACCGAGAAAATTGCCCTTCAAGTTACCACCTTGATTACTATTAATTTTGGAGACTTTTATTTTTAGGGTTTTTAGATGATAAACTTCTCACACAAAATAAGAGAAAATTGTTCTCTTATATCTTTGTGATTTACAAGGCCCAAACTACTACCGAGTTAGTAGTCTTACACGGCCCAAACTACTGCCGAGTTAGTAGTCTTACACGGCCCAAAATACTACCCTGTGATTTGGTCTATTTATTTCACCTATCCGAACTTCTATTAAAATATTTACATATATTTTAATGCATGTACTCGGAACTAAATATCCCATATTAATTTGCGGAGAACATTTTCGGAAATGTAACATAAACACAATTTTAAGGAGAATGTTAATTAATTATCTAATAATTAATTAACTGTAAAACCCCTCGCGGCAGCGGAAACATAAACACACAAAAATGCATGAAAAATGCATGGTTAAAACTTTTGATGAGATAAATAAAACATGCGAGGTGCTTTAACAAAATTAAACACGCGGAAAAAATAAACATAAATAAGTGTTAAGTACAACACAAAAGCAGCCCGGGATAGGATATCCCTACAGGCACAAAATACTGAAAACATAAGTCTAAGGTCTAGCTACACGATAAAGGTAAAACATCGATGATTGGATCATCGCTCGCTAGCCTCAACGTAACCCCTTGCAAACAGCCTCAAGTACCTACACACATACAACATGTGCGCCACAGTCAGTGGGGAATGACTAGAGCTCTCATAGCCACCTATTGTCATACAACACCGAACATATAAATACAAGCATTATACTCCAACATAAACAATCATGTGAAGTACTCCATCATTAACGCTTCTTAACATACTCATGTAAATAGATATCAAACCGCAACTCAGGTGTATCTAAACATTTAAACACATATCAGCAGTATATAACACTGTACCCAAACTCAGGCAAATATATACAACTCAGCAGTATATAACACTGTACCCCAACTCAGGCAAGTATATACAACAATCAACAATATCAGACCATGACCCCAACTCGGGTATGGAACGATACAAACAAATACAACATGGGAGGGCTCATATGACGACTCCATTATACAACAACAACATGTCTACTTAGCCTCAGCAAATACAATCCCCTGGTAGAACGATCGAAACGATATACGGTCCTAGTCTAAATATGGCCAGACTCTCGAGGTATAATTCTTCCTCGATTCGAAAAGTATCCCCAACTCAGGATACCCCCAAGACTCAAACTAGCTAGGGACGAGATACCCCCAACTCAGAGCGGACTATCTGAAACCTGACCGTCAACGCGCAGGGGACGGTCATATCAAGACGCAATACAATCTTGGTGAGACAAGAGTCATATAACAACTCATAGTATTACAACCACATGCATAAACAACACATTACTCTAGACTTTAATAAAACCGTGACCTAATCCAAATCAACAGTTCTACTATCTCATTACTAATACTCACTCAACTCTTAACCAACTTTGGAAACTATTTGAGGTGAGAGCCGGTCTCCCTTCCGGTTGCCCGGCCGGGGGGTCTTTCCCCTCAAACACCTTTCCAAACCTAGTGTAAGAGCCGTCCAATTGCTTGGACTACAAACAAACTCAATTACTAAACAACATACATGTGATGTGTAATACCCCGTATTTATTGATAATTAATTTATTGTTATTATTGATAATCGATAACTTTTGAGTGTTTTTATTTCGTTTTAAGTAAGATTTAATATTATTTCGTATGTCGACGGGTTTATAAGCAAGGATTAGTTGTTTGAACAAGGTGCCTTGTGTGTTGTATTTTTGAGTCGTGAATGCGTATGTTTAAGAAAACCGTGTTTGAAGTATGTTAATTGAGTCTTGGGGTGCGTGAAGGGCTTGACCCATACACGGAAAGCTATGTTATTGGGCCTAGGGCTGCGTGCTAATAACCTAACCCATACACGAAATTACAAAGCTGAAATCAGAATTTCAGAAAGACCTGCTCTGCCGCCTTATTTAACCCTTACCCTAGACCTACTTCTAACTGAATCAACGCCCAACTCTTCTCACAACCTTGCTGCCACCACATCTGAGTATACAAAGGAGGGTTCACACGGTGGTCTAAGGGTCCTAGGGTCTGTCGTTTACACCAGGAAGAAGGTAAGCACACCACTGTTCGTATTTTCACAGTTTTGCACGTCTGTTTTGATTCGCGAATGTTGATTGTATAAAACTGTGGTGGTTATAATTCTTTGCATATATTTAATCTATGATGTTAGTAGTTGGTTTTTGGACCATAGTTAGGTCGTCGATGACCGTTGTTGACCGACGTTTGTGGGTGTTTAGTCACTAGGTCAGAACCTGTAGTTGTTCGTTTCAGAATGGTGTTGTGTCTGGTAAGGTTTGCGTTTTAATTCCGTTATTGTGTTGTTGCTGGTTGTAGTGGGTGATAGAGTGGAAGGCTAGAAGGTGGCATGGGGTTGGTTTTGGTGGTGGTTACAGGAGGTCGTGGTGTCCCTTGGCCGTGGAATGGTGGTTGTCGTTCTGGGGGGGGGGGGGGGTGCACATAAACATAGCAGTAGTTTAGTAAGAACAGAACAGGGGTTGCAGGGGGTTTTATCTCGCGGCTGATGGCGGTTGTGGTGGTGATCGTCAGCAACCGACCTCTCCCCAGGGACCACCGTGGCTCAGAGGCGAGCCTGGTGGTGCCCATGGTGAGGCCAGAGGCTGAGATTGGTGTTGGATGCGGGGTTTGTCGGGGTTGTTGCTAGCGGTTTCGGGTCTGTTGAGTCCGTGAGCACGCGGGGACTTTTGGTTAGTGTAGGTTACGACTTTGTGTTTTCTTGGAGTGTTTAATTGCTTTGTTTAGTTTATTATTATTATTATTATTATTATTATTATTATTATGGTAGGATGATTATAGTCATGATAATGACCTTATTAATATTATTAGTAAGGGTTGTTTAATATTAATGTTGAATTGTTGTTATTCTTATGAAATTATAATTGTATATCATGTGTTATATAAGTTGTTATAATTATTAATCATATTATTAGAAATTGCTATGGCTAATATTATTGATAATGAACATAATGATTATTATTAATTACTTATGTTATTACTGTTGTTGTTGTTAATGACTGATTATTAGTATGGGGTAACTTGTCAATAATGTTTTGTGGTTAGTAATGTAATTAGGTATGAGTAATTTCGTGATTTCATATGGTGACAATTATTTATATGTGATTAAGATTAATTAATGAGAACATGATCAATAATTTGTGGTATTGTCTTTTGGGACGAGGTTGCTATTTCGGGAAAGTTTCTATTATAGGAAACTTTCCACTTTTAGAAAGTTACTATGTTTGGAATCCTTTCTATTCTAGGACAGGGGTTAATAACTGATATATAATATATATGTTTAGGTGACGGTTTTCCGCGTGGAATATTTCTAGCAATCGTTCGGTTGTCTTTCTGCAATTTGAGGTAGGGGAAACTACTAATGTTTGATGATGTGTAAACCGTTCGTAATTGATATCAAACATGTTGTTATATATTATCATGTGATCTTTATATTGTGCACTTATATTATACTGTGATAACGATGAGGCGATGAGATGATGGGTCTTGTGATTGGCGCGGAGATAATGGGTCTTGTGATTGGTGCGGAGATAATGGGTCTTGTGATTGGTGCGGAGATAATGGGTCTTGTGATTGGTGCGGAGATAATGGGTCTTGTGATTGGTGTGGAGAATAATGGGTCTTGTGATTCGGAGTGGAGATGATCGATTTTCTATTTATAGTAATGTGGCTTGTTTACAGTTTTTCTCTACTCAACCTTGTGGTTGACCCTGTGTATTCGTGTGACACCTACGATGATCCGGAATGGGGAGTAGATTTTACAGGTCAGTGACAGATGGATTAAGAAGCTGGGGTATGGAGAGAGACATGGCTTGGACCTACTTAGAGTTAGATCACACTTAGATATCTTCAGTTGTACTTTTATTTTTATTTTTTCAAAGTTTGGACTCGTAGTTGTTGTAATATCAAGTTTAAATTTAATCAGTTTTATATAAAGTACTTTGGAGTTTTACTTTGTTATTCACTACCTCGGATATTCCGAGATGGTAACAGCTTTATTTATTTGAGAATGTCTTGCTAAAGGCTCTTAAATAAATGGGGGTGTTACAAAGTGGTATCAGAGCGAACGATCCTCAGGCCTAAACCAAATGAATAAAAATGAACATAGGAAGAGTCTAATGAAATGAACCCCGAGATGGGACTGATAGGAGCCCCAAAAAGGAACGGGATGAGTTAGGGGCCCCCTCACACCAAACCTGGGCCCTTCCTGTTTTGTCTCGGGAACCCAAAGAGAGTAATTGAAGAGTGGGGTAGACTATATAGTGACCTGGTTATACTATGCTAACGTTCTTGCAGGAGAAGAATAAGGTAAGTAATATGTGAGTATGATCAACGATGTGCATTTGAAGGATATGTGTGATATAGAATGTGGATCGATCTGGATGATTGTATTGAAATTCTAAGAGTTTGGGAGTATAATTGTTGAGCATTGGTTAGAGTGATGTAATCATAATATGCAGATGCTAAAATGTTCACTTGTTTATCTGGTTATTAAACGGTTAATGTAACTATGTAATATATTACTGGTATTTGGATATGAACGGTCGGACGTATATCTATTAGTAATCAATGTCTAGTGATATGTGGAATGTGTTGCCCAAGCTATGATTGATATGTAGTTATGTGTTACAGTTGTAAATATTGAGTTATTTAGTGACGCTACCTTCAGTTTCAGATCTTACTGTATTCTAAGTGGCAACTAAAGTTTAAATGATGCATACATGCTAATAATGTGGTGTCTATACTTCAGATGACATGTCAACATGTTTTGGAAAAATAAGGGTTACATTTAAATGTGATAATGTGGAATGATTTTAACGAACAAAATTTTAATAAAATTTCAGAGTGTTATCCTGCTTGCAAGAGCTGCCACTTAAAAGGTGTTCTTTATATGTGTATGAAATTTTAGGTATGATAACCTTCTAAGTTGGTTTTACAATGCTGTTGGTTTCATGTTAATAGAAGTTATATTTGGAGTGAAATAATTCTTTTAGTCGACCGTGGTTAGATTGTTACTGCACAGATCCGTCTTGACCCATCTTTTTGTAAAAGAAATCGTTTAAAACTTGGTTATTGTTTATGCATAATTCCACCCCTACTGTTCAGAGTATGCGTTTACGTTTTCAAGAGGATAGGCCATGTAAAATCTTAATGAGTCGTTATTTAGTTGTGACTTACAAGTTGCCTAATTTTCTGTTGAATTGCTGCAAGATTCTTGTTAAGACCGTTTGAGTTATGGAAATGGTATAAAATAATTTCCTTGAGATATGCATTCGATCCTTTTTCTATGTTTAGCTAGTCTTTTATCTTTTCTAAAAACAATGATCGCTCGCACGTTAGCTAAGCTGTTATTTAATCATGATTTGATAAGTGCTGCATAATGTTTAATTGTTGAAATTATGAGATATAAAAGTTTCATATAAAAGTTTAATCAAAAGTGATTTAGGTGATGTGACCACATGGTATCCTGATATGGCATTAGTAACATGAATAATGGGTGTATGGTATGAGTATGAACCCTCACTATAAGATAGCGTAGCCTTGGTTATTTCGTCAAGTTTAATAGTAAATCGTTTCAATTATATGTCAAATTTTACGATCTCAAAATAATAATGTGCTACTCGTATGTGATGTCAAAAGCATGTTTATCTGGGAAGAGTCTTGCCAAGTGGCAGAATGAAATTTAACCGGTCAGATTATCAGCATGATATAGTAATCTAATAGTTATACGTAATTGTGATTAATTGAATAATGTGAATCTTGTCGATGTTCTTTCGGATGTTGATGGTTTATCACTGTCTAGTTTCCTGTGATTATAATCTTTGTAATTTTTTTTTTTATATTGTTATACCATACGGTGAATTGCATATTGTTCTATTTAGAAACTGATCACGATGTTTAAGTTATTAATTGTTGACATACGACTTATGCAAGTATTAGCTTTGTGATTGATTATTTTATATCGTTAAAATTTTCATAAAGAAGAGTCATAATGCCTCCGTGTAGCATTGTTTCAAGCTGTAACTTGTGAAATTGTCTTTGACACGTATCTATATTGTCACAAACAACCCTTTCAAGGATTCAAACATTTCAAAATATTTTCAAAATGATAAACCGGGTTTAAGCTTGATGTTTGATAATTATGATGATTGGGTGCAATGACAATTCTGTAGCTATGTGTAGATTAAATCCTGCTTGAATGTTTAGTCGCTGCGCACTGTATAAAACCCTTTTTTGTGCAAGTCATATATAATAATATCCTCATGATAAATGATGTAATAAGAGTGGGTGGGGAATGTACCTAAGTAATCTGGTTAACTATTTGACATCTGGGAACGATAAACGATCTTGTGAGTCTATGAGTTATGTATGTCTTGGGAGATATGTCAATGTTTCATGTTTAATTACGTTAGTTAATTTTGCGCTATGTCTTTTATAATATGATTTGCTTTATAATATGATCATGAGCATGAAATCTTTAATTGTCGAGTATGAACTATAAGCTCTTGATTGCCTACATTATGGTTAGTATATTAAATTGTAATAAATTTCAAGAGTATATAAGTGTTATCTATTTCGGTTCTGTCTTACTGCGTAGCACGATTCTACCGACCCTAATACCTATTATCATTCAAGGTTATATGTTACATGATATTTGATACGAGTCTCTTTTGGGTACTGATTCGAGTTGAATTTTAGTAGTTGTCTCTTATTTTGATAGTTAAAATTTTCTTTTGATGAGATACTTCTTTTGTTTGTAAGATGGAAAACTTTTGGTAATTGCTTAGTCTGAGTTATGTACAAGTTTTTGTTTTATAGCATACACGTCCTTGTTTATGAATAGAGGAACGATAAGTATATATACAAGTATGTCAACGAACTTGGGAGGTAGGTATTGAGGAGATTGAGTTGCTCGTGAATCTAGAACAAAGGCCGTGATTGATTTTGTATTGAGATTTCAGTTCAGTATTTTATCGAGTGTTGTATTCTTTGACCTTGACTCGTGGGTGAGTAGCTTAGAGTTTTACTCTCTAAAAGTGAGGCAGTCCCTTCAAGGGAATAATTGACAATGTTGATATTGGAATTGAGATGAGAACTGTTACTGGCGTTAAGTTATGAGTTATTAGGCCGTTGCGCCATATTGTGTTAAGGTCCAGTGTGACCCTGGTTATTGAGTTATATTCGGAATTTGAGATCGATATTGAGATGAAAGTTTGAATTGCGGTTTTTACTTCGCCAGTTGACTCACCCCTTGTCTTTGGTCTTAGATGAGACGATGAGTACGATACTTGGTTACTTGGAGTTAGATTTTAGGAGATAAAGTAATGAGTGAGATGAAGTATTGTGTTAGAATGTTTATGGGGTTACGGGGACGTAACCATGTTTTAAGGAGGATGTGATTGTAAAATCTTAATGATTTATGCTATGGCTAGTTGTTATGACATGACTAAGTGATATGTCGTGACTGTTTTAATTCACTTGATAACCCTGCTGCGTATGTTATGCACTATATCGTGATTGTTGGGGTATCATGTGTTGCAGTTGTGTGTTAAACTTTGGGGACAAAGTTTTTTTTTGGAGGATAGAATGTAACATCTCGCGTTTCTTAAACGTCACTTGTGTTTGTTCATGCTTGCTAGTTGTTTCTTTACTGTTATGGGATGGCGAACTTCGGGACGAAGTTCATTTTAAGGAGGAAAGACTGTAATACCCCGTATTTATTGATAATTAATTTATTGTTATTATTGATAATCGATAACTTTTGAGTGTTTTTATTTCGTTTTAAGTAAGATTTAATATTATTTCGTATGTCGACGGGTTTATAAGCAAGGATTAGTTGTTTGAACAAGGTGCCTTGTGTGTTGTATTTTTGAGTCGTGAATGCGTATGTTTAAGAAAACCGTGTTTGAAGTATGTTAATTGAGTCTTGGGGTGCGTGAAGGGCTTGACCCATACACGGAAAGCTATGTTATTGGGCCTAGGGCTGCGTGCTAATAACCTAACCCATACACGAAATTACAAAGCTGAAATCAGAATTTCAGAAAGACCTGCTCTGCCGCCTTATTTAACCCTTACCCTAGACCTACTTCTAACTGAATCAACGCCCAACTCTTCTCACAACCTTGCTGCCACCACATCTGAGTATACAAAGGAGGGTTCACACGGTGGTCTAAGGGTCCTAGGGTCTGTCGTTTACACCAGGAAGAAGGTAAGCACACCACTGTTCGTATTTTCACAGTTTTGCACGTCTGTTTTGATTCGCGAATGTTGATTGTATAAAACTGTGGTGGTTATAATTCTTTGCATATATTTAATCTATGATGTTAGTAGTTGGTTTTTGGACCATAGTTAGGTCGTCGATGACCGTTGTTGACCGACGTTTGTGGGTGTTTAGTCACTAGGTCAGAACCTGTAGTTGTTCGTTTCAGAATGGTGTTGTGTCTGGTAAGGTTTGCGTTTTAATTCCGTTATTGTGTTGTTGCTGGTTGTAGTGGGTGATAGAGTGGAAGGCTAGAAGGTGGCATGGGGTTGGTTTTGGTGGTGGTTACAGGAGGTCGTGGTGTCCCTTGGCCGTGGAATGGTGGTTGTCGTTCTTGGGGGGGGGGGGGGGGTGCACATAAACATAGCAGTAGTTTAGTAAGAACAGAACAGGGGTTGCAGGGGGTTTTATCTCGCGGCTGATGGCGGTTGTGGTGGTGATCGTCAGCAACCGACCTCTCCCCAGGGACCACCGTGGCTCAGAGGCGAGCCTGGTGGTGCCCATGGTGAGGCCAGAGGCTGAGATTGGTGTTGGATGCGGGGTTTGTCGGGGTTGTTGCTAGCGGTTTCGGGTCTGTTGAGTCCGTGAGCACGCGGGGACTTTTGGTTAGTGTAGGTTACGACTTTGTGTTTTCTTGGAGTGTTTAATTGCTTTGTTTAGTTTATTATTATTATTATTATTATTATTATTATTATTATTATGGTAGGATGATTATAGTCATGATAATGACCTTATTAATATTATTAGTAAGGGTTGTTTAATATTAATGTTGAATTGTTGTTATTCTTATGAAATTATAATTGTATATCATGTGTTATATAAGTTGTTATAATTATTAATCATATTATTAGAAATTGCTATGGCTAATATTATTGATAATGAACATAATGATTATTATTAATTACTTATGTTATTACTGTTGTTGTTGTTAATGACTGATTATTAGTATGGGGTAACTTGTCAATAATGTTTTGTGGTTAGTAATGTAATTAGGTATGAGTAATTTCGTGATTTCATATGGTGACAATTATTTATATGTGATTAAGATTAATTAATGAGAACATGATCAATAATTTGTGGTATTGTCTTTTGGGACGAGGTTGCTATTTCGGGAAAGTTTCTATTATAGGAAACTTTCCACTTTTAGAAAGTTACTATGTTTGGAATCCTTTCTATTCTAGGACAGGGGTTAATAACTGATATATAATATATATGTTTAGGTGACGGTTTTCCGCGTGGAATATTTCTAGCAATCGTTCGGTTGTCTTTCTGCAATTTGAGGTAGGGGAAACTACTAATGTTTGATGATGTGTAAACCGTTCGTAATTGATATCAAACATGTTGTTATATATTATCATGTGATCTTTATATTGTGCACTTATATTATACTGTGATAACGATGAGGCGATGAGATGATGGGTCTTGTGATTGGCGCGGAGATAATGGGTCTTGTGATTGGTGCGGAGATAATGGGTCTTGTGATTGGTGCGGAGATAATGGGTCTTGTGATTGGTGCGGAGATAATGGGTCTTGTGATTGGTGTGGAGAATAATGGGTCTTGTGATTCGGAGTGGAGATGATCGATTTTCTATTTATAGTAATGTGGCTTGTTTACAGTTTTTCTCTACTCAACCTTGTGGTTGACCCTGTGTATTCGTGTGACACCTACGATGATCCGGAATGGGGAGTAGATTTTACAGGTCAGTGACAGATGGATTAAGAAGCTGGGGTATGGAGAGAGACATGGCTTGGACCTACTTAGAGTTAGATCACACTTAGATATCTTCAGTTGTACTTTTATTTTTATTTTTTCAAAGTTTGGACTCGTAGTTGTTGTAATATCAAGTTTAAATTTAATCAGTTTTATATAAAGTACTTTGGAGTTTTACTTTGTTATTCACTACCTCGGATATTCCGAGATGGTAACAGCTTTATTTATTTGAGAATGTCTTGCTAAAGGCTCTTAAATAAATGGGGGTGTTACATGATGAATATCCAAACCGACACTTAATTGACCCCAAGAATTAAGCCGAGGGAGAGTCGGTTTCCCTTTCCGTTACCCGACCGGGGGGGTCTCTATCCTCACTCTATTCCCGAACCTAATATAGTGCCGCCCGAACCTCGGGGACTCCAAACATGCATACAAAGTATACGGAAAAGAATCAACGCAATCCGACTTACGAAACGGAAGTTACAAAGCAAACATCACGGTTTGGGGCTCTCAGCCGGTTGGCCACAGGCGGCCGGTCAACTGGCTGAGAGTCCTTTACTGTAACACCCTCATTTATTTAAGAGCCTTTAACCAGACATTCTCAAATAAATAAGACTGTTACCATCTCGGAATGACCGAGGTAGTGAATAACAAAGTAAAACTCCCAAAGTACATTATATAAAAGTGATAAAATTTAAACTTTGATATTACAGAAACTACACAATGAAATAAAAGTACAACTGATGACTACTCTATATGTGATATAGCTCTAAGTCGGTCCCAAATCCGCAACTCACATTCCCGTCCCAGCTCCTAGCTCAACTGTCTCCATCCTGTAGAATCTACTCCCCATTCCGGATCATCGTAGGTGTCACACGAATACACAGGGTCAACCACGAGGTTGAGTAGGTAAAACAGATAAAACATAAACACAATAGAACTGCACCTTCCTCCATCTCCATACCATTCAATCCACCACATCACCTCCATCACACCCCACCTTCCATCACACCACACCTCCCATCACACCACACTTTCCATCACACCACACCTTCCATGGCCATATCACAAGTCCCATATCACAAGACCCATATCACAAGACCCATTTCACAAATCCCGTTCTCCACAATAATCGACACTAATCAACAATCCAAAATACATTCACAATCATTTATAACAATCTTATAATAAGCAACACATATACGTCATGTCAATAACGCAACCACAGATACATATATCCCCTACCTCAAATTGCAGAATGACAACCGAACAGCTGCTAGAAATATTCCACGCGGAAAACGTTACCCAAACATATAATACGTATAATCACTAACTGATACAGTTATGTAAACTCATTTAATATATCTAGCACCGAATTAATTATTTAAATAACCGGACATAGAAAATAACGTCAGACTATTTATAACCATCACATTCGTGTATGATAAGATAACTTAACAACTTAATAAATACAAGACATGAACGACATATACCAATAGTAATAAATATACCCATTACTCATAATAGCAATAACAACGATATTGATAACAACAAACATACCACTAATGACATTATTATTAACACTAATAACAAAATCATCAACAATGGCCATAAAAATATGATAACATTAATACTAATTAATAACCATAATAATGTTAAACATACTATTATCATGTCATTAAAAAAAATCATAATAACACTAATAATAATTTTAATCATGATATCAACATGGAAGATAATATAAGATTATACTTGTAATGATAATAATAACGATAATCATAAAATTAATAATAATAATAATAATAATAATAATAATAATAATAATAATAATGATAATAATGATAAGCTAATAATAAACAAACATTTGTAATTAAACAACAACAATCACGAAAGTTGGAACACGCAAAACACAAACACCAACAGTCCATTACCAATCAGACCTCACGACCACATCCCATGTCCAGCCCTCAACTCAGCCCCATCGACACCTCTTGGATGCCTAAACCACCACCACGACGTGGTGGTTGCCACCACTGTACCCCAGTGAACCCCTAGACAGACCCCTCGACTTAACCCTTCCCCAAACCTGCCTTCGACAACCCTTCAAACAACCATGACCCTCATGCCGAAACCCGCATAACTCAATACTCATATCGTGAGTGCCCTGAAAACATGACCCCAGTCGCAGGCGCAACCACTCTAACCACCACCTGACGCTACACTTGAAACCACTCACCACCCATAACCCCCTTGGTGACGACCACAACCGCTCGACACCAGACAAAACCCTTGAAAAACGCCCACAAACACCCTCTCTCACGACCTCCTGTTCGCCCCTGTTTCTGACCGCAAAACCCGACCCACTTCTGGTGATGCTCCGACCAACCAACACCCCCTTTTAACGACCCACAACAACCTATAGCTCTTCTACCACCTTTACCCATAACCCACGACCAGAATTACACCCAAACACAATTAATTAAGCAATCTTTAACGATATAGAAAACTCACGCAGAAACAGAGCATCGTCAAATTGCATTCTACTATCGTGTTTCAAGGCCCTCGACATAATAGTTATGATGGTCCTACGACGGTCTAAAAACGATAAACGTGATATACATAGTACATGGATTACTCTCGACAACACGACTCTAATCGACAAAGTGATAAAAAGGTTGTAACACTTACTAGTTTTCTACTGTACAACGCTTGAAGAAAACGATGGTGGTGATGACATGGTGATGGTGTCTTTACTCGTTGTTTTTTCTTCTCCCTTGTTCTTCTCATGGCCACAATAGGGTAAGCTTTGTTGATGGAAGGAGGCAGAAATAGAGGCAGCCGAGTGAAGGGGAACTTGGGTTTTGAGTTTTGTGAGATTTGTCGATGGATGAAAGCGTTGGGTAGAATGTCGATAGGTAGTAATAGGGTTTTTGTTGTTGTTCTCATCCTTTGATGTTTATACAGCTAATATCACCCATCAACCATTAAACGTAAGCCCAAACCCATCACGCATCCCGAGAACATAAAACACTGGTTCCCGTTCATAAGTCGCAACTTAAAATTTAACTAATACGTTTACTCGACACATTACTCATAACATATATAAAAATATAAAAAAAACCTTATTCGATAAATTAATTATCGAATACACGTCAATATAATTAATAATATTAAAATGGAATACATGGTATTACAGTCTTCCCCCCTTAAAATGAATTTCGTCCCGAAGTTCACCACCGTATAACGGTAAACAAAGACGTTGCAAGCATGAACAATAAAGTAACACTTAAGAAACGTGAAATGTTACATTCCATCCCCCATGAGAAAACTTTGTCCCCAAAGTTTGACATGCAACAGAAACAAATGACACACTTCAACAACCAGGATATAGTGCATAACATAAGTAGCAGGGTTATCAAGTATATCCAAATAATCACGACATACCTATTAGCCATGTCACAACACTAGCCATATCATAAATCATTAAGATTTTAAAATCCTATCATCCTAAAAAATATGGTTACGTCCCCGTAACCTCATCATAAAAGTTCCAGCTCATACTCCGTCTTACTCATTACTCTATCTCATGAACTCTTACGTTAAGTGACCAAGTATCATGCTCTCATCGTCGGACCCAAGACCAGCGACAAGGGGTGAGTGAATTGGTGGATAAAACCGCAAGGCACTACTACTATCTCAATATCGATTTCAAACTCAGAATATAACTCAACAACCAATGCCACACTGAACCGAAAACACAAAATGGCACAACGGCCTAATAACTCATATCTCAACACCAGTAACCCATTCTCTTCTCAATTACAATATCAATATTGTCAAATATTCCATTAAAGGAACTGCTCAACACTTAGAGAGTCACTCTAAACCACTCACCCACGAGTCAAGGTCAAGGAATACGACAACTCGATAAAACACTGAAGTGTAGTCTCAATCTCATCAAACTTTATCCCATCAGCTACATAACATGGCAATGTACGCACCTTAACCAAATTCATTGACATGCTTTTATGTATACTTACAAATTCCACAGTTCATAAAACAAGAAATTGTACGCTATACCAGACGAACCTAATATAGAATCATTATACATAACTCAAGCTAACCAATATAGAGAAAAGAAAACAAAAATTTCCCAACTTACAACTCATCCCATCTCACAAACAAAATAATAGTCTCCTTAATAGAAAACGTTAACTCTCAAAATAGAATAACAATTACTAATATTCAACGCGAATGAGCACTCATAAGCAATTCACATTAGCTATCTTGTAAACATCTAACCTCGAAAATAATAAGGGTATTAGAATCGGTAGAATCGTGTTACGCAGCAAAACAGAATCAGAGTAACTAATACTTGCATACCCTTGAAATTTTTAACACAAAGTTAACATATTTACGACAATGTAAACAATCAAGAAGCTCATAATGCATAATTGACAACTTAAAACGTTTCATGTTCGTAATTATATTTTAGGAAAAGATATAGAGCAAAATTAATTAACGTAATTAAGCATGAAGCATTGACAGATTTCACAAGATATACACAAAATCATAGACTCACACGACCGTTCAACATTCCTAGATATCAATAAGTTAAAAAAAAATCATTTAGGTATATTTCCCATCCACTCACATTACATCATTTATCATGAAACTATTACTATATACGACTTGCACACTAAGGGTTTTATACAATGCGCAACAATTAAACATTCGGGCAAGATTTCATCGACACGTAGCTACAGAATGGTCGTATGCAAACAGTCACCATAATTATCAAACATCAAGCTTTATCCTGATTTATCACTTTGAAAATATTCTGAAATGTTTGAAACATTAAAAAGGTAGTTGGTGACAATTATGAACTCAATCAAGGACTACTTCTCCAGCTACAGCTCAGAATTAAGGCTACACGGAGGCATTCTGATTCTTCTTCCTTAACATTGTTCTTGTAGTTCATGAATTATGAAAATTTTAACGATAAAAATTAAACGAATTCGCAAGACTAGTACTTCCATAAATCACACGTCCACCAGTTAATAACTCAAGATATTATGATCAGATTTTAAACATAGCAATGCAATTCAGTTTGTGACATAACAATATACATGAAGGTGTTATACAGATTATTATCTCAGTGAGCCAGACAACGATATACCATAAATATATGAAAGAACATCAACACGAATATCACTTCATTATTTTGAGGTCATAATATTAGAAAAAAAAAAGAGCGTTTGTATTACTGAAACGATTTTATATAAACTTGACGAAATCAGCCAGGTTACATTATCATATAGTGAGGTTCATATTCATTCCAAATGCCTACTATACATGTTACTAATGCCATATCAGGATACCACGTGGTCACATCACATAATTCATATTTGATTAAACTTTTATATAAAACTTACATAACTTACGATTCCAACAATCAAACATCATGTTGCAACTTCCAAAAATTATAATTAAATAAACATTCAGCCATTTTGTGAACCATTATAGTTTTTGAGTAATATGATGGATCCTCTAATCATAAGAAAAGAATAAAATGCAAAACTTAAGGAAATTATTTATAACAAATTGGTCTGAACAGAAACTTTACAGCAATAAGACAAGAAACTGGCAACTTGCAAAAATCACTATTAATTAACGACTTGTTAAGATTTTACGTGACTTATCATTTGGGAACGTGAATGAATATATTAAATATTGGAGTTGGAATTATACATAAACAATAGATACAATTTAAATGGTTCCTCGTTTAAAGACATGGTTAAAACAGAACTGTGTAGTGACAGTTTGGCCACTGTCGACTAAAATATTTATCTCTCTCAAAATATAATTCACATTAACATGAAACCAAAAGCATTGGAAAGCTAAATCAGAAGGTTATCACACATAAAATTTTCATATCCATATGAAGAACACATTTTAGATGACAACCCGTATAAACAGGGTAACATTCTGGACTTTTATTAAAATTTTGGTTCAATTAAAATTACTTCATAATATCATATTAAACGCAAACATTATTCCTCCAAAACATGTTGACATACCATCGAAGCATAGAAATCACGTTGCACCATAATGACATTTATTCATCATTTCATTCTGTAATAGTCATCTAAAACACGGTAAAGATTGCGAAACGGAAAAGTAGATCGTCTAAATGACTGGATATTTATACATGTATATACAAATGTAACACATAACTATATATCACTCATGGCTTGGGGCAGCACGTTCCGCATATCACTAGACATGAATTACTATAACATTTAAATCTGATCGTTCATATCCAAATACCAAGCAATATATTACAAAATTACGTTAGTCACTTAATAACCAGATATCCTTCAGACATTTCGAGACACCAAAAATCACATGATCATATCACTCTAATTTATTATACAATAAATATACACCCATTCCCTGAAAATTTCAATTCAATCATTCAGGTCAATCCGCATTTCAATATCAGTCGTATTCTTCTTATGGACATCATCATACTAGTCAAGCTTATATTTCCAACTCGTATTCCAATTTTCATGTCCTCAATACTTGAAGTAATACATATCTCAGTCACATTCAATATCAATTTCATGATTCACAATATAGATTATCAACCATATTCTTTCACAGCGCATCATTAACCATGTATCACATCATTACTTACCTCATTCCGCTCCTACAACTGTTAGTACAACATAACTAGGTCACTATATAATCTACCCCACTCTTCAATTACTCTCATTGGGTTCCCGAGACAGAACCAAAAACGGCCCATGGTTTGGTGTGAGGGGCCCCCTAACTCATACCGTTCCTTTTTGGGGCACCTATCAGTTTCATCTCGGGGTTCATTTTATTAGACTCTTCCTACGTTCATTATTATTCATTTGGTTTAGGCCTGATGATCGTTCGCTCTGATACCACTTTGTAACACCCTCATTTATTTAAGAGCCTTTAGCCAGACATTCTCAAATAAATAAGACTGTTACCATCTCGGAATGACCGAGGTAGTGAATAACAAAGTAAAACTCCCAAAGTACATTATATAAAAGTGATAAAATTTAAACTTTGATATTACAGAAACTACACAATGAAATAAAAGTACAACTGATGACTACTCTATATGTGATATAGCTCTAAGTCGGTCCCAAATCCGCAACTCACATTCCCGTCCCAGCTCCTAGCTCAACTGTCTTCATCCTGTAGAATCTACTCCCCATTCCGGATCATCGTAGGTGCCACACGAATACACAGGGTCAACCACGAGGTTGAGTAGGTAAAACAGATAAAACATAAACACAATAGAACTGCACCTTCCTCCATCTCCATACCATTCAATCCACCACATCACCTCCATCACACCCCACCTTCCATCACACCACACCTCCCATCACACCACACTTTCCATCACACCACACCTTCCATGGCCATATCACAAGTCCCATATCACAAGACCCATATCACAAGACCCATTTCACAAATCCCTTCTCCACAATAATCGACAATAATCAACAATCCAAAATACATTCACAATCATTTATAACAATCTTATAATAAGCAACACATATACGTCATGTCAATAACGCAACCACAGATACATATATCCCCTACCTCAAATTGCAGAATGACAACCGAACAGCTGCTAGAAATATTCCACGCGGAAAACGTTACCGAAACATATAATACGTATAATGACTAACTGATATAGTTATGTAAACTCATTTAATATATCTAGCACCGAATTAATTATTTAAATAACCGAACATAGAAAATAACGTCAGACTATTTATAACCATCACATTCGCGTATGATAAGATAACTTAACAACTTAATAAATACAAGACATGAACGACATATACCAATAGTAATAAATATACCCATTACTCATAATAGCAATAACAACGATATTGATAACAACAAACATACCACTAATGACATTATGATTAACACTAATAACAAAATCATCAACAATGGCCATAATAATATGATAATATTAATACTAATTAATAACCATAATAATGTTAAACATACTATTATCATGTCATTAAAAAAAATCATAACAACACTAATAATAATTTTAATCATGATATCAACATGGAAGATAATATAAGATTATACTTGTAATGATAATAATAACGATAATCATAAAATTAATAATAATAATAATAATAGTAATAATAATAATAATAATAATGATAAGCTAATAATAAACAAACATTTGTAATTAAACAACAACAATCACGAAAGTTGGAACACGCAAAACACAAACACCAACAGTCCATTACCAATCAGACCTCACGACCACATCCCATGGCCAGCCCTCAACTCAGCCCCATCGACACCTCTCTAACGCCTAAACCACCACCACGACGTGGTGGTTGCCACCACTGTACCCCAGTGAACCCCTAGACAGACCCCTCGACTTAACCCTTGCCCTAACCTGCCTTCGACAACCCTTCAAACAACCATGACCCTCCTGCCGAAACCCGCATAACTCAATACTCATACCGTGAGTGCCCTGAAAATATGATCCCAGTCGCCGGCGCAACCATTCTAACCACCACTTGACTCTACACTTGAAACCACTCACCACCCATGACCCCCTTGGTGACGACCACAACCACTCGACACCAGACAAAACCCTTGAAAAACGCCCACAAACACCCTCTCTCACGACCTCCTGTTCGCCCATGTTTTTGACCGCAAAACCCGACCCACTTCTGGTGATGCTCCGACCAACCAACACCCCCTTTTAACGACCCACAACAACCTATAGCTCTTCTACCACCTTTACCCATAACCCACGACCAGAATTACACCCAAACACAATTAATTAAGCAATCGTTAACGAGATAGAAAACTCACGCAGAAACAGAGCATCGTCAAATTGCATTCTACTGTCGTGTTTCAAGGCCCTCGACATAATAGTTATGGTGGTCCTACGACGGTCTAAAAACGATAAACGTGATATACATAGTACATGGATTACTCTCGACAACACGACTCCAATCGACAAAGTGATAAAAAGGTTGTAACACTTACTAGTTTTCTACTGTACAACGATTGAAGAAAACGATGGTGGTGATGACACGGTGATGGTGTCTTTACTCGTTGTTTTTCCTTCTCCCTTGTTCTTCTCATGGCCACAATAGGGTAAGCTTTGTTGATGGAAGGAGGCAGAAATAGATGCAGCCGAGTGAAGGGGAACTTGGGTTTTGAGTTTTGTGAGATTTGTCGATGGATGAAAGCGTTGGGTAGAATGTCGATAGGTAGTAATAGGGTTTTTGTTGTTGTTCTCATCCTTTGATGTTTATACAACTAATATCACCCATCAACCATTAAACGTAAGCCCAAACCCATCACGCATCCCGATAACATAAAACACTGGTTCCCGTTCATAAGTCGCAACTTAAAATTTAACTAATACGTTTACTCGACACATTACTCATAACATATATAAAAATATAAAAAAAAAACCTTATTCGATAAATTAATTATCGAATACACGTCAATATAATTAATAATATTAAAATGGAATACAGGGTATTACATTTACTCTCATGCCAACAACGTACAGAATTAATACAAAGGGCCTCCCAGTCGGCCGGCCGGCTGCCAGGTCACCGGCTGGGGACCCCCTTCTCTCCCCTTCTCGCAAAACCACAACAGTTTACAAAAGGGGCTCCCAGCCAGCCGGCCGGCTGCCGGTCCACCGGCTGAGGACCCAATTCCAAATTTTCTCGCAAAACTGAAACATCACAAGTGGGGCTCTGAGCCGGCTGGTCGGCTGCCGGTCGGTCGACCGGCTCAGAGTCCCTGAACCTCAAATCGCATATCTCGACAATTGAAATCGTTTCCAATCCTTCCTATACATGTTTCTAAGTAATAATTCGGCATTTCCAGCATGTATACCACATCAAATAAACATAGAAGCATGTATACAAACAATCATTCCATGACTTAACAACAAAATCACAAATTAAACCGGTCTTAACATGTATACTCTTAAATCGACTTCCTCATCAAATTCATCCTTAAATCTTCACAAAAATCAGCTTAAATAAAAATATAAGAACATTAAAGACTCAATGACCATACTAACTTTCATCAAACACATCCACAATCACATAAAGTGCTAATTTAGACAAAAAGGCCGAGTTACTCGTAATCATCACCTTTACTCCGCGAATTCACCGGGTTCGTCTTCAATAATCACTAGCTCTTCTTCCGGGTTGTCACAAGTACCACCTCGATACGAGTTCGGGAAGGCCTAGAGATGTCGATTCTAAGCTTGAGAAAAAGATGAAAATGGTGTTTTGTTGGTTTACTGTGAAATGAAATGGAGAAGTGCATATGTCGATGAAGGAGGGTTTGGTAGGGTTTTTAAGTTGTCCTTTCACATACAAGAGTCGGGTTTGCTTTATTTAAGTGAAGCGGAAATGTAAGACGGGATATTATCAAATAAACAAGGCGTCTTAAGATTAAATGATTGTAAGACGAAACTTAACGGAAATCTTAAAAATATAAATTACGATTATTATTAAAATATTATTAAATTCCGGAAATTACTTTAAATTATTAAAATATTGCTTTACAAAAATGCGGGATGCTACATTAACCTAATTATATTTTCTAAAATATCATATATTAAAATATATAACTAATAAATGTAACATTTATATATATTTGCTAGAATTAACATTTAATTCATTTCTCCTAATTATTATTTAATCATATTAAATTTTCATCATCTATTTAACTACATTTAGCTAAGTTTGACATTTACGTAATTATATCAATATATAATCACATTTCTCAGTGCTATCTTATAGGTATGACCTTTAGGGATCAGCTGATTACCGCCATCATATGACAGTAACGTCAAACTTCTAGTAAGCCAACCGTTACGATAAACGTTAACCAACTGATTAATATACTAAGTATTCCTATGTGATCCTGTAAAAGATTTATTCAAATAATCACACACTGTGGAGGACATTTACTCCAACATATATGCCGTGGGAAGGGTTCAAAAGGGCTATGAGACGTGAGTTTGTGCCGGAGCACGTTCGTTGCTAGTTGAGGGTTGCGTTCGACTGTTTTAGGATGTAAGATTCAATAACCGCTTCCGAGTATTATGTGAAGTTTAACGGCTTGTCAAGGCATGTAGTGGATATAGGACTGACCTAGCAGGCGTTAGCCTTGAGGTTTGAGAAGTGGTTGACTCTCCCCATCATGTAGAAGTTACCCCCTGGAGTTTTGATAGACCTCAAGGAGTTCATGAGAGAGCTGAGCATGTAGAGAGGTTGGCTAATCTAGCCAAGGAGGCACGTGAGAAGGGAGGGGAGAAGAGGAAGGCTGAGAGCAAGAGTTCAGAGGGAGGATACAACAAGGAAAGCTATAGTCAGGGTCGTTCGTTTTCTAGAGGAGCTGGTTGTGGAGGTCTTAGGGGTCGCTGTCGCTGTCGCAATCTCGTTCGTTTTCCATTTTGAGTGATGACCGTGAATTACAATTTGGTCGAAATAATGGTAATGAAGGGAAACTGAGTGGTGTGGACGGGTTGGAGAACAAGGTTGATAAGTTGTTGACACCCGTCGTTGAAGGGTGTCAAAGATAAGATTTATAAAACCTCAGCTTAAACTAGATAGATAAGTCAAGGGTCGAACCACAGAGAGACAAGGTTAATAATGTTTGTGGATTTAAAGTCTATTGAAAGTAACCAAAAAAAAGGGAGTTTGATTGATGATTGAGACTAACAACTAAGATAGCAAAATAAACAAGAATACTAAAACAAGGTAAAAAGGAGATTAGGAACTTCGGTTCCCCATGGCTGGGACAAATCAATAAAGGGTAAAATAACCAAATAACACAATCCCAAGGAACAAAGAATAAACCTTTAGGTCAATATTCTACCCAATCCTTACGGTCTTAGGGTTCCTAGAAAAGCACTAAACTTTCGTTCATAGGGCAAACCCAAAGTTGGTGTTAAACTAATCCTAACAATCTTTCAATCTTAAATAATTAGTTCACCAACAACAATGGGGATTGGTAGATTAATCATAAAGCCATCAAAATTTAATCTTGGCCATGGTTCCCCTAATTCCTAATCACAAAAATTAGCTATGCATAATCATAATCATAAAACTAATACTAACAATATTGAAGAACATCAAGAAAGATAACATAATTAAAGATGAAGATTCAAAAGAGGGAAACATGGATTGAATAACAATAATAAGATGAACAATGGAATTGAATAACAAAGAAAGCTTAAATTGCATAAAACTTACAAAATCAATTGGAAATTAAGAACAAAGCTAAGAACTTGGAAATTTGTCTCTCTAAACTATGGAGTTTCTGCTAATGTGTACTGCTTAACCTAATTATGAAGCTTAGGCGTTCTTAAATAGTCTCCTAATTACAAGATTAAAAGAATAAAAACCGAAAAAAAAGTCGCGGAACCCGTCGCCAGTTCGGTCGACCTCTTAAGTAGGTCGGTCGACCTTGAGTGCTGTAATCAGGGGTTTCTGAAACTGTGCGCTGGTCGGTCGACCTGTTGGGTAGGTCGGTCGACCGATTCCTGTACATTCCAGCCTTCAATTTGCTTGTACGCACCACTTGGCATAAGAGTCCGGATCCTTGCTTCGCGTAAACACTCAAAATAGCTTTCGGAGGACGGTTAAAGTTCGGTTTTGCTCACTTCCGCGTATTCCTACATTTAAAACATAGAAATGCCAAAGTAAACCGTTTCGGGAGCAATAGTAACTAAAAGTTACGAAAATGCATAGAAATACGTGCCGAAAGTATAAATAAAATGCATAGTATAGGCACGTATCAAACTCCCCAAACCAAACCTTGCTTGTCCTCAAGCAAGCACTAAGACTCAAAAGAAAAGAAAAACTTCTACTTGGAACGGATTTCTAGCTCAAAACCAAACACAACGCCATGCCTAACCATTTTAATGCGGTTTCCAAAGAAAATCAAGCTTATCGCCAAATGCAAACGAATTAAACATGTTGGAATAAAATGCTGAACTTTCAACCTTGCAAGACTCATTCTAAATGGACTCTCGCGGTACGCTCGAGACACTCATGAAGCAAAGGGTGAAAAATATATGTGAAAGACAAGAAGATGAAAAAGAATATAGACTCTCACCTATCTACGACCCATAAGAACATGCCTGCAATCTAACATGAACAAAGTCTCTACAACCGTACATTTGCATTCCAACACTAAATGACCATGACACATGCCGAGGTGATTTGGAATTGTGAGGCTAAGGGTGAGAAAGGTCAAAAACAGATTATGGAAAGAGGGGTTAAACCGAGCTAACAACCATCAAACCACACTATAAAATTACTTCCAATTTTCTTCATGAATCAAGCCCATGCTCAAGATTGTGAGCAAATTTTCAAAACTCCTCTTTTCTCCTCTTTTTTTTTCTTTTTTTTCTAGAATAAAATTCTTGTTCAGTGGTCGTGGTCGACCGACCATGTATGGCAGTCGGCCGACCACCCCTGAAGACAGGTAGTTCCGATTTTTTTTTTCTTTCTTTTTTTTTCATGGAGTTCTTTGTTTTCTTTATTTCTTTTCCTTTTCCCTTTTCTGAACTCATAGATTTTTCTCTTTTCACTTTCTTTTCTTTTCTCCTTCTTACCATTCCCACAAAATAAAAATTCTTCAATAAAGCACAAAACCAAAAGATGATCAAAACAGTCACAATATACCATGTTACTAGCTCGGCTAGGGTAGGCAATTTTAATGATGTAGTATATGGGAAAAAAAAACAATTTGGCTATGTAAGGGTTATGGGTAAGATAAGAAAAGGAAACCTCTACCACATGTGTCAACAAACCACAAACCCGAATGCATATAGGTATTAAGTAGACAAAATTCATGCTTATGCAAATTGATGTGACATGCCTCAAGAGGAGAAACTACTTTCAATCCTACATGAAATTGGTCATGAATGTCACCGATTTATTAAGCTCTAAACCTTAAAATATGTAGTAGCTTGCCAAGAAGAGAGTCAAGTCTAATAATTAGCATAAAATCAACAAAAACTCGTAGACTATGCAAAAGACTAGCTTGAAATTTTTTGAAAATGCAAGGCAAGGCAATAGGCGATATGTGAGGCATAATTATCATAGTATCCGTCCGTTCCGACTCGACCTATATGCTAAAGAAAACGTGCATTTTTTTGAATTTTTGTTTGTATGCAAACTGAAAGGAGATAAAGTAACTGACAAACTGAAAGGAGAAAAAGTAACGGAAATGCAGTAAACGTGCGACAGAAAAAGATGAAATACATATGCAAACACAACAAAAGGAAAAAGACAAAAGACACCTAAAAAAATGCAGACTCAACAGAAGTATGCATATACCTTCCCCAAACCAAAACGCACAATGCCCCCATTGTGCTCATCAGCATAAATCCACAGCATGGGGATGGGGATAGGCAAAAATAAATAAAAGAGGGAAAAGGAAAAAGACTAAAGCCTGCAGAAAGAGGCTAAAGGGGGACAGAAAGAGGCCAAAGGAAATAAAAAGAAAAAACGAAAGGTTACTTACAAGACAAAGGAACCTTCCCAAACCGAACATCGAAGAGGGGAGGTTTGGGCTCAACAATAATACTATGGCTCAAATTCCGAGCCACTAGTTTCCGCTTCCTCCTCGTTTTCATCATCGGAACCTACGCCTGTTCCTGAGGCAGATCCCGAAGCTTTCCCGTACCCTTGACCGCCCGCCTGAGGTGTGTACCAGGAGGGGTGAGTCCATTGGCCGGTGGGGAGCCTACCCTGAGTAACATACTCCGAGTAGCCCGGGTACTGGTAGAGACAATCGTCCAACTGTTTCCGGTTGAACTGCCTGCAAAGGTCCGCCATCATGTGCGGGAGAGATCTGCTATCAACAACGGGAGGAATACCAACATTAGGAGGAGCAATAAAATCAGTGGGATACCCCGTCCCAGGTGCAGCAAAGTGGGCACCAGGGGCGGGAACCCTATGGCCTCTAAAGGTGCCTCCCCTAAGTGGGAGGCGGTAGGATGGAAGGAGCGGTCTAGGCTCCCCCTGAAAAGTGTCAAGGGGTAGCATGGGGGAGCCATAGTGATGGGGATGCGATCACTGAGGTAAGTATCAACCTTCCAATAATCCTTCCTATCCACCCAATGCACGGACTTGACATAAGCCATGTCCATGTACCGGGAGAGAGGGTGAAGCGCATCCTCAAAACGGGGGAACTGAAAAACAAGTGAGCGAGCCAAACGAGTGACTAGCCCAACACAAACAATAGTGGTCAAAGAAGTTCCCTCGCCCACCGCCACAAAGTGAGAGGCGACCAAATAAGCGGTGTGATAAAACCGCTGACCCAAACGTCTGACATTTAGATAGCCAGACAAAATAGAGAGCTCAATGTTTTTAACATTTTGAGACTCCTTACGGCCAAAAACAGTGTTGGCCAAAAGACGCAAATAATAACGGGGAGCGGGTAAGTGAACGGTAATGCTCTTCTTCCTCCTATCGCTGGAGTCAGAAAGGCAAGACCACATGACAGTGTACGACTCAGACGAGTCACCCATACGACCCGTAGAAGATAAGCCTAAGTACTCAGCAAATTCACTTAAAGTTCAAGAATATGTGACATTAAACAGCCTAAAAGATATGCACTTATTATTATAGCCTGGGTCGTAAGCTTGAACATCAAAAATGAAAGAGGAAAAGAACTCAAGAGTAAGAAGAGGATAAGTGAACTCATCCATCGTGACGAGTCCCGGAAAACCCGTCCCGTTGAGCAAGCCCACTACGTCATCATAGCAACCCAAGGCCCTCAATGCCGGCTCGCATAAGAACCGGGTGACCACCACAAGGCAATAGGTCGAAAGATGGAGGAACCGGGCCTTTTGAGCCAGAGTGTGGAAGATGACTTGCGGATAGTCTGGGAGACTATCTGTATCCAACGTTGTCAATCCTCCGGACCCGCTAGCACGGCCTCTTGAAGTGCTTGCTCCGGAAGTGCGAGATCTCTTTCCTCCTTGTCCTCGGCTAGACATGGTGAATCTGCAAAATTACTATGATTTCTCTCAAGACTTAGACTCCTTGCAATATTAGAAACATATATCTATCAAAATAAGAGAACTAAATTGCGAATCAAAAGTTCCTGTAACAGTAACAAGGTCGACTGACCTCACCTTGGGGTCGACCGACCATCTGCCAGTAAAATCAGACTTCCTGTAACAGTACCAAGGTCGACCGACCTACTACCTAGGTCGACCGACCGACCAAACGAAGAAATGAGGTTCTGAAAAACGCAGTTTGGTCGACCGACCTCTATTCCGAGTCGGTCGACTGACGGTTATCACAGTATCTACGCGCGGTTCAAATTTCGACTGATTTTAAGCATAGAAAAATTAGGGGGAAATTCAAACTAACCCTATCAGCACAAAAACCACACAAGAACATAGATCTGAAACTATAGAAGCTAATGAAGAAGTAAAATAAAAAGGAAACATAAGAAAAACAACTCTAAAAAACGAAACCAAACTGAAAATATAAGCAAGATTCTACCTAGAAACGGAAATAAGAGTCTATAAAACGAAAAAAAGGAAAGAAAAAGCTAAAGAACACATACCTTTGATGGGAAAATGAAAGAAAGCAAAAAAAATGAGTGAAGGATGAAGGAGGGAGGCAGTTACGGTTTTTAGAGAGAGGGGGTGTTCAAAAAGTGTAAGGAAAAATGATTTGCTTTCAAACAAAATTAAACTTAAAACCCTTACTCTAAACCCGGTAGTCTGCCTCGAGGTCGGTCGACCTCAGGGTCCGGTCGACCGACCTCGCTCCTGCGTACCTGCTCTGTCATAAGTCATTTATTGCTGTCAGAAGGTCGGTCGACCTTACTAGTAGGTCGGTCGACCTAGGTACCTGACAGTGCGGCCTATTTATTTTTTTTTCTGCAAAAGCTCAAAATTCCATCAAAAAGTGTAAAAACACGACAGAAAACGTGTACCAAAATTACAGAAAAATAAAATTAAGCTACAACACGGGTTGCCTCCCGGTTAGCGCTGGTTTAAGAGGTCCCGCACGACCTTTTTACCTATTATGAAGCGTTCGAAAAAGGGTCAAAGTATGAAACTTCAACCTTCCCAATGAATTCATTTTCTCCACGGAAGTGCTTCACATTTTGGCCATTAACTTTAAACCTCTCACCGGATGAGGTTTCTAACTCAATTGATCCAAACTTTGAGACAACTGTGATAGTGTAAGGTCCGCTCCACCTGGATTTCAGCTTACCAGGAAAAAGACGAATAAGAGCATTAAAAAGCAACACCTTATCACCTACCTGAAAATCACGCCTAATGATTCTCTTGTCATGCGAGCGCTTGGTTTTCTCTTTGTAAATCCTGGCATTGTCATAGGCTAGCAGCCTGAATTCTTCTAACTCGTTGAGCTGCGATAAACGTTTCTCACGGGAAAGGTTAGGGTCTAAATTAAGATCACAAATAGCCCACCAAGACTTGCGTTCTAACTCAACTGGTAAATGACAAGTCTTACCATAAATCAACCGGAATGGTGACATTTTGATTGGAGTTTTGAACGCAGTTCTATAGGCCCATAAAACATCATCAAGTTTTAGACTCCAATCTTTCCTAGATATAGAAACGACTTTGGCTAGGGTCTCCTTGAGCTCTCTATTAGAGATCTCAACTTGACCACTAGTTTGAGGGTGATATGCTAGACCCCTACGATGTTGGACACCGAATTTATTTAGCAAGGCACCTAATTGTTTCTCTTTAAAATGCATACCTCCATCACTAATGACAACCCTAGGGACACCAAAACGAGGAAATATGATTTTCTTGAATAATTTAATAACAGCTTTTGCATCGCAATGGGGAGTGGCAATAGCTTATACCCACTTAGATACATAATCAACAGCTACAAGAATATACCTGTTACCTTGACTACTGGGGAAAGGTCCTTGATAATCAATGCCCCAAACATCAAAAATCTCTACCTCTAAAATACCAACCTGCGGCATCTCATGTCTTTTTGAGACATTCCCAGATCTTTGACAAGCATCACAGCTACCTACAAAATTCCTACAGTCAGCATGCAAAGTAGGCCAATAAAAACCAGACTGTAATACCTTGGCCACGGTCCTAGATGGACCGTGATGACCACCATATGCGGAAGAGTGGCATGCTTCCAGAATGTCCTTCACCTCCCACTGGGGGACGCATCTCCGGATAAGTCCATCTCCGCATTCCTTGAAAACATAAGGGTCATCCCAAAAATACTGTTTTGCATCAAACATAAATCTCTTCTTTTGTTGCCATGACAACTCTGGAGGAATTTTACCTGTGACAGCAAAATTAGCAAAATCAGCATACCAAGGAGGGGAATAAGAACCTGAACTATTAATGACAAATAAACTCTCATCAGGAAATGAATCATCAATAGGTAAAGAATCTTCCCCATCAGTCAACTGAAGGCGAGATAGGTGGTCAGCTACCACGTTTTTCGCGCCTTTCTTGTCCCTAATCTCAATGTCAAATTCTTGCAGAAGGAGTATCCACCTCAAAAGCCTTGGCTTTGAATCTTTCTTCTGGAAGAGACCTTTCAAAGCTGCATGATCAGTGTAAACAATTACCTTATTACCTACCAAATAGGACCTGAATTTCTCTAAGGCAAAGATCACAGCTAGCATCTCCTTCTCAGTGGTGAAGTAGTTGACTTGAGTCTCATCTAGGGTACGGCTCGCATAATATATAGCATTAAGAGCCTTGTTCTTCCTTTGGCCAAGCACAGCACCCAAAGCATAGTCACTGGCATCGCACATGATCTCAAATGGGAGATCCCAATCTGGTGGCTGGATGATTGGTGCTGAGACCAAAGCTTCCTTCAACCTGTTAAAAGCTGAAAGGCACTCATCAGTAAAATCAAAGACAGCATCCTTAAGGAGCAACTGTGTAAGTGGTTTAGCAATCTTAGAAAAGTCCTTAATGAAACGCCGGTAAAAACCTGCATGTCCTAAGAAACTTCTCACCCCCTTAACATTAACAGGAGGGGGTAATTGCTCAATCACTTGCACCTTTGCCTTATCTACATGTATACCCTTATCAGATATAAGATGCCTACACCACCCCCTCAGTAACCATAAACTGACACTTTTCCCAGTTTAAGACAAGGTTTACATCAATACAACGCTGTAAGACTTTATCAAGGTTAGCTAGCATTGATCAAACGCATTACCATAAACAGAAAAATCATCCATAAATACCTCCATAATGTTTTCTATAAAATCAGAAAAGATACCCATCATACACCTTTGGAAGGTAGCTGGAGCATTACACAACCCAAAAGGCATTCTGCGGTATGCAAAAACACCTTGTGGGCATGTAAAAGTAGTCTTACTCTGATCATCAGGATGGATGGGAATCTGGAAAAAACCTGAATAACCATGTAGAAAACAGAAGAATTTATTAGAAGCAAGTCTCTCAGTCATTTGGTCAACAAAAGGAAGGGGGAAATGGTCTTTCTTGGTGGCGGCATTTAACTGTCTATAATCAATGCACATCCGCCACCCAGTTACTACTCTAGTAGGTATTAGATCATTTTTCTCATTTTTAACCACTATGGTTCCTCCTTTCTTAGGAACCACCTGAACTGGGCTAACCCACTTGGAGTTGCCAACTGAATAAATAATACCTGCATCAAGAAGTTTCATTACCTCAGCCATAACTACCTCCTGCATCTTAGGATTCAACTTACGTTGACCCTGTCTATAGGGCTTATGCCCTTCCTCTAACTCTATCTTATGCATGCAAACATCAGGACTGATGCCCTTAATATCATCCAAAGAATAACCTAAAGCTTTCCTATTCTTTTTGAGAATAGTCATTAAGGCAGAAAGTTGGTCAGGATCAAGTTTAGAACTAACAATTGCAGGATATTGCTCAGTATCATCCAGGAAAACATACTTAAGATTAGGGGGAAGTGGCTTACGCTCTGGTACTTTACCTCTGCGGCCTGAATAGAATCAGTACTAATAGAATAGCACATGTTTATCAGATTAGCATTAGCCAAGCTTATGAGCTTCTCATCCTCTTCCTCAGTCAGCTCATATTCCTCTATCTCTGCTTCCACAACATCCAGCTCTTCAGCATTCTCAGCTAAGGGATCCTTGGTCAAGGATTCCCTCCAGTTACGGATAACATTCCTGTCAATAATATCAATGGAGCAATAAGTATCATCAGTAAGAGTAGTTGCCTTATGGGCAAGACTAAACTCGATAGTGTCATCTCCAACCTCTAAAGTAATGATCCCGCGTTTGACATCTATTACAGCCCCATAGCTGTGTGTAAAAATGGTCTACCTAAAATAATAGGTATCTGACTATCCTCAGCAATGTCTAAAACAACGAAATCAACAGGAATAAAGAACTTTCCCACTCTAACTGGGACATCCTCTAAGACCCCTAATGGTCTTTGGGTTGTTCTATCAGCCATATGTAAGGTAATATTGGTGACTTTAAGTCTACCTATGTTGAGTCTTTCACAAACAAAATAAGGCATAACACTAACACTAGCCCCTAGATCATAAAGGGCTTTCCCTATAACATGATTACCTATAGTACATGGGATGGAAAAACTATTTGGGTCTTTCAACTTAGGTGCTATATTATTTTGTGAAAGAACATAACATTCCTCCACAAAAGCAATAGCACCTTCGTCCTGAAATTTCCTCTTACGACTTAAAATATCTTTCATAAATTTAGCATAAGAAGGTACCTGGGTAATTAAGTCAGTGAAAGGGATGGTTACCTCAAGATTCTTCACCATCTCCAAGAACTTACCAAATTTCCGATCCTCTTTTGAATTCTTCAATCGTTCGGGATACGGAATGGTAACACTAGCCGTAGGATCAGCTACCTTCGGCTTCTTCAGCTGTAAAATCTCAGTGAGGTCTTGAATGAGGGAAGGATCCAACAATTCAGGATTTGAAATTTTATTCTGTCCAGGGACTTTGGTCGGTCGACCTGGTATGCTGGTCGGTCGACCTTCCGCGCTGTTATCAGAATTCGTCTGATTTCCAGAAACTGATCTCACGTCAGGTAACTCGGTCGGTCGACCTCCTGACCTGTGCACGGGATTAATTTTTTCATCCCGAACTTCAGCAGAATCCTCCTTGGAAGTTGGTCCATCATAAGCACGACCACTTCTAAGATTAATAACATTTAATGTCTCTATGGAACTCTCACAACCGACCGGAGAGCTAGCAATCTGATTAGCAGCTAAGATTCCTAATTGGCCTTCAAAAGTCTTCAAAGAAGCCACTTGAGCCTTTTCCATTTCCATCATTTGTTTCATTAGAGCATGAACAAGCTCTCTCAACTCCGCAGTCTCACCCGTGTTGTCAACCGTAGTAACTAGGTTCGCACTTTCTTGCTTCAGCTGGGCTGCCTCAAGCTTTTCAAAACGGGATTCAACGGTCGTCTCAAGAGCTAAAATCCTATCTAGCTCTACATTCAACCTTCACGAATTCCCACGTGAACTCCCAAATTCGGCCCTATGCACCGCCATGTCTTCAATAGTGTTCCAACCCTTCATATAGTTGGTATTATTTTGAAATCTACCATTGGCGGCCGCATCAAGAATCACCTTATAATCATCGTAGAGAGCGTTGTAAAATTGGTTGCACAAGTACCATTGAGGAAAACCATGGTGAGGAATAGAACGGACCAATTTCTTGAAACGACCCCATGCTTCACAAAATTCTTCATCCGGACCTTGTTGAAAGTTAGTGATTTGGCTCCTCAAGTCATTGGCCTTCGCAAGAGGGAAGTATTTTTTATAGAAAGCCAACGCCAAGGAAGCCCAATCCGTAACCTTCTCAGCTACCCTATCAAGGTAACGGTACCAATCTCTCGCGGCATCCTTCAATGAATAAAGGAACATCATTGCCTTCACCTCATCCTGAGTCACCCCGGCAGGTATATGTATGGAACAGCAGTTTTCTGTAAATGTCTCAACATGCCTCAACGGATCCTCGTCGGGTAGACTAGAAAATTGATTTCGCTCCACCAGAATGATGTAGTTCGGGTGGAGCTCAAAAGAACCAGTGGTAGGAGTAGGCAAGGTGAACCCCTTCGGTAAATCTTGCACCTTTGGTTGTATGTGATCATAAATAGTAGCCATGTCTAAGAATGAGAGTACTTAAGCCTTCCTCTCAAAAACCTGTCTTCTAAAAAAAACAACACTAGAAGAGAGGGTAAGTAACGGTCTTAAGGAACCTAAGTTCCTTAAGACAAGAAAAATAAACTAGAAATCTACAAACAAAATTATACCATCTCCCCGGCAACGGCGCCAAAATTTGACAGCCGTCGTTGAAGGGTGCCAAAGATAAGATTTGTAAAAACCTCAGCTTAAACTAGATAGGATAAGTCAAGGGTCGAACCACAGAGAGACACGGTTAATAATATTTGTGGATTTAAAGTCTATTGAAAGTAACCAAGAAAATGGGGTTTGATTGATGATTGAAACTAACAACTAAGATAGCAAAATAAACAAGAATACTAAAACAAGGTAAAAAGGAGATTAGGAACTTCGGTTCCCCATGGCTGGGACAAATCAATAAAGGGTAAAATAACCAAATAACACAATCCCAAGGAACAAAGAATAAACCTTTAGGTTAATATTCTACCCAATCCTTACGGTCTTAGAGTTCCTAGAAAAGTACTAAACTTTCGTTCATAGGGAAAACCCAAAGTTGTTGTTAAACTAATCCTAACAATCTTTCAATCTTAAAGAATTAGTTCACCAACAACAATGGGTATTGGTAGATTAATCATAAAACCATCAAAATTTAATCTTGGCCATGGTTCCCCTAATTCCTAATCACAAAAATTAGCTATGCATAATCATAATCATAAAACTAATACTAACAATATTGAAGAACATCAAGAAAGATAACATAATTAAAGATGAAGATTCAAAAGAGGGAAACATGGATTGAATAACAATAATAAGATGAACAATGGAATTGAATAACAAAGAAAGCTTAAATTGCATAAAACTTACAAAATCAATTGGAAATTAAGAACAAAGCTAAGAACTTGGAAATTTGTCTCTCTAAACTATGGAGTTTCTGCTAATGTGTACTGCTTAACCTAATTATGAAGCTTAGGCGTTCTTAAATAGTCTCCTAATTACAAGATTAAAAGAATAAAAACCGAAATAAAAGTCGCGGAACCCGTCGCCAGGTCGGTCGACCTCTTAAGTAGGTCGGTCGACCTCGAGTGCTGTAATCAGGGGTTTCTGAAACTGTGCGCTGGTCGGTCGATCTGTTGGGTAGGTCGGTCGACCGATTCCTGTACATTCCAGCCTTGAATTTGCTTGTACGCACCACTTGGCATAAGAGTCCGGATCCTTGCTTCGCGTAAACACTCAAAATAGCTTCCGGAGGACGGTTAAAGTTTGGTTTTGCTCACTTCCGCGTATTCCTACATTTAAAATATAGAATTGCAAAAGTAAACCATTTCGAGAGAAATAGTAACTAAAAGTTACGAAAATGCATAGAAATACGTGTCGAAAGTATAAATAAAATGCATAGTATAGGCACATATCAGTTGTTTACGTTAATTTCCGGGTTAAGTTAAGTCATTCTCGAAGGTAGTCGTGGTCCAAGTGTTGATGCGGAGATGCAAAGTTGGATGAATAAGGTTGATGGCCTTCTTGGTGAGTTGGGTCGTGGTCTTAAGGATGTACGGGATGAGGTGTTTACGAAGTGATCGTCACCAATTTCTAACTACTCAAGGTGGTGCACTAGTCCGTGATAGTAGGTTGTTGCGTGAAGACGCGAGTCAATGCTTGGCTGCGGTTAAGGCTCTCTCCCTGAAAGTCCTCAACTTTGAACAAGCTTTGGATGCTCAAGCTCGGAATATTGGGAGTTGTTTGGACTGCTTGTCGACATTGGAATATCGTACTATGCCCGAGTTTTTTAACCCGTTCATTATTAATCACCCCGAATAAATCTGCTATGGGCTTTGTTTTTCTCTCGTTTTGCGTGGGCCTCTGATTTGGTGGGTGTGCAGGAACCTCTTTTGGAGTCAGTTGTGGATGGATATTCGTCTCTACTTTTCTACCATATTCCCTTTTTTCTTTCCTTACCATAAACTACTTAGCATCTTATCTTTTGCTTAGCCCGTGACTATGTGGCCCAATTACTCTTATTTGTTTTTCATTCGGCCCAAAGGCTTCTCTATACATTCTGTATTCTTTAAATTCGGCCCATAGGCTTCAACTCTTGGTTGTGTGTCGTTTAAACATTCGTATCTTGTATGTGTATAATATTAGTTGTACTTGTGTGTTTCGTTATAATTGTATATATGAGGCATTAGCTTACTCTATTCATGTATAATCCCGCTTCTAATGTTCATTGAGGATTTTAAGATTATTTAACCATTGTATACCAAAATTGTATAAATAACTCGTGGTCTAGATTGTAGAACATGAATTAGATGTACGTTTTGGTAGAAAGAATCAAAATATAGATGTACATTTTGATACAAAGATATTTTTAAAAGTTAAATATTTTGGGCATGGAAATTATTATTGAATATTTTTTATTATATGGGTTGTATGGATTGTTTCTCCATTATTCCATATTCAGTTCCATATTCAAATATTTTATTGCCTTATTGGATTCTATAATTGTATATTATGTGGTAGTGATATTAGGTAATAATAAAAAAAATCATTCTATTTTTCTCACAATACTTAAATATATACATATATAGGGTGAGAGGGAAAATGGTAGTAAATAGAGAGCTCTATGACTGACACGTGTCATAGCGGTTCATCTTATATACTTATATATAGATATATGCCTATTTAATTGTTTTCTGACAAAAAGTGGTCGGGAGAACCTCGAGTTACTCCCCAGCGACTATGGCATGCATGTTTCTGTTGGGGCTGGTGTCCTTGACAGTTAGTATAATGACTTATTAAATCTCTTAAAGAATCACAAGGGCATACTATGGTATTATTATCGGTTGATCCACGTTTATCAATAACGGTTGGCTTGCTAGATAAGTTTGACGTTATTGTCATACGGATGGCGGTGATCAACTGGTCCTTATACGTCACACATATAGGGCACGTTTGAGAGATGTGAAGGTATGAAAATACAGTCACATTTATGCCGGATATGACTAAACAGTTAGTCAGAAGTATTGACAATTAAATTAGTCAATAAGATGTTGAGATTATTATTTAATACGGATTAAATAATTTTAAGCTAATACGGATTACATGATTAATTCGTAAATTAAATATAAACGGTTATATTTAATTAAATATTTAATTCGTGTATTAATATAAGCAGTTATATTAATTGACATAATTATACAATATCGTATTTTTATCAGACCATTATTAATGTACCGACTACATTAATATCTGATAACGTGTGTACGATTTATAATTAAATCCCGCGAATTATATTTTAGCATTAGGGTCGAATCACGTATTAGAATAAGGTAAGAGTGGAAAACCCACTCTCACCTTGACCTAATTTCGGCCGTGTATTACAAATAGAGAGGGTCTCTCTTTTTGTCAGGGACTCTTCCACGATTGATTACTGATAATCACATCTCAAGAAAATTAGGGTTTTGAGAACAGCTTTCCCAAAACCTAGATCTCACATCTGTAAAACCTCACAAAACTCTCCACATATTGCAAGGCAATTGGAGAGCATTTCTAGCACACGCGGCATCGTCTCAGACTAAGTCTTGGGTGCAAGTTATAGGAGAGAATTTACTTTAATTCCTGTTCTTAGGCCATTCGCACAAAGGACCTAAGGTTGTATTTCTTATTCGTCTTTTTCATCTTATGACTGACTATAAACGCATATGTATTTTTCGTTATAATCCTGTAAATTTTAGGGTGAATACATGTTTATTCCCCACAAGTGGTATCAGAGCCAAGGCCACGAAAATTTTACAATTGTGTTTTTCATAAGATGTTTTAAAACTGAAAATTTGCATCTCGTAAGATGTCTCGGCCGTGTGCCAATTTTGTGATAAATCAATCATGTTTTTCGATTTTAATTTGCATATTGTTGATTAATCGATATTTTTAACAGTATGTAAGTTTTTGTTGTTGTTTATTGTTGATTTACACGGTTAAAATCAATAATAACCACTCGTTTTTGTTTTAACTTTTAAACAGTCGATCGAACATTTTTTGGCTCGATCGAGCACTTTTTGCAGAAACCAGTCACTCGATCGCGCACTTTGTGACTCGATCGAGTACTTTGGATTCTACGGACGATTATATTTCTACTCGTTCGTAGTCTGCCTCGTTGACCCGTCACTCGATCGAGACTTGTTGTACTCGATTGAGTGACACTGTTCCTCGATCGATCATGTTTTAATTCGATCTAACAGTTGTCAGGGTATTTTTTTCCTTTTCTTAAAATTTAAGGTTTTCTGAAATTTTTTGTTTCGATCGAGTACCTGTTTTGCTCGATCGAACAACTCGTCTGGCACTGTTCCTCGATCGACCTCGCTTTAATTCGATCGAACAGTTTTAAGGGTATTTTAATTTTTTCTGAAAATTTTGGTTTTTTGAAATCCTTTGGGGTTCGATCGAGTATCTGTTTTACTCGATCGAGTAAAACCCAGTCTGTCAAGGTTACTCGATCGAGTACTCTAGTGACTCGATCGAGCAAACCCTGTTTTGGCAGATTTTTCGAAAATAAAGTTTTATTTTCGAAAATATTACACGTGAATAACAAGAGATTAAAGGTTGGTGACAAAGATCAAACTTACCTATGGCACTGCCGTATGGGACATATAAATGAGAAACGCGTAAAACAGCTCATACAGAATGGAGCTATCTCGGCCTTTGATTTCGAATTATATGGCACGTGTGAATCATGTCTCATCGGTAAGATGACTCGTATTTCCTTAAAAGGTGTTGGAATGCGCGCTGCCGACCTATTACGACTCATACATACGGATGTATGTGGACCTATGTCGATCAACGCACGGGAAGGCTATAGGTATTTCATCACTTTCACGGATGATTTGAGTAGATATGGCTATGTCTACTTAATGAAACATAAAAGTGAATCCTTTGACAAGTTCAAAGAATACCAGAATCGGGTACAGAACCAAATAGGAAGAAAGATTAAAGCACTACGATCTGATTGTGGTGGTGAGTATCTTTCTCATGAGATTGATCAACACCTTAAAGACTGTGGCATCGTTCTACAGTTGACTCCACCTGGAACACCGCAATTAAATGGTGTGTCCGAACAGAGAAATCGAACTCTACTTGATATGGTTCGATCCATGACGAGTCACACCGTTGTGCCTGATTCATTGTGGGGCTATGTTCTTTTGTCAGCCGCTCTTATACTTAACCGAAGTCCGTCTAAAGCTGTTGACAAGACTCCATACGAATTATGGAAGGGAACGGTCCCTAACTTGTCCTTTATTCGGATTTGGGGCTGCGAAGCTTATGTCAAATGGAGACACGAGGACAAGCTAGGCCCGCGATCGGTCAAGACATACTTTATAGACTATCCAAAAGGAACTTTTGATCATTACTTCTACTCGCCAACCGAACAACGTGTTTTTGTTGCGGCTAGTGCGACGTTCTTAGAGAAAGAATTTCTCGAGAACAAGTCGAGTAATAGAACCTTCGATCTACCGGAGATTCAAGAACCAACTATCGAGCAACCATTGGAGGAAGTAGTTCCTTCAAACTCGGCTGCGGTAGATATTCCTGAGGAACCTAGGAGGTCGGGAAGAGTCTCTATTCCTCCGGACAGATACATTGGTATGGTCAAGGAACATGACATAGATGACATCTTACTCCTAGAGGGTAATGAACCCACAACCTATAAAGGTGCCATGACTAATTCTGACTCAAAGCTATGGCTAGAAGCCATGCAATCCGAGATGGACTCCATGTATGAGAACAACGTGTGGGATCTTGTGGACCTACCTGCAAAGGTACGCCCCCTTCAATGCAAATGGCTTTACAAGATAAAGCATGCCGTGGAAGGACAACAAGATATTCACAAGGCACGTCTAGTTGCTAAAGGTTTCACCCAAGTGTCAGGCTTGCACTACGATGAGATCTTTGCAACCGTAGTCATGCTACGTTCCATTCGGATTATCTTAGCGATAGCCGCATTTCATTACTATGAAATCTGGCAGATGGATGTTAAAACCGCCTTCTTAAACGGTTATTTGGAGGAAGAGTTGTACATGGTACAGCCCGAGGGTTTTATTGATCCGGAACATCCTAAGAAGGTTTGAAAGCTTTAGCGTTCCATCTATGGACTTAAGCAAGCATCACGGAGTTAGAATCATCGCTTCGACCAAGTGATAAAAGAGAATGGGTTCATTCGATCAGTCGAGGATCCATGTCTCTATATCAAGTCGAGTGGGAGCAAGATTGTCTTCCTAGTACTGTATGTCGATGACATACTCTTGATTGGGAATGACATACCTCTCCTATCTTCGGTTAAAGCATGGTTGAAAAACCATTTCCAGACGAAAGATTTGGGAGAGGCACAGAGAATTTTGGGCATCCGTATCTACCGGGATAGATCACGACGGATGTTGTCTCTCAATCAGGAGTCTTATATAGATAAGATTCTAGAGAGATTCAGCATGACGAACTCCAAGAAAGGGTTCCTTCCTATGGCTACTGGGCTTCACTTGAGCAAGTCTCAAGAAGCTAAGACATTGGAAGAGAAAGAGCGCATGAGTCGGATTCCCTATGCTTCGGCTATAGGATCGATCATGTATGCCATGATATGCACACGTCCAGACGTTGCATATGCATTGAGTATGACGAGTCGATTCCAAGCTCATCCAGGTGAACAACACTGGATGGTCGTGAAAAACATTCTTAAGTACCTACGGAGGACTAAAGATTGGGGATTGAGTTATGGAGGCGACTCGACGCTCGGCACCACTGGTTACGCAGATGCTAGCTTCCAAACGGATTGAGACGACTCGAAATCTCAGTCTGGATTCGTTTTTACTCTTAATGGCGCTGCTGTCAGCTGGAAAAGTTCTAAACAAAGTGTTACATCAGATTCTGCAACTGAGTCCGAGTACTATGCCGCTTCGGAAGCAGCTAAGGAAGCAATATGGATGCGTCAATTCTTACAAGGACTATCAGTAGTACCTAGTTCGAATGACCCGATCACCGTTTATTGTGACAATAAAGGTGCCATCTTCCAAGCTAAGGAGCATAAGTCTAGCAACAAAGCTAGACATGTACAACGGAAAGCTCATCTAATCAGAGATTACGTGGAGCAAAAGGAGATATTTATTGATAAGATCGCTACGGATGACAACATAGCTGATCCTCTCACTAAAGCATTACCACGTGATAAGCATGAAGGGCACATTCATTCCATGAGAATTAAATGTGTTTCTGAGTTGTAGTACTCTTCTATGAATACATGTTATTATTCATTTTCTTGTGTACTCTTTTACAACCTCATCGTTATGATAATTTTATGTTTTGTTTTTCATGTGGAATTGTACGTCAATTTTGAACACCACAAAGTGAACTGATTAACATTACATCGTATTTAGTCCTTGATTACCCACTTGAGCTGATAACTCAGGTAATCATTTTGTGACGTTGGTTGATGGTGGGTTCAACGAGCCATAAGTCAAACAGTTGACTGACCAATCACAAAGGCGAGTTATACGGATATCTCGTAGGACACCCTGTGACAACGTTATGGAGTCCTAAATGTTTTATAACATTGGGTGCCGGGTCGTGGATAGGACCTCCATAGTGTTCCTTAGAGTCGAGTCTTTTGACTTTCAACTATCTCTTGAGATTAAGTCAGATTTTCGGTAACTTTGGTTTCTTTCCCACGGTCTTCCGTAACAGGGGCCAAGAGGATTTTTTCTGGGTTATTTCATGCTGCGCTTACATCTGCAAGATTCGAGTTAAGGGAAATATCTAAACCCTTATCAGGATTTTATCATTTCTCAGGGCCACTCGAGGAGGAGTAACTGAAATGCATGGTCATGCTCGAATACAGATTCGTTTTATCAGTTAAGTTACTCTCTAGTCGGGGAAACCACTCTTGATACAGATCGATTGTAAGATACTGTAACAACCCGACTCACCACTGTCGTAACACAAACCCAATAAGATGGGTGCACACTTTTGGGCCCATTATTTGTCATCACTTAAGCCCAAAAGCACAAGGTCTTGTTACTAAGTGGTGGACGGAAGCTATTATAAACATATCACAAGCCTCACATTCTACCAATGTGGAACAAATCTCCACACAATCTCATATTTTTACCATGTGGAACAACTTTCATCTTATACTCTTGGGGTGTTACAGATACGACCTTTGCGAATGCGGTTTGCAAATTGTCTTACATTGAGTGGGAGAATTTTTAAAAGGATATGAGAATCGATTATCGCACCTACACTTGTACGGACAAGTGAGAGTTTGTTGGAGCTGGTGTCCTCCACATATAGTGTGATAACGTCATTGCACATACCCTTGTACGGACAAGTGGGAGATTGTTGGGGCTTGTGTCCTTGACAGTTAGTACAATGACTTATTAAATCTCTTAAAGGATCACAAGGGCATACTATGGTATTATTATCAGTTGATCCACGTTTATCAATAACGGTTGGCTTGCTAGATAAGTTTGACGTTATTGTCATACGGATGGCGGTGATCAACTGGTCCCTATACGTCACACCTATAGGACACGTTTGAGAGATGTGAAGGTATGAAAATACAGTCACATTTATGCCGGATATGACTAAACAGTTAGTCAGAGATATTGACTATTAAATTAGTCAATAAGATGTTGAGATTATTATTTAATACTGATTAAATAATTTTAAGCTAATACGGATTACATGATTAATTCGTAAATTAAATATAAACGGTTATATTTAATTAAATATTTAATTCGTGTATTAATATAAGCAGTTATATTAATTGACATAATTATACAATATCGTATTTTTATCAGACCATTATTAATGTACCGACTACATTAATATCTGATAACGTGTGTACGATTTATAATTAAATCCCGCGAATTATATTTTAGCATTAGGGTCGAATCACGTATTAGAATAAGGTAAGAGTGGAAAACCCACTCTCACCTTGACCTAATTTCGGCCGTGTATTACAAATAGAGAGGGACTCTCTTTTTGTCAGGGACTCTTCCACGACTGATTACTGATAATCACATCTCAAGAAAATTAGGGTTTTGAGAACAGCTTTCCCAAAACCTAGATCTCACATCTGTAAAACCTCACAAAACTCTCCCCATATTGCAAGGCAATTGGAGAGCATTTCTAGCACGCGGCATCGTCTCAGACTAAGTCTTGGGTGCAAGTTATAGGAGAGAATTTACTTTAATTCCTGTTCTTAGGCCATTCGCACAAAGGACCTAAGGTTGTATTTCTTATTCGTCTTTTTCATCTTATGACTGACTATAAACGCATATGTATTTTTCGTTATAATCCTGTAAATTTTAGGGTGAATACATGTTTATTCCCCACAAGTGGTATCAGAGCCAAGGCCACGAAAATTTTACAATTGTGTTTTTCATAAGATGTTTTAAAACTGAAAATTTGCATCTCGTAAGATGTCTCGGCCGTGTGCCAATTTTGTGATAAATCAATCATGTTTTTCGATTTTAATTTGCATATTGTTGATTAATCGATATTTTTAACAGTATGTAAGTTTTTGTTGTTGTTTATTGTTGATTTACACGGTTAAAATCAATAATAACCACTCGTTTTTGTTTTAACTTTTAAACAGTCGATCGAACATTTTTTGGCTCGATCGAGCACTTTTTGCAGAAACCAGTCACTCGATCGCGCACTTTGTGACTCGATCGAGTACTTTGGATTCTACGGACGATTATATTTCTACTCGTTCGTAGTCTGCCTCGTTGACCCGTCACTCGATCGAGACTTGTTGTACTCGATTGAGTGACACTGTTCCTCGATCGATCATGTTTTAATTCGATCTAACAGTTGTCAGGGTATTTTTTTCCTTTTCTTAAAATTTAAGGTTTTCTGAAATTTTTTGTTTCGATCGAGTACCTGTTTTGCTCGATCGAACAACTCGTCTGGCACTGTTCCTCGATCGACCTCGCTTTAATTCGATCGAACAGTTTTCAGGGTATTTTAATTTTTTCTGAAAATTTTGGTTTTTTGAAATCCTTTGGGGTTCGATCGAGTATCTGTTTTACTCGATCGAGTAAAACCCAGTCTGTCAAGGTTACTCGATCGAGTACTCTAGTGACTCGATCGAGCAAACCCTGTTTTGGCAGATTTTTCGAAAATAAAGTTTTATTTTCGAAAATATTACACGTGAATAACAAGAGATTAAAGGTTGGTGACAAAGATCAAACTTACCTATGGCACTGCCGTATGGGACATATAAATGAGAAACGCGTAAAACAGCTCATACAGAATGGAGCTATCTCGGCCTTTGATTTCGAATTATATGGCACGTGTGAATCATGTCTCATCGGTAAGATGACTCGTATTTCCTTAAAAGGTGTTGGAATGCGCGCTGCCGACCTATTACGACTCATACATACGGATGTATGTGGACCTATGTCGATCAACGCACGGGAAGGCTATAGGTATTTCATCACTTTCACGGATGATTTGAGTAGATATGGCTATGTCTACTTAATGAAACATAAAAGTGAATCCTTTGACAAGTTCAAAGAATACCAGAATCGGGTACAGAACCAAATAGGAAGAAAGATTAAAGCACTACGATCTGATTGTGGTGGTGAGTATCTTTCTCATGAGATTGATCAACACCTTAAAGACTGTGGCATCGTTCTACAGTTGACTCCACCTGGAACACCGCAATTAAATGGTGTGTCCGAACAGAGAAATCGAACTCTACTTGATATGGTTCGATCCATGACGAGTCACACCGTTGTGCCTGATTCATTGTGGGGCTATGTTCTTTTGTCAGCCGCTCTTATACTTAACCGAAGTCCGTCTAAAGCTGTTGACAAGACTCCATACGAATTATGGAAGGGAACGGTCCCTAACTTGTCCTTTATTCGGATTTGGGGCTGCGAAGCTTATGTCAAATGGAGACACGAGGACAAGCTAGGCCCGCGATCGGTCAAGACATACTTTATAGACTATCCAAAAGGAACTTTTGATCATTACTTCTACTCGCCAACCGAACAACGTGTTTTTGTTGCGGCTAGTGCGACGTTCTTAGAGAAAGAATTTCTCGAGAACAAGTCGAGTAATAGAACCTTCGATCTACCGGAGATTCAAGAACCAACTATCGAGCAACCATTGGAGGAAGTAGTTCCTTCAAACTCGGCTGCGGTAGATATTCCTGAGGAACCTAGGAGGTCGGGAAGAGTCTCTATTCCTCCGGACAGATACATTGGTATGGTCAAGGAACATGACATAGATGACATCTTACTCCTAGAGGGTAATGAACCCACAACCTATAAAGGTGCCATGACTAATTCTGACTCAAAGCTATGGCTAGAAGCCATGCAATCCGAGATGGACTCCATGTATGAGAACAACGTGTGGGATCTTGTGGACCTACCTGCAAAGGTACGCCCCCTTCAATGCAAATGGCTTTACAAGATAAAGCATGCCGTGGAAGGACAACAAGATATTCACAAGGCACGTCTAGTTGCTAAAGGTTTCACCCAAGTGTCAGGCTTGCACTACGATGAGATCTTTGCAACCGTAGTCATGCTACGTTCCATTCGGATTATCTTAGCGATAGCCGCATTTCATTACTATGAAATCTGGCAGATGGATGTTAAAACCGCCTTCTTAAACGGTTATTTGGAGGAAGAGTTGTACATGGTACAGCCCGAGGGTTTTATTGATCCGGAACATCCTAAGAAGGTTTGAAAGCTTTAGCGTTCCATCTATGGACTTAAGCAAGCATCACGGAGTTAGAATCATCGCTTCGACCAAGTGATAAAAGAGAATGGGTTCATTCGATCAGTCGAGGATCCATGTCTCTATATCAAGTCGAGTGGGAGCAAGATTGTCTTCCTAGTACTGTATGTCGATGACATACTCTTGATTGGGAATGACATACCTCTCCTATCTTCGGTTAAAGCATGGTTGAAAAACCATTTCCAGACGAAAGATTTGGGAGAGGCACAGAGAATTTTGGGCATCCGTATCTACCGGGATAGATCACGACGGATGTTGTCTCTCAATCAGGAGTCTTATATAGATAAGATTCTAGAGAGATTCAGCATGACGAACTCCAAGAAAGGGTTCCTTCCTATGGCTACTGGGCTTCACTTGAGCAAGTCTCAAGAAGCTAAGACATTGGAAGAGAAAGAGCGCATGAGTCGGATTCCCTATGCTTCGGCTATAGGATCGATCATGTATGCCATGATATGCACACGTCCAGACGTTGCATATGCATTGAGTATGACGAGTCGATTCCAAGCTCATCCAGGTGAACAACACTGGATGGTCGTGAAAAACATTCTTAAGTACCTACGGAGGACTAAAGATTGGGGATTGAGTTATGGAGGCGACTCGACGCTCGGCACCACTGGTTACGCAGATGCTAGCTTCCAAACGGATTGAGACGACTCGAAATCTCAGTCTGGATTCGTTTTTACTCTTAATGGCGCTGCTGTCAGCTGGAAAAGTTCTAAACAAAGTGTTACATCAGATTCTGCAACTGAGTCCGAGTACTATGCCGCTTCGGAAGCAGCTAAGGAAGCAATATGGATGCGTCAATTCTTACAAGGACTATCAGTAGTACCTAGTTCGAATGACCCGATCACCGTTTATTGTGACAATAAAGGTGCCATCTTCCAAGCTAAGGAGCATAAGTCTAGCAACAAAGCTAGACATGTACAACGGAAAGCTCATCTAATCAGAGATTACGTGGAGCAAAAGGAGATATTTATTGATAAGATCGCTACGGATGACAACATAGCTGATCCTCTCACTAAAGCATTACCACGTGATAAGCATGAAGGGCACATTCATTCCATGAGAATTAAATGTGTTTCTGAGTTGTAGTACTCTTCTATGAATACATGTTATTATTCATTTTCTTGTGTACTCTTTTACAACCTCATCGTTATGATAATTTTATGTTTTGTTTTTCATGTGGAATTGTACGTCAATTTTGAACACCACAAAGTGAACTGATTAACATTACATCGTATTTAGTCCTTGATTACCCACTTGAGCTGATAACTCAGGTAATCATTTTGTGACGTTGGTTGATGGTGGGTTCAACGAGCCATAAGTCAAACAGTTGACTGACCAATCACAAAGGCGAGTTATACGGATATCTCGTAGGACACCCTGTGACAACGTTATGGAGTCCTAAATGTTTTATAACATTGGGTGCCGGGTCGTGGATAGGACCTCCATAGTGTTCCTTAGAGTCGAGTCTTTTGACTTTCAACTATCTCTTGAGATTAAGTCAGATTTTCGGTAACTTTGGTTTCTTTCCCACGGTCTTCCGTAACAGGGGCCAAGAGGATTTTTTCTGGGTTATTTCATGCTGCGCTTACATCTGCAAGATTCGAGTTAAGGGAAATATCTAAACCCTTATCAGGATTTTATCATTTCTCAGGGCCACTCGAGGAGGAGTAACTGAAATGCATGGTCATGCTCGAATACAGATTCGTTTTATCAGTTAAGTTACTCTCTAGTCGGGGAAACCACTCTTGATACAGATCGATTGTAAGATACTGTAACAACCCGACTCACCACTGTCGTAACACAAACCCAATAAGATGGGTGCACACTTTTGGGCCCATTATTTGTCATCACTTAAGCCCAAAAGCACAAGGTCTTGTTACTAAGTGGTGGACGGAAGCTATTATAAACATATCACAAGCCTCACATTCTACCAATGTGGAACAAATCTCCACACAATCTCATATTTTTACCATGTGGAACAACTTTCATCTTATACTCTTGGGGTGTTACAGATACGACCTTTGCGAATGCGGTTTGCAAATTGTCTTACATTGAGTGGGAGAATTTTTAAAAGGATATGAGAATCGATTATCGCACCTACACTTGTACGGACAAGTGAGAGTTTGTTGGAGCTGGTGTCCTCCACATATAGTGTGATAACGTCATTGCACATACCCTTGTACGGACAAGTGGGAGATTGTTGGGGCTTGTGTCCTTGACAGTTAGTACAATGACTTATTAAATCTCTTAAAGGATCACAAGGGCATACTATGGTATTATTATCAGTTGATCCACGTTTATCAATAACGGTTGGCTTGCTAGATAAGTTTGACGTTATTGTCATACGGATGGCGGTGATCAACTGGTCCCTATACGTCACACCTATAGGACACGTTTGAGAGATGTGAAGGTATGAAAATACAGTCACATTTATGCCGGATATGACTAAACAGTTAGTCAGAGATATTGACTATTAAATTAGTCAATAAGATGTTGAGATTATTATTTAATACTGATTAAATAATTTTAAGCTAATACGGATTACATGATTAATTCGTAAATTAAATATAAACGGTTATATTTAATTAAATATTTAATTCGTGTATTAATATAAGCAGTTATATTAATTGACATAATTATACAATATCGTATTTTTATCAGACCATTATTAATGTACCGACTACATTAATATCTGATAACGTGTGTACGATTTATAATTAAATCCCGCGAATTATATTTTAGCATTAGGGTCGAATCACGTATTAGAATAAGGTAAGAGTGGAAAACCCACTCTCACCTTGACCTAATTTCGGCCGTGTATTACAAATAGAGAGGGACTCTCTTTTTGTCAGGGACTCTTCCACGACTGATTACTGATAATCACATCTCAAGAAAATTAGGGTTTTGAGAACAGCTTTCCCAAAACCTAGATCTCACATCTGTAAAACCTCACAAAACTCTCCCCATATTGCAAGGCAATTGGAGAGCATTTCTAGCACACGCGGCATCGTCTCAGACTAAGTCTTGGGTGCAAGTTATAGGAGAGAATTTACTTTAATTCCTGTTCTTAGGCCATTCGCACAAAGGACATAAGGTTGTATTTCTTATTCGTGTTTTTCATCTTATGACTATAAACGCATATGTATTTTTCGTTATAATCCTGTAAATTTTAGGGTGAATACATGTTTATTCCCCACAGTTTCATGTATGACATGTAGTGCTATCTGGGATGATATGAGTGCTAGCGGGCGATGTCTAATCTTGACATGATCACATTTATCGTTTAGCTGGTTCAGACATTTATCTTATTGTTATTCGTGAGATATGATTTCCCCGTTTGTATTGTTTATACTTGAACTTATAGACTTATCTATGTTGCTTTTCATTTCCACATATTGTAGTACTTTGAATTCTCGCGATGTTTTATATCATGTCTAAAGTTTTATTTTCGCGCAAATTTCCGCTTGTTGCATGTTTATATTTTTGTATTATCGCGGGGGTTCACAAATAATATCTTATTACTATAACAGTAACACCAACTAATTGAGTACCCAAAATCACGGACTTACCACAAGGCGTCTATACGCCGACGACAAGAGAGATCCGACTTGACACATTCACATTCTCCCTATACTCATCCCGGAGTATAGGAGTCACGACAAGGTGCCAATGATGGTGAGAGGTGGAGGAATAAGACAAAGGATGAGATAGAGGATATGATTAGGTTTTTAGAGAAAAAGGAGAAAATGAAAGAAGTTTAAAGAAAATAAATGATTTAAGCCGAAGTCCGGAACGCTTTAAGTTCCTGACACGCAGGTACTCGGTTGAGTACCTGACATACTCGGCCGAGTACGCCGCACTCGATCGAGTACCTTGATACTCGGTCGAGTGACCCCTACTAGGCCGAGTATTCAGTCCTCATTCGTCACGACACAAAGCAACCTCCTATCTCTACCTCTCATTAGGGATCTGTGCGATCAAAGATCAGTCAACAAGTCCTTAACAAAACGGGTATTACAATGATTCTATAGAAGAGTTGTTGATTTTCGTTCTATAAATAGAGTTAATTTCAAGGTAAGAAATCCAGAGAAACAAGTACAGCAAATATGTGTCACCTTCCTAATACTTATATACTATTATTAACCAAGAAGGTCGATAAGAGGCAAAACAATATTTAGAATAGAGCCTACTCCCGAGAATAACATCTCCACATTTTAGGCAAGGATAGTATTCTTGAAATTTATCTAAACTGATATCAACCCAAACTGATTCGTATTTCATTCAAAATAGCACAAATCGATTAAAGTGGTTAATCAGAATCAGAATGAACTTGATCCAAATTGAAATGAAACTAAAATAAAATCAACCCAATTAACATCAAACTTATCCTCTTTTTATAAAAGGAAGGACATTTCAAGCGTTGTGATTGGCTGAATCTTTTTTTTTTACTCAAAAAGCAACCCCGCGTCTCCTCCAAACAATTAATTACTCTCTCTCCTCCAAACAATTAATTACTCTCTCTCTCCTCCAAACAATTAATTACTCTCTCTCCACATTTTCTCCAACTTATTTTAATTTTAGTTGTGTAATTTAGTGATTTAATGTCTAATTATAATGTCGAATGTATAATTATTATACCATATTGTATTATATAATTAAAAATTACAAATTAAAAATTACAAATAATTACATGTCAAACAATTTAATTACAGCTAAACAAACACATTTCAATTTCAACTGATAAAATGTAATCTCTAAGATCGATGCTATATCCCTTAATCATCGTGATAATATTAAAAATTTCGATGTCTTTGTACCTGCATCAAATACACACAAAACAATTATTATATATTAATATAGAGATTTCGTAAATTTTAATTGAGAATATATATCTTATTATAAAAAGCGTGTAGAATGAAAATAATTGGTTCACATAATTTTCGTAATCCCTTATATATAAAAGGAATAACTTTTCTTGCATTTTCATTAGTTGCTTAATTTTAGGAAACTAAAAGCCCTTCTTTCTCACAGTGTCGCACCACTTACACAATGAGGTTTATTTTTCTTCATTTTGCTTTTCTCCATTTAACATTCTAAAGTTACAAATAATTTTTATCTTCATAATAAAAAAACCAACTTTACTCCAAATTCAAAAATAAAAAAAATCACTAAAATTCAACCCAGAAACATAAAATTTAACAATATTAAAAAAAAGTTGGACGATTAGAGGTAATTAAAAAATATTTAAATAAAAAATTAAAGTAGTCATATAGAAGTATAAAAAACGAAAAAAAAATATACAAAGAGTTAAAAATTAACAAAAAAACGTATATCTAAAAAAATGAAAAAAAATACAGGAGGAGATAAAAATCAACAAAAAAAACGTAGATTAAAAATAAAAAACGTCAAAGATTTTTGAATAGGATCAAATAAACCCAACCCATAAAATTAACAAAAAAATACTCCAAATCTATGATTTTCGAGAAAATATAACAACCTTCAAGAATTAGTCAATTAAAACTAGGATATAATAATAATATTAACATCAGGTAAAAGATGGTCTTTAATAACAATACATTATTATTTTCTTTATAAAATCATCCACAAATCTTTATACTATAAAGGCTAAAGATTTTAAGAGACCGTGATTGACTTCTTAAAATTAGCAGTCAAAATGACTTTTCATATCCCTCCACCCCACTAGTAAAAACAGTTTCTATCATTTTGCTTTCATTTAAAGAGTAAGTTATTTAAAGGGTAAGTTATATAAATACACTACAATTAATTTATCTATTTTATATGGTTTAAATTTATTTAATAAAGTTTGATTAATTATATCTATTTATAATAAATCTTTTAAAAAAAATTAATTATACAAGCAAATCAATTATTTGGAGTCAAAATCACCCAAATTGATAATTTATATTTTTTCACTTAAGTTCATATAGAATTATATTTGCATTAATTAATCAATATATTTACGAAATTTTTAGAAACAAAACCGTACATTTTTTGTACGGGCATAAAACTAGTTTAAGTGAAAGATACCGAGTCACCTTTTAGGGTTTAGTAGATCTAGACTAGGGATGGCAATGGATCCTGGATCCGGTCCAGATCCGTAAGACCCGACCCTGATGGATCGGATCTGGATCTTATTTTTTCAGACCCGTTGGATCCGGGTCAGATCTGGATCCACTACTTTTAAAACGGATTTGGATCTAGATTCTCTTACGCAGACCCTGAAGGATCCAGATTCCGATCCTGGACCCGTTTTCATAGTAAAAACAAGAAGTTTTCATAGTAAAAACTAGGTATCTTGTTTCTTGATTTGTGTTTCGATTACTTGGTCATAATAATTACTAGTTGTAATATTTGATTGAACATAATTGCCACGCTACTAGCTACTTTTTCATTTTATTATATTTCGGTAAATGGATATCAATAGTGTTATGACTTATGACTTGTGAGCTTTTTTTTATAATGTGAGGCTATAAACTTGGACCCATTACGGGCCCGGATCCGACCCAGATTCGTTGGATCTGGATCTGGATCTCACATATTTGGACCCGTTGGATCTGGATCCAGGGTATACAATGCGGATCTGGATCTGGATCCTACTGAACCCGGTCCAGATCCGACCCGTTGTCATCCCTAATCTAGACCCTACCAATTCAATGTTCAGTCCATGGAACCAAACCGAATAACCCGTTCAGAGGTGTACTCACATAATCGAATCAGCGTTTCCCCTAATTCTCATTGCCATTCCCCAATGAAATTCAGCAAGTCGCCGGTAATCGAACTGACAGTCGGAAACTCAACACTGACTCTGCAACAAGATAATGCCTCAATGCACGTGGGCACCTCCGTCTGGCCCTGTTCCCTCGTCCTCACTAAATTCCTCGACCGTTGGTCTCCTTCTTCAAACCCTAACGACAACCAATACTCTTCCCTCCTCGATTTCTGCAACAAGCGCGGTATCGAACTTGGCGCCGGTTGTGGCGCTGTCGGTATGGGAATTTACCTCCTTGGTCTTCACGACGTCGTTTTGACTGATATTGCTCCTGTTATGCCTGCGCTTAAGCATAACTTGAAGAAAAATAAGCAGGTTTTGAATAAGTCATTGAAGACTGCTCAGATGTATTGGGCTAATTCCACACAGGTAATTCTCCAAATGCGCACATTCTTTTGTAACACCTCATATTCATTACTTATTTGTACATATGGTCTGCAGTAAATATATGCCTAGACTTTTAAATTCAAGTGTTCATGTTCTTACTTCTTAGTGTACCCTTGGGTGATTTCGTGGATTTAACTTGTAAGGGGTTTGTGCAGATGAAGGCGTTGTCGCCGCCGTTTGATTTTGTTTTGGCGGCCGACGTGGTATATTTGGAGGACACTGTAAAGCCCCTAGTGGAGACAATGTTCGAGTTGGTGAAAGATGATGGGGTTGTTTTGTTAGGGTATCAAATTAGGTGTCCTGAAGCAGATGTCTTGTTTTGGGAGATGGTTAGGGAGGTTTTCGAGATTCAGAAGGTTAAAAAAGAGGACTTGCATCCCGATTATGCATATGAGGAGACTGACGTTTATATTTTTAGGAAGAAGAAGGCGAATACTCCTATCATGTAAGATAATTTTTTTTTACTTAATTCACTGTATGCAAGTGTTAGCTTAAGTTGCGAGCTTGGTTTGAAAGTGCTGCCTCTTGTTTGGGCTTGTTTGTTCGGATGCCTTCCTTTTGTCAAATCAGTCCAACAAGTGTTAAAGATAGGCTTTAGTCCTTGTCTCATAATTCTATATTGGGTTTAGCTCCCATCGGTCTCCTTCGGCTCCCTCCCTGTCTCCTCTTCCTTGGCTGCTCTACTCATAATTATGTGATTATTGATAAATTGAGTGCTATCTTGTTGGGTGACGTCTATGGTTTAAGGCCGGAGAAGAAGAGTAGATGATCTACCATGGTTACTAATTGAAACCTACTCACTGCAATGTGACAAATTCTGCACATACCCATTATTTGTCACAATGTCACCCAAACAGCATTCTTTTCTTTGAAGCTGTAGGTAATTTTTCTTGGCGAGATACATATGATATAATGTTGGGATACTAATAAAGGGGGTATGATGCTAGAAAAACCTAGGGTTTGTTTTTTTCGTATCTCTTTCTTTCTGTTGCTGGTTGACTCTGATCTTTATTCTTAAATGAATTCTTTGATTTTCGGATGTGTACTTCGGTGTTAGAAATGGATTTTAACTGTGTGAGGTGAACAGAGATTTAAGCATGGCATGACTATCTGAGCTTGTGAAGTACTAGCAAAAAGAGTCTGTTTTGCTTTCCTTTTTTTGCGGACTGCTTGTTTGTCCTAGGAATTCTGTTTACAAGTGAAAATTGAATCAATATAGATGTATGGTTTGTGGGCTAGGTGAGTACTACTTCATGGTTTTGTACATGTTTGATGTCTAGTGATGTTATGTACACATGGCCCTATGGTTTGTGGGCTACGTCTTTACTGATTATATAGATCAAGGATCATATCACGAAACTGTCATGGCCCTTGTGGGACTTTGCAGCTACTAACATATTAATTGGATTTGGAGGGACAGTAGATTATTTGGTGTTGGTAGGGGGAATGATATGCAATTGCCATTTACTTTTGTTAAATTATCTTAGAATAGACAACTTGGCAATCTCCTGATTTGTAATATGCTTACCGGGTTAGTTTCTTATTAATCTTTCATTCGGCTTGTTTCTGAACAATCTGTTAGACCGATTGCCACTAATTTGATCTGAATGTTTTTGTCTAACGTTTTTGTCAAATAAGTATTTCAAACTATTAGTCTGATGTAGGGAGTAGCTTTTAACGAACCTTTCTTGTGCTTGTTGCAGAAACGAAATAACAATTTGATCAGAATCATTTTATTGCCACTTAACGTTTTTGTCAAATAACAATTTCAAATTGTTCTTCTGATGTAGCTTTTAACGAACTTTCTTGTGCTTGTTGCAGAAATGAAACAATAACCTCGGAAAAGGATTGTAATGCTTAAACAAAGAAAATTTGCCCCAGGTTTGTGTAAACCTTGTTTTGCCTTCTTAGCACCAAGCAATCAACTTTCGCAATACTTCTTTATGGATTTTGAGTTCACTTTCTGGAAATTGACACTGCTGTTCGAGACTTAAAACTTGATATTGAAGTTGTCTCTTATTTGAAAGACAACTGTACTACTGTAGTAGTATCGGCGTAATAAATGTGTAAATTTAGTTACAGCCTAAGTTTGTTAAACAATATAGTGAGATATATTGAAAGTGTACTATTATATAATTATTCTTATAGAATCCACAGTTTATGGGTGCTGAATACATTTATTCCCCTAAAGGCCTACATATTCTGAATAATCTTGCTATGTACTATTATATAATTATTCTTATAAGTATCTCACATTATACTCTTCTGAAAATTAGTCATCTTACTCTGACTGATATGGGTGATGGTGGTTTATAGACTTTTTTTTTCACAGGCCAATTTAATTGACATTTTTGATGAATTTAGTTCAATATGCTTGTTGCACATTATTCCCATTTTCAATGGAGGGAAGCACTCGATATCCTTTGACTTAGGAATCAAATAAAGAAAATAAATGTGTACTTAATACATATTTTTCTAGTGGAGATCACCTGTCCCACTTTTATGTCTCTTCTTGTGTCGCATTCCCTTAAGATCTTGACTCATCACACTAAAAATAATAAAAATGGTAATATTATATCTCAATATGTTAATGTGTCATTATGAGAAGTAATGGGACACCGAGGATCTGCTCCGATATTTTCCAAACGCATCCAATATATTCATTACATAGTTCTTTTTTTGGCATACTCAACTTTTACACAGTTACAATTACCAACCTAGCCTTATCCCATTACTCTCATCAACCACTACCCTAACTCACCACCTACCCTCATCTAAGGCAACCACCCTATACAGCACACACCACCACAAAACAACTCTACCACCACCCAAACCCACCACCAACCACCTCAAAAAGCCAAAAATAAATCTACCGTCGCTGATCCGCAGGAAATAAATACCCACTCCTTGAAATACCGTCGTACTAATGCACCTCACCCACCAAAAATCCCCCCCACAAGGTTGTTTCCGGCAAGGAGGGGGTGGTCTTGGGGAAGGAAAGGACGTTTCCGGTAGGAAGTTGATTTTTTCTGGAGGATGAAGGCAGGTGGGGTTGCTGGGCTGTGTGGAGGGTGAGGATGGTGACTCGTAAGGGTGAGAGTTGCGGGGGGTAAATTACCTTTAATGTAAATTTCACCTTTTAAAAATAAATAAGCAAATCAAGCGACACTAAATGTAAAGAATCTATTGAATGACACGGAGTATTGGAGTCCGCCAAGTAATATCATCCATGATTAAAACATCTATTTGGGCTGCCTTTGAACCAAATATCTCTTTTTTCATATGGAATAAACATGCCAAGCTCTTCTCTTAGCTTAATCAGATTCATTGCCAGCTTCTCCAATGTTTTCTTATGGAAGAGTTATGGTTATGGGCTACCCGGTTCTATTATTACAACCTATTAGTACCTCTTAGACAAACAGGAATTTGGAGTATTGATAAATTTATTCATAATGTCGTAAGAAATAGGTTGGAACAATACAAGAGTTACGAAACTTGTTTTTATGTATTCTAACCTTTGCCTTATATTTGCATATTACAACTGATTATAAGTGTGAGGAATTTAAAAATGAAAAATGGAAAGTTGAGCCTGATAGAGCTTGGAGGATTCATTAGCTAAGCTTCAAGAGATGACTTGGGAAAGTTTGGAAGGTAGGACTAATGGTTAAAGACTTGAAGCAAAGATCATGATCAATTTTCTGTTATGTGGCTAGTTATTTACTTCTCTTGCTTTTTTCGATTTTTCAAAAGACATGTAGCAGAAAGAGATCAGGAGACTGATCAATTTATTTTCTTAATAAAACACCCACATACGCAAAATAGAGAGAATCACGAAGATGAATCTCGTATGTGAATTTATTGTATTACGAATCCCGTAACTCGATCCTCAAGCGTGTTTGCGTGTACAAAGCTTCTTCCTCCAAAAGAGCCGTTTGTTTCTGTGTTGATTCACAGGAGTTGAGTTTAGGAGTGATGAGTTTTAAAGTTGCTTTGCTGACTGAGCTGGTGCCCTTTGTTTTCTTTGTAACAACGAGCGTTAAAAGTGGTAGTCATCCATCGTTATCGTGAAATTTTAGAAGTGTTCCTTTTATCAAATTTTAGGTGTGAATTTCTTATTTGGCGGTTAACTTGTACCATACCACGGACTTACTTGAGGTAAGGGAAACCTATTAGACAGTAGTCAAGGATAATGAAGCAAGGGGGTTTATTACATGAAAATAATGAGATAATTATCAGTTGCTTTCAGCTTATTACATTCAGATGTTATTCTAAACAATTGTGTGCATTAAATGAAAACATTATTCGATTCCCTATATACACTTAAAATACAAATATATCATTCTATTATTTTTTATACCCCGAAAAATGGGTGGCTGTCTTATATTCTGTTGATTTGATTTTTACTTCCTAAGAAAATTAGTCAGTAATGCTTATCATCCTTATGTTGGTAAAGAAGAATGGCCTGGTGCTTTTCGTTATCAGGTACTATGTTAAATGATTATGATCGGAACTATCAAGGGCAGCAAAATGGGAATACAACTGTGGGATCTGTCCCTGTGTCGTTACTTCTCTGCTCAAAGGAAATAATAGAGGTTTGACTATAGTACTCGCCAGTTTCGTTTCTCATACCTGCATTTGCTGTCTTCCCGCTTAGCTTCAAGATGGAACCGCATTGTCTGGGTTGGGTTTGGTAGAATACTTTGGAGACGACTAGTTCTCCATCCTTTTCCTCTTCATCAATGCCCAAATGGTACTGATGCATTACCCAGCTCGTCTTTTGGGGTTTCCTCTGTTTGCCATAGTTGGTGTAAAGCACCAAGATCTTCTTGTAACCCCTCACCTTGCCATTGATGAGAACAGGTCGGGTTTTCCCTGTTTTGTGCCAACGGGTCTCACTGCCATCCTCATCTGTGTGTACCTTTCTCCGCTTTCTTGTTCCTGTGGTGTATGCTTTAGATGGACGATGGAAGAAATGACGGATTTGCCCGTCTTTGTTTACTCCTGCATTATGCATTTAGTTCCAAAATTAGTTGGCAATTTTGTTCATTTAACATCACCTGATACCTGAGAAGTTACTCCAATAGAAGTTACTCCCTAATTTTATAGTACAAGTTAGAGTAACAAAGGGTAAAAGACAGCTTGAGCATATGGCCAAAGTTGCACCCTTTGCAAACCATGTTTGTATGAACAAATACTGTATTTAATTTTTATGGGTCCCTCAAATTGATGGCTACAAATATGATGTTTTTTTCTCAGAATGGTGGAAGGTCACACTCCATTTAGGGTGGAGTAGGGGATTGGCATATTATATCCAAACTAGTAATTTTAATTTTACACACTATTCACAAGTAAGTATTTAATTTTGGTTTCCGTTCAATGCATAAGTTCAAATATATTTATGTGAGATTTTGTTTGGTTCGTTTTTATGAGAACATTAAAAATATCTAACTTTTATAATTTTTACAAATAGGTAACAAACGTTATTTACTGTATAAAACACGCGTTGTCAAATGTGAAAAGGTAAAGTGGTAGTTTGGATATGAAATTATGAATGGAGGAAGTATATGAGATCTACGATTATACTTCATTCATTTACTCCACTCTACCACTTACTATTTTGTACATTATTTTCTTCAATTTCGATTTCCTCTCAATACATACGTGAAAATATATTCATGTGTGATCATGTTTGATCCGTCTTTACGAATGTATTAACAATATCTAACTTTTATCATTTTTGCAAATAAATAGCTAACGATATTTACCGTCTAAAATAAGTGTTGAAAAATGTTAAAAATTAAAGTGGTAGAGTCGAGATGCGAAGAATGTAGAAGTTATGATGCAAACCGAATTCTTATTTGCAACAGTACTGTCCTTCGCAAGCTTGTGACGGACCGTTTTCTTTCACAAAATACTCACTTTTTCTCTCTCTCCGACACTATTCATGTGGTTCCATTTCTCCACTAACTCTTTTGTATCCATTTTATCTCACAAAATATCCGTCACAAATGGTGGGTCGTCACAAGCAAGCCTTACGGTAAGAGTAATGGGTTTGCGTACTTTTTCCTTAGGCATGCATTATGAGTTATGACTTTAGTTGCGAGTGTGAAATCAAAATACGCTATACTTGTTATTCATCATTTAGAGGGTGTGGGTTAAACTAGTTTTAAATAGATGAGACAATTTATTGCTATTCTCTACTCATTATGCTTTTAATTCGTTTTGAGTTTAAGATAGATCTACTTGTGAAGCTTTTGTGATAATAAGGCCTAGGTGTACTAATATTATTTTGACGAGTAGTTAGGATTGGGATCAGGCGGGGATCGAGCTTAACCTCAAGCTTACAAATGTATACTTCTTCTTAACTGATTCTCTTCCAGCCCCTCAGGTCGATCGGTTGTTTTCCAAAAATGTATACTCAGATATTATTGGATTTTTTTTTTTTTTTTTTTTTTTTTGGTAGATATTATTGGATTTTTAGAGACTCCCCCAACTCAACCGACTCTTGCAATGTGTCGAGATAGTTGTTTTTATTTCTTAAGCCTCTGTTTTTTTGCATTACGGTCACCTCTTTTTAGCTTCAGTTTAGAACTTATACAGGTTTAGTTTAGAAAAGTTCAGATCATATATGTCAATTAAACAAAAGAAGTCCAAAAAATTCATATCCTATAAATTCTATAAATTCAAATTTTATAAATTTAGTTTAAAAAGTGCACTTTAGTTTATACCCACTTTTAAATAAGTTTAGATCTTATAAGTTTTATTTAGAAAATTTTAGTTTTTATAAGTTCAGTTTAAATCCTATATAAGCTTAATTTAGAAAATTATTAAGATGTTATAATTATGATGGGTGAGAATGCGACGATGATTTAGAAATAATTATGTAAGAATGGATATTCTATTTCATTTGATTTTCACCTTCAAATTTTCCACCCATAGATCGACCTTTTGTCTTGGCAGTTCATTTATTTGATACACGTCAACTATTCCATCTTTTATTCTTTACCAAAATACAGATTAGCTGTAGATTAATCTACCATCTCCATCTTGGGGAAAGTATTGTATTATCAAACAACTAGTTTTTGGCCCGTGTAAAAAATTGCACGGGTTATTTTTAAATTGTATTATTCTAAATATGTATTATCGGAACTAAATTATAAATGTTCATAAGTTTTGTTTTATATCTAACGTCTATACACTTTTTTTATCAAAATTTGATTTTGTTTTATATCTAACGTCTATATACTTTTGTTTATGACTTGATTTTCGCAAAATAATTCAATTGATGATATTAATTTTTCCGGTATTCTTGGTTGTTAAATTAATATTAAGTTAATTTTATTGTTTTTCATTTAATATTGTCGCCACAGTTTTTTTTTCGATTGTTGTAAATTGTTTATTATGTTTATTGTAATTATGTATTTGGTATAAATTGTTATGGGATATTCTACGGTGTAACCTCGAGTTTTTCAATTTTCTAGGTTGTACCCCTATATTTTTTAAATTCTATGGTATGTCCTTAAACTCTATACATTAGTTCTATACAATGACTACATTAGTTCTATACAATGACCTTATTTATCAGTTTTGCTAGCTTAATTTCTTAATTTACGTATTAAATCATCTATTTAACATTTCAATTACTCGACAACCTTCTCATTTACTTATTAGTTTACCGAATTACCATTAACCAACCAAATAGTATACAAATCTAACTCAATTTCATCAAATTGCTATTATTATTTCATGCTTCATAACATGTTTTATAATAGAAATTTATTCTTATTTAAAGATATTTGTGATACTTTCTATATAGAATGGTGATATCACATTAATAAGTCAAAATAAATGTCAAATTATGACTTTTTATAGTAATAGTGTTAATGGAGATTTGAAGGAGGTCATTATCGGGAATAAGTAAGAAGATTAAGGGTATATCATAGAAATTATAAAATGTAGGGATACAACATAGAAAACCGAAAAACATGAGGGTACACCGTAGAATATCCCAATTGTTATTTAATAGTTTTAGACAGACGACGTTCAAAATTATTATATCTTCTTATATAATACTCCGTATTTAAGTTCATGTTATACATATTGACAGTCTTCGTAGAAATTTATGTTTACGAACTTATATCAAAAGTGTTACGTAATAATTGTAAAACTGTTATTTCAGACAGTTATTTCGAATTAAAATCATTATACAACTTTGTGGATCCCACCATGATAAATTAAAAAAATTGGGTTGATGACGTGGCTCAACCAGAGCTTTCTAAATGATCTTGCAATTATATAGATAAAATATTACTCACATACTAGTGTAACACCCATGAAAATTCACGGGGTTGTTCAATTTCAATTTTTTTACACGAAACGGTCAATTTAAGAGACTAATAACTTATGTGGTGTATATATGTAAATGCTTTAATAAAAATAAATCAAAAAGTTTATATATAATTAAGATATACAAGAACAGTTTGACATTTAACGTTTTACTTGTAAGTTGAGAAAACGTTAAATATAATTAAAAAGGGGAAACATTTACTTTCCATACACGAAAAGTATTGCGAGCTGAAAGTTAATTAAAATATAAAAATTTAGAGCAAGTGCAATATTGATTTTTTGCCTTGGGTTTGTCAAATAAGATAAAGTTCTTCTATTGGAGGTTACATTGGGATTGTGAAATAAATTGATGATAGAGAGTTTAGTTGGAATGTAAATTAATATTGTATACCAATAAGATTAACTTTTTTACACAACATTTAATAATAAGAATAACTGATTAACTCTTTTGTCATTATTAGGAGTTATTTCTAATGTAATTAAAAACAGCTATTTCTATATACGTAATTATTAAGAGTTATTTTCAATGTAATTTAAATCAACTATTTCTATACGTAATTAAGAGTTAGAGACAAATTAATGTTTTGTAATTATTATTAGGTTTAGAGTTACTAAGCCCTTTCTCTTATTTGCTTACTTGGTTGATTCTAATAGGTTGAATGGACAATAAGATGAAATGTATGCCAATGCAAATAAAGCAAAGCACGGGTAATTGTAATTGTCTTATATTATAGATTTTAATTAATGTAAAAATTTATTATACATTTATCTTTAAACATTGATGTTCAATTTTATGAATAATAATATACGTCAAAAATCTAAGAAAACATAAATTATCTTGTGCGTTGCACGAGTCATAAATCTAGTTTTATTTTATAAGGGAAAAGTGAAATGAGTGTAGTTATTGACTAGGACGAAAGAAGTACAATTTAAGACTAGGCCGGTTTACCGGATCCACATATTTAATTTGTAGTTTGAGAATTCTTCATGATACATAATAAATAAAATTTTCTTTAATTTGATCGAAAAAATATGAGTGATAATTGAACTAATAAAATTTGGTTTTGTAAAGAAGTTGCGAAGGCCTGTTTGGTAAACAAATTTATTCGGTTTAGTAGATTTCTGTATGAGTAGTAAATTCACTAATTAATCTACTAATTTTATGTGTTTGATAGACAATATATTCTAATGTATATTGGTTTATTTGGTTGAAATATACTACTTCGTATTTTTGAACATGTTAGTAATGGTAGGCTTAATAGGATATTAATTGTAACAACATATTCAATTTATACATGAAAACAATCTAATTGCACTATAATCTCCTAATTACCACCCGTCCTTTATTAATTTTTCTAATATAATTTAATAGTCTATTTTACTATTAAAATATTTTAACCATATTCTAATGAATAATATCATTATCAACTTTCATAAATTTGTTTCTATTACTTGCCAAACAATATTGAAACCTAAATAGAGGAGAGCCAAATAAATATGTGTGATATTTATCACCTATCAGTGGCTATCACTATAGGAGAGCCAAATAAATATATGTGATATTTATCTTAATAAATATATGTGATATTATCACCTATCATTCATGACGGTTCTAAGGGATGATTCATGTCAGTCGACCCTAAAATATTTTGGGACTAAGGCTCTGATGTTGTTGTTGTTGTAATATATAGTGACAACTCACAAATATAGGCGATGTTAGTAATGAATGAATTATTTTCAGCATAAACAAATTAAACAAATATATAATAAATGAAATGTTGGATAATTTCTTATCACGTATGTGCAACGACAAATTAAATAAACACTTGGTACAAGTTGTGATATTGAATACATTAATATAAAAAATGCTTATTTTAAGTATTATATTGTAAACTAAATTATTATAGAAAATAAAAAAAAACTATATATTGATAATAAAAAATTTTAAAAATAAATATTTATAGAAAAACGTTAACCTATCTGGTTTATAACCCTAACAAGGAGTCGTTAAACTTAAACCCATATTAGAAAGCTGAAATAAGGTAAGATGGACCTATATTTTAGACGAACTCCAATAATTGAACTCGTAATCCGTCGAACCGACTCGTTTGACATGTACTCCGTATATCTACACCCCTTACAAAAATGTGAGCAAGCCTCATTTACTATTCATAATGAACAGTAGTAAGAAACATCGCTTTATTTTATTTTTACTAAAAACGCAGCGTTTGACTCTACAGTTATATCCATCAATTGTTTTCCTTACTTTTCCCTCTCTCTCACCTCAATTAAGCTTGTATCCCATCAACTCTGATTTCCCCTACATTTCCATTATGGTTTTTGAAACTCTCACCTCTATCTTCTCTCACCCTCAGCCTTTTTTCTCTGTTAGATTCATATACAAAGCAATTACTACAATCAAACACTTATTAAAAGATTTTCAAGTGAAACATATTTGGCTTTGATTTAAAACACGCTTTGGATGACAATCGTAGAACTCAAATTCAACGTTCGGGCACGCTTTGGATGCTTACGGTAATTGATTTATTTGTTTTCGTTATGAGTATACTTTTCAATTTATTGTTCTTCTGTCACTCTTTGGATGCTTACGGTAATTGCTTTTTTGTTTTTGTTTTTAATGGAGTGTTTATAAGGTGGTCAAACTAAATGTGCATTTGTTAGGGTTTTAAGCCGATTTTAAGTACTATAACATCTATAAATTGAAAGATTTTTAATCGGGTTTTGGGTCAATGTGAAAGCTGATGAATTAACTCATTTGAGAAGGAGGCGGTGCTCAGACGATCTGCCTATTGAGATTTGGTAAGAAAAATATTGTGCTAGCTCAGTGTTGTTTTAATTGTGTATATAAAAAGGCAAAATATTCGAGCCATCTAGCGTCTTTTTATCAAGCCCCTTTTGATCGCAACTGTAATATTGTTTGAATGGTATGAGTGATATTTTTCGGTTTTAATTTCTAAATTTGGGTTTTTTGGGTTTAAAATATTGAATTCATTGGTATTTTCATGTGTGAAATATGGAATTTTGTGAAAAACTGCAAATTGTTTTCATACAATCATACCCAATGTGTTTTCCAATAATATTACTCTCTTTTGGTATTATTCTCTCATGGGTTCAAAATAAATAGGATATGGTTATGTGTAGGGTTGACATTATACCTTACATGGAATTTTGTAGCAGACTATAGCTTCGATAAATGGTGGAGGTAAGCTTATTCTTTTACTACTTGTCCTCTCTTTCCTTGGTTCGCATGTTCATATTTGGCTTTGAAAGTGGGAATTCTTATTCATGAAATGCCTTTTTCATTCAAACAAATGGGACAGTTTGGTTCCTTGTTGTTATCTACATCATATCTGGTGTCCCTTGTGTGTATGTATTGTGGCGCCGACCACTTTCGCGGGCTTTTGGGTACTGTGAAATGAAGGTATTATGACATGAAATTATTGGGTGCTTAGTATGAAAAGTTATATATTTCATTACAAAGATCAACTTGGTAATATGTCGGAACCATTTCCCTGCAGTTCACCTGCTTCCAGTCTGAGAAGAATTATTAATTCGTCAGTCGTCATTGGTGTGGCTTATAGTTCAAATGGCTTATAGGAAATATGCATTCACTTTCTAATTTGCTTTTAATCTCTTCTTTCCTGACATTTCTGCGTATTACAATTCTTTCGTAGGTGATGAATTTGATTGGTGACGTGAAAGGGAAGGTGGCAGTTATGGTGGATGATATGAATCATATGATTGACACAGCAGGTCAGTTCCCTTGAGAATTTTGTTTGGTGCAATTGTGTGTTATTTAACCCTATAGTATGGATGAATCTTTTGTTTCTTAGCTGTCAGAATAGCTGGAGAGAGGAGATGATTTCGGTTTTTCGGAAAAAAATTATGCAACCAGGATTGATCGGATTGCAAAGCTACGTGGGTGTATGAAAGCAGAGAGCTATGTTGACACTATTCCTGAATTCTTCAAGGAAGAGGTGATCTACAAAACATTGTTAAAGAATTTTATCCATGTGGAACTTGTGGATATATATGAACAGTTGTTCAATATAATGAAAAATCTAGGGTTTCCAATTACAGTTTCCACTTATAACATGAGGTTGCTACTCTACAAGAGGACTGATAAGCGAAAAATTGCCGACTTAGTTCTAATGCTAGAGAAAGAGAATATTAAGCCTTCTGCTTTTACTTACCATGTAAATGAACTATTGAATGTATGGTTCGATCATTAGATGAGTAATGGGAGGGTGTTGATGCTGATTATGTTATTGTTTGAACTGGCAACAGTCGCAGCAAGCACTTAAGAAGATATCGCAAGAGCACCCTACTGCGTGTTTGCGAGCTGGTGCACTTATGGCAGTTCTCTCTTACCCTGATTTCTTTTCAACTGGGGTTCAGGCAAGCTTTTTCTTGTGCTTTCTGCCTTTTTGAAGTGTTGTTATACTGACTCAATTGCAGTTATTTTTAAGGATTCAAGTTCTCACTTGTTGTATCTGATTTAGCGAGTCGCGCTATCTACTGCTGCAAATATGTGTAAGAAACTTCCTTCGGATGCTGCTGATTTTGTGATGGAAGTTGTTCCTCACTTGACAAATCTCTTGCAGTATCATGATGCAAAGGTTAGGGCATGAAACTACTATTTGCCGTCTTATCACTTATCAGTCACTTTATGACATATAGTCGTATCCTTATAAACTATATGTGGGGTGCAGGTTCTTGAACATGCTTCTGTTTGCCTTGCCCGAATTGTTGAGGCCTTTGCAACATCGTCCGACAAGTTAGACGAGCGTTGTAATCATGGTCTGGTCACCCAGGCTGCTTCAGATGTTCAGCAAAGGGAGGGAACTTCTGAAGCAAATGACAGATGCTAATAATAGTAAAATGGGGCCGATGGAATGTGATGCACTTGTTAGGATTAAGTGATCTACAGGGGTTGTTGTGGTGAAGTTAGCAAAGTCTGCTGACTATATTCGGGCTGGGTCGTGCTTCACCCTGGTCCTCTTACCGACAATGACATCAATGGTAAAGCGTCTTGGATTCCCGAGTCTTAAAATCCATTAGAAAACTGCACTATGACAGATGTTTATGGTTGATTTGTATCGAGGATTTGATAAAGCTATCTGACTGGGTAATATTTGATATATAATTATCAGAGGTCAAGATACCAATATCAATACTAGGAGCTGAAATTGACCATACTTGTCCACCTGAACAAGCAAGGCATTTTGAAAAGATTTTGGCTGCAAAATCTGAGGTCAGTCTTTGATATTCACTCTTTTCTTTTCTTTTTTAAATCAATTGAGAATTTGACTACATATATGTCCTATATAAGCATTCTTTGGTTATGATTATGATGAGATACAGAAAAGTGACTCTTTAAACTGACTCACTTATTTATATCATGAAGTAATAGTCATCATGTACATATCTCGAAGCAGTTTTCGTTATGAATTACGAATCATCTCTAAATAACCTCTTCAGTCTTCATTGTTATGCAAGGGTCTATAACATATGTTTGCCGATACCTCGCCACGTATTCGGGTAAATGTTTATATAATATACATGTAATGATGCAAAAATGATATAGCTCAGCAACGAAATGAACAAATGAACAGACTCTGTGACTGTTCAGTTAGAAACCAAACTCAGCTACGGGTTCAGCAATGGTTTCACTCAATTATTTGGACGCCAAGTTTAATATTTGCTTGGGAATTAAGTAAAGGTCAGACTAGAAGTTCAAATTTCAATGGAATGAAAGACTCGATTATTCTTTGGTTCTTGATTCTGCTAGAATAAAGCAAACGACTCGCTAAACTTGGCTTCTTTTTATTGTGAAGTACTAAAATTAGTCGGTTGATGCACTTCTTGATGCAATTTCATATGGGTCATTCAGATACCGCCTTTGTGTGTTACTAAGACAATCGTTAAGTTGCGTACATTCCATCCCCCTGCAATTTGTGGTTGCCCTTAATGCATTGGGGTAATGATGTTTCATATAGCAGAAAAAGTAAGGTACTAAAGAAGTAGTTGAGATTTCAAATCTGAGTTTTTGATGCAGATTGAGAGCTTTGTGAAGATATATCCTGGTGTTTCCCATGGATGGAGTGTCAGATATGATGTGGAAGATGATTCTGCTGTTAAAAGTGCTGAAGAGTCTCATTCAGATATGATTAAGCATATCAAGTGAAAGTTGCGAGTCTTGTGACAGTCTCATTGCAATAAAAGCATATGATTTTAGCCTGAATATTCTAGACAGGCCGATTCTGTGAACAAGCCAAATATTGGTGTTTCGAATACATGTTTGTTTGATTAAAAGTTACCAACTTTTATAACAATGCTTATTTTTTAAAGGTTGTCATCAAAGATCAAAATCTTAAAATTTTCCCTTTACTTTCTTCATGGAGTAGAATTGTCATTTTCCCTCTATATATTCTCCAAATTTTAATTTAAAGGTCAAGCTTAATAAACATTTGTTTTCACAATGAACGCAAAATCGCTTTACAAGGCATAATCCTTGACGCGCATGTAGCGAGCAAGCAATAATAATCAACTCATTATCTCCATAACTTTGTGTTTTGGTGGTGATTTTTACGATGGAAATATGCATTCACTCTTGCGGATGGTACCGAAAAACATACTGCTGAAAGAGCATTACTTGAAGCGGATGGTACCGAAAAACATAATGCTGAAAGAGCATTACTTTGTGTTTTGGTGGTGATTTTTAGGATTAGGTGGATTTGAGGTGGTTATTACTAAAGATTAACATTTTTTTTGGCAGCAAGATTAACACATAAGACGGTTATATAGAACAATAATGATCAAGTGAACTTTGACATAACCGAAATCAATCGTGTGATGTGCCTCCACATCAGAAAAGAGTCTATGGATCATTCATATTAACCGTGCCTTTATTGGCCACTACAATAGCGAAAATAATAGCTAAGGAAAAAATGACTATTTAATGTTATAGACAACATTCGTAATTATCGACGTTTACATAGTCAAGTAGAGCCAGGAGACAACAATACGAAATACATGAATCAGTTCTAATTCCAATAAACGAGTGACACTAACTTGGGGTAAGGCGCGCGTTTCGCGCGCCGTACAACAACTAGTACATAGATACCTATTTATCATAAATAACCATTGTCTACAATGCAGAATGCAGAGGAGTAATAGAAAAGTAGAGTATAGGTGAAAAATGATGGAAGTAGAAGATAAATAGTAAAAATACCTGGTAGTTTTTGAGGGTGGGTGTAACAAATACCATTTAGACCTTCAAGGGTTGGTATAAACTCATCTATTAAAGGATGTAATCCATGAGACTCCTCCGGCCTCACCTTCCCTTCCAAATGCTGCACCAATTCTTGATCTGTTGGATCAAATCTTACGCCTGCTGGTAATCCCGGTAGATCATTTATCTTACCCTAATCATCAATATCCATATCCAAAACAATTATTATATATACTTTCTGATCTTCACCTCTCATATCAAAATTCATTCGTCTTACACACTTGTATTCTACAAAACAATCATATTATGCATGGAACACAAACATAATAACATGTAATACACAAATCCTTGTTTAAGATGGTTGCTTACGAGTAAAATAAGATCGATAAGACACAAACATAATGCTTATGTACTAGAAAATAACTTACCTATCTATTCAAGTAGCTTGATATTTCACCTGTTGTATGTCTAAAGAGAGATAAATTGCAAATAATAATTGACTTCTTACGTACGTAACATAATTGAATTATACAACTCATGGTATAAGATAATTTGAGTATATATTATTCACAATTTGTATTTCATAACTCACGGTATAAGATAATTTTAAGAATTTTCAATATCTTGAAAAATGCACGAGGTATCTTGGACAATAGGTCTGAGGTTCAATTCCCATTTCCTCTAATATTATAATATGACTAAGCGGGCGTTTTAGTTTAAAAAAAAAAGCAAATAAACAAATATTTGTAATAATCATACTCTCTCCTTTCAAGTGAATTCCATATATTTGTTGGAAGTAAGTAATAATAACCTGTTGTTGAAGCTTGATTTGATGACCACAAGAAGGGCAAGACTTTACTAGTCTCGAGGAGGAGGAGGAGGAGGAGTTGATGTTCTCAATAGTTTGCACATCATCATCATCATGGCCATCATTATTGGACCAACTCATCATAATCAATTATTATTACTTTGTTTAACTTAATTATATATATGTGTGTGTATTTTAATTACAACTTCATCGTCCTCCTTGTGTATGGAGTGGAGGAACGAAGCATGAAATTATAGTAGCAAGTTTTTTGGGAGAAGGTAATATAGAAAGCAAAAGAAGGTGGCAACTTTTGAAGAGATCATTTGCTAACTTTTGCTCCAATTATATGTGTTCTAGGAAGGAAGGTATTGATTTCCATCAAACCCTTTTTGCTTAAGTAACACACAAGTATGCAAATCTTCAATATATATCACATTTTTCCACCTTTTTTTATGTATCATAACTTACCAATACAAAGGGACTATAACAATGCAAGGGATTGCTTCCATCTTAAGTTTGTAATATCAGTTTATTTTATTTTATTCTCATCAAGTTTCTAATTTAAGTTTAATAGGAGAAGAAAATGTCTCTTTTAAACTTTGATTTGTTGAAACCTATACGTAAACAACCTCTTTATTTAATGAAACATGCACCCATCTTAACCACTAGGTTAAGATATCACAATATAGAAGAGGGTATGGCCTGGGGTAATCGAACCTCGGACTTAATGTCGACTCTACCCTCTTAACCACTAGGTTATTAAGACATCTTCTTCTCAATTACAAATATTTTTGCATGACCTTATAATAGTCATATGTAATTAAAGTTACTATCATTAAATGAGATTATTATATTATCATTAATCATAGGACCACTATATATTGTAGAATGCCCTAAATTGCCGAGAGATGAATTCGACCAAAAACAATAACATACATACTATTTACATATAACAATTTATAAAACTACTTATTTGTGAGAGTTGAAGCATACATAATAAGAAAAGGAGATAACCTAAGCTAGTATCGAGTCTCAACACCCTCTTACAGTCTTACGTCGAAAATGTAGGTAAATCTCATTAAAATGATAGACTCAATAAAAAGTATATATATATGATGAAATAGTAACGAGAGTGTGTGGCATCTGATAGCATCCTAACATTATTGTAATATCACCTAATATCACAGCTTGGTAATGAAAACAAAGGGAATAGAAGAGTGTTGAGTGAGGATGGGGCAACGTAAGAGTAGTATTTCAGTTCCGATGTCATGCCATAGAGTGTGCACAAAGTTATGAGAAACATGAAAACGTGACGAACAAACATATTTGGATGTGTACGTTGTATAATGTCTATAATAATATTTAACAACCACCAATACAATAATAATATAATAATATAATAATATAGTCATATATTTCTTCACCTAGAGTTTTCATTTCGAGTAAGAAACCTCTTCTTCATCAACTTCACTCAATCATCTACTTACCCTTTTAATAATAAGTACTCCATATATACGGAGTAGTAGTGCTTGTTACGAGTGCGGGTCGGTATTGGCAACCTGGACCCGACCCGCCACTGAACCTGTGTCTGACCCGGCCCGTCTCACTCGGGTCCAAACTCGGCCCGGCCCAGATGGTTGAAGCGTCCGGGTCCGGGTCCATTTCTGGAACCCGGCCCGGAGGTTGACCCGTGTGTAGCCCGTGAACCCGTCCGCCGACCCGCCATGTTGACCCGGCCCCAGTTGACCCGCGCCCCTTGTAACACCCCAAGAGTATGAGAGGAAAGGAAAGTTGTCCCACCTTGATAGAATGTGAAGCTTGTGATTTGTTTATAATAACTTCCACCCACCACTTAGTAACAAGGCCTTGTGCTTTCGGGCTTAAGTGAGGACAAATAATAGGCCCAAAGGCTTATCTCCCATCTTATTAGGGGTGTGTTACGACGGTGGTGGGTTGGGCTGTTACAAATGGTATCAGAGCGACCCTGCAACCGTGTGGTGAACCTTTAACGTTGTGTTCTTTAAGTGGGGGAGTTTGTGTTCTTTAAGTGGGGGAGTTTGTAACACCCCAAGAGTATGTATGAGAGGAAAGTTGGGGTCAAGTTTGAGTTAAGTGGGGGAGTTATCGTAACAATGCCTTGTGCTTTTGGGTTTAAGTGAGGACAAATAATGGGCCCAAAGACTTACCTCCCATCTTATTGGGTGTGTTACGACGGTGGTGGGTTGGGCTGTTCCCCCTCATTATATATATAATAATATTTATGTATATATCAAACCCTAATAATTAAATTTAATGTATGTCATTTTGTATAAAACTTATCGAATTCGTTTAGAACCTAGACTTGCCCCGGGCCGGGTCTGGGTTACCTTTCCCAAGACCCGATCCCAACCTGTCCCGGACCCGCCCTGACCCCGGGCCGTCTCCGGGTCCCCATCCCAGACCCAGCCCCGCCCCTTGACCCGTCCCGAACCCGGCCGACCCGCACCATTAACCACTCCTGCGAAGTATTTATGTATTTATGAATTCATTCATTTCTTGAAAAGGAACACTTATGAAAAACAAGCTAAGTTAGAGGACATTTGAATAAGTTGGACAATGTGAGTAAAGTGTTCAGTACATGCCATTGCCAACCCACGGTCATTGAAATTTACCAACTAAAATAATGGGTGATATAATTAGGGATGACAAAGGGTTTTGGACCCAACCCAAATTCTTTGGGTTTATTTTATTTGATTGGGTACATGTCTTTTTATTTTGGACTTCTATCAGTATGCTTGAGTATGGGTCTACGTAGAAAAAATTGGTTGACTATTGAGTATGGGTGTAAGATCCAACTCAATTCTTTACTTATCTAGGAGGGGTGTGACACTATATTGAGTGTGCTTAGAGCATTAGTAATGGACAAACCAAGAATTGGTTTGTTCTTTGCCACATATACGTCACGTCACTTAAAACTAAACTCAACATTTTAAGAACTACTTGCAATAATGACAAATGTTCTTCCCTGGTTCTTAAATAGGACCCACAATCCATTATCTATTAACCAACCATCAAAAAAACATTATAAACATATTTTGTAATTAATTATTTAATAACTTTTATAACTTTAATTTTTAAACATAAAAACCAAACATGACATAAATAATTATATTCTTACCTGTGACAAACTTTTCTTGATTTTTAGGATTTGTATTATTTAACGTATTTGTGAATGATCCTCTCCAACTAGGATCCATGACTAATAAAATAAGTTAAACTTTTTAATATGTTTAAAATGGAAAGAAGAAAGAAGAAATTTGTGCAATTTTTTTTATGAAACTAAGGTTTGGTATTTATAGATAAATAATATAACATATGAATTTTTTTTTTAATAAATTTAAAATGCTAAATTTAGAAAAGAAAATAAATAAATTTAGATGAGTTGAGTTGAGTTGAGTTGAAAAATGTTGAGTTGAGTTGGAAAAAAAACAAATTCATATGGTCCATTGAGTTGAGTTGGGTTGGAAAATATCATGCTGGGCCAACCTATTTGTTTGTTGTTTTCAATACTTGGATTTTTTTTCCCTAGCTTTCCCTCTCTTTCCATATAAGAACCAAGTTTGTCAGTACAAACTCTTAAATAAGAACCATAAAAGAACTGCATTCTTCAATGATGTCAATTTGTCCTTAGATAAGAACTCTATCTAAGAACTAGCCATTGTTAATGCTCTTATACCCTTTACTGACATCACTATTTACACTAATACTATTATATTTTTCTTTTTGTTTCGATTTTGACTTTTTCTTTGTATACTTGATCCATTCATGCCTTACACTTACTCAATTTTTTCACTTTTATTCCTTACTTTTTCTATATCATCAGTCATCTGAACTCATCCTCATAAAACTTTTTTTTACACAAATTCTCGTTGAAGACGGACACTATCCGTCACAAGCAGAAGACGAATAGTGTCCCCCTCATAATATGCAAGTGACAAATCAAGTAGAACTTAAATGGAGCAACCCATTTGTCCTCCCATTTATGATATTGTGAGAGATTATTATCCGTCTTCAGCTTGTGACGAATAGTACCCGTCTTTAGTGAGACTAGTCGTTCTTTTATTATCATCTTCACCCCACCATTAAATCTTTCTATTTCATACTCAGGAGTACTTAATATTTTGGTAACACAGCCAATCATTGTAGCCTTGTAGAGTTGTAGGTACCACCTTATATAACTGTGATTCTCTTTATTGTTAATTAGTGGGAATAGTTACTCTACCCTCCGACTTATATTTTTCTCTACTTTATTTTGAAGTTTATTGTAAATTTCTCCCCATCCATATCATAATATAAATTTAACGTAATCAGTCAGGTGATTTATTTACTTAAACCAAACGATTTTCCCTTAAATGGGATTTGATAGATATTTTGATGGAATTTTGGTAAAGTTAATTACTAAACAAAATTGTTGTCAAAACTGTTGGCAGAGAATTATAGAACTCAAAAACTATAATTCAACACAACAAGAAATATTGCAATAACAAAATAAAGGACCAGAAATACCGAAAATGGAAGGTAGTGACGTGGTGCGAAACCACTGCCTTGAAAACTATTTCTCCGGTATGACCGAGGTGTGATCAATACTGGTAGTTCCCCAAGGTTTACACTACTACAATCTCCACGCAGTTCCGCCCACTCAGAACTGTGAGACTTGAAACAATATTTTAACTTTACCCAAACAACTCTTCTTTTGTAGAAAAGAGGAAGAGAAGTAGTGAGTTAGACGGATTGAAGGAAGGGTGAGTGCTCTCCTTATATAGCAAAGGTAAGAAGCAACTCTTGTTTCCTCACCAATGTGGGACAACAAGAAAGTTCTTCTTATATAACAAAAATAAGAAGGAACTCTTGTTTCCTCACCAATGTGGGACAACAAGTGAGTTCTTCTTATATAACAAAAATAAGAAGGAACTCTTGTTTCCTCACCAATGTGGGACAACAAATGAGTTCTCCTTATATAACAAAGGAAGGAAAGAACTCTTGTTTCCTCACCAATGTGGGACAACAATTGTTCCAAAAGAGCCCCTATTTCCAACAATCCCCCACTAGGGGCGATAACGACAAAGAAGAAGCGATCTGGGTAAAGGAAGGATTCGATACTTAGGTATCAATATCTTTCGATTTGAATTGATACTTTAGTGAAATGAGGAAACGACTTACTTACAGCTAGAGAATATCTTGCGATTTGAATTCCTAGCTGAGCTTCGGCCGATACACCCCACAACACATATCATTACCTTCTGAAAAATATTGTTCCGCGACTAAGTGCAACGCGCTCTTTTAGAGCCTTGCGTTTTCCTTGGTACTCATAGATGTGTTCATAAGACTTCTCATAGTCTTATGATTATCACACCTACGTAGGTGGCTCAAGTGCTTCTCAATAGCACTTTTCACGCAAGCCATTAAGGACAAATGTCCAACCTGGTGTATAATTCATCAAGTGCGTCTCAAAAGCACCACCGTTTAAGGCTATGAATTATACAACGTCATATAAACAAAAGACTTCAGATCTAGTCAAGTGTCAATTCATCAAGTGCGTCTCAAAAGCACCACCGTTTAAGGCTATGAATTACACGTCATATAAACAAGAGACTTCAGATCTAGTCAGGTGTCAATTCATCAAGTGCGTCTCAAAAGCACCACCGTTTAAGGCTATGAATTACACAACATATAAACAAGAGACTTCAGATCTAGTCAGGTGTCAATTCATCAAGTGCGTCTCAAAAGCACCACCGTTTAAGGCTATGAATTACACGTCATATGAACAAGAGACTTCAGATCTAGTCAAGTGTCTCTTTATCTTGACCTAAGATCTTAAGTCCCATTCCCCTTGACGTATCAACGACTAATCTTCTAGTCAGCCCCTTAGTAAAGGGGTCAGCAAGATTGCTTTCAGACTTCACATAGTCCAAAGCGATTACTCCATTCTCAAGGAGTTGTTTAACTGCAGCATGTCTGATTCGAATGTGTCGTTTCTTTGAATTATAGACATTATTCTTAGCAACACCAATTGCAGCTTGTGAGTCACAGTGTAAGGAAACCGTTGTTTTCCGTCCTTCCCACACTGGTACATCTGCTAACAGGTTTCTCAACCAATCAGCCTCTTGTCCTGCTAACTCAAGAGCTATGAACTCCGATTCCATGGTAGAGCGTGCTATACAAGTCTGTTTTGAAGACTTCCACGATATAGCGCCTCCACCCATGGTGAAGACATAACCACTAGTTGAACAAATCTCATCGTTACCTGAAACCCAATTTGCATCACAATATCCTTCTAACACAGCAGGAAATTTACTATAATGCAAACAAAGGTCAACTGTTCCTTTTAGGTATTTTAGTAAACGACGAAGAGCATTCCAATGTTCATTACTAGGGTTATGTGTATAACGACTCAGTCTACTAACTGCATATGCAATATCTGGTCGGGTACAGTTCATAAAAAACATCACACTACCTATGATCTTAGCATACTCTTCTTGGGATACACTCTTACCCAAGTTTTTACACAAATGTATACTAACATCATAAGGTGTCCTAGCAAGCACTTCATCAAAGCAGTTAAACTTTTTCAACACTTTTTCAACATAATGAGATTGACTTAAACAAATTCCATTGGGGTTTCGAATAACCTTAACCCCTAGGATTACATTAGCTTCTCCTAAGTCCTTCATCTCAAAATGTGATGACAAAAATTCTTTGGTTTTAATTATCACCTCTAAATTATTACCAAAAACAAGCATGTCATCCACATATAGGCATATGATAACACAATCAGATTCTATCACTTTGGAATACACACATGAATCAGAGTTGTTAATCATAAAGCCATTACTCATCAAAGTGTTGTTGAATTTCTCATACCACTGTTTAGGTGCTTGTTTCAGACCATAAAGTGACTTGTTCAGTTTACACACTTTATTCTCTTGACCTTTAACCACAAACCCTTCAGGTTGCGACATATAGATCTCTTCCTTTAGCTCACCATTCAAAAAAGCAGTTTTGACATCCATCTGATGTATAATAAGATTATGAATATCAGCTAAAGCGACAAGAGTTCTTATGGTCGAAATTTTGGTCACAGGAGAATAGGTATCAAAATAATCAATACCCTTCTTTTGTGTAAAGCCTCTAACTACAAGTCTAGCTTTGAACCTTTCTATTGTACCGTCAGGTCTCATTTTCTTTTTGAAGATCCATTTACTCGTAATGGGTTTACTACCTTTAGGTAAATCAGTCAACTCCCAAGTCTGATTAGAAACAATAGAATCAAGTTCACTTTTAATAGCATCTTTCCAAAAGTTAGCATCAATGGATTTCATTGCCTCATTATAAGTTTTTGGATCATCTTCTATTAAAAATGCTGAAACAAACTCATCACTAGCACAAACAGTGTATCCATATTCAGATAAATAAGTTGTATCATAATCATCATAGTTCTTTGGACATCTAGGTCTTTTACTCCTCCTAGGTTCAACAACATGATCAATAGGAGTGTTGCTACAACTAGCATGTGAAGACATATCAATAGATGCAACAGGTAAAGAAAGAGATGAAACAATTTTTTTCTGAAACGGAAAAACATGCTCAAAAAATTCAGCATCTCTAGCCTCAGATATAGAACGGTCACTCAAAGACATAAATCTATACGCAGAGCTATTTTGAGCATAACCTATAAAAACACAATCATAGGTTTTTGATCCAACGGTTGGTCTCCTAAAGTCAGGTAAACCCACTTTAGCCAAACACCCCCATACTCTGAGGTAACTCAGGTTAGGAGGATAGCCCTTCCAAATCTCGTAGGGTGTCTTGTCAATTTTCTTATGAGGTACACGGTTAAGAATATGACAAGCAGAAAGTATCGCTTCCCCCCACATATCGTCAGATAGGCCAGAACTTAAAAGCATAGCATTCATCATCTCTTTTAAAGTTCTATTTTTTCGTTCAGCTATACCATTGGATTGGGGTAAGTAAGGTGGACTAGTCTCATGTATTAAACCGTTTGCAGCACAAAACTCGGCTAGATAACTGGATTTATACTCACCATCTCTATCAGACCTTACCCTTTTGATTTTTCTGTCGAGTTGATTTTCGACCTCATTTTTAAAGTTTATAAACGATTGTTCTGCTTCATCCTTAGCCTTAAGCAAATACACTCGAGTGTATCTCGAACAGTCGTCCATAAAAGTCACATAATAATTCTTGTCACCTCTACTTGCAACATTTTTGAAGTCAGCTAGGTCGGTGTGAATTAACTCAAGAAGACTCGTACTCCTAGTTGTAACAGGTTTACTAGGTTTCTTTGTGAATTTAGCCTCAACACAGCTAACACATTTAGAGAATTCTTGACTCGACAAACTTGGAATTAAACTCATAGTTCTAAGTTTTTTAATGTAGTCAACATTCACATGACCCAATCTACCATGCCAAACATCAATAGACTCGGCGATATAAGCAGAAGTAGATACAATATTATTAGAAACTGTCGATGTTCAGTACAAAGAGTCCCCCAGACAGATAACCCTTGCCCACAAATTCCCCATTGCGCGACATTACAACCTTGTCAGCCTCAAAAACAAGCTTCAACCCAGCTTTGTTCAATAAGGCACCAGACACGAGGTTTCGACGCAATGTGGGTACAAACAAAACATCATTGAGGGCAAGTGTTTTCCCCGAGGTGAGTTTGAGAAAGATCTTGCCTTTGCCTGTGATCTCAGCAGATGAGGAATTACCCATGTAGACGCATTCCCCATTAGCTATCTCCTTAAACTCAGCAAATAACCCCTTATCAGCACAGAGGTGTCTGGAAGCGCCAGTATCTAATACCCATTCAGCATTATTACCCACCAGATTAGCTTCAACAACCACAGCAGCAATGACATCATCAGTCACCGCAACATTGGCTTCGACAGTCTTTTTATTAGTGCACTGGTAGGCTTTGTGACCCGGTTTCCCACAGACATAGCAAACCCAGGGACCCTTAGGCTTTTGAATCCTAGCAACCGGCTTGGTATGCTTCCCTGGGCCATTCTTCTTACCCTTGTCCTGACCAACCTTGGCCTTACCCTTACCCTTGAACTTTTCAACAACATTAGACGGACCACCAGATTGAACCAAATTAGCTTTAACAGCAGCAACAGATGCATTCACAGACTGGCTAGCATCAGGATTGTCTTTAAGGCGATTTGCCTCTTCGGTCCTCATGTGTCCGATAAGTTCCATAAGGGGCAGGTCTTTCTTTTTGTGCTTAAAGTGGTTTCTATACTCAGACCAGGAGGGAGGGAATTTTTCCAACAACACATTAGCAACAAAAAGATCGTCTAATTTCATGCCCTCATTAACGACATCAGCACATAAGTTTTCATAGACATGAACCTGTTCCATTATAGACTTCCCATCCACCATCTCAAACTGCAGCCACTTACCCACAACATATTTCTTTTTCCCCGCGTCATCAGCCCCATATTTAGTCTCTAAGGACTCCCAAATGACTTTAGCCGATTTATTCTCAGCAAATAAATCGAACAAGAGGTTAACCATGTTATTGAGTATGTGACACCTAGCAGTTTTATTGTCCTTAATAAATTTAACAATTTCACCTTCATTGGACTTAACGGCTAAGGCCGTAGGAGGGGTAGCCTCAACATCAGTAGGAACAATAGGCATAGGCTGGTCTTTAAACAGAACATAATCAATTTCTAGCTGCTCAAAAAACATCAGCAATTTCTGGGACCAACGCTTATAATTATGACCGTCTAATTGTTCAATTTTCGAAATATCAGGAACAATCTTTGATATGACAGACATAGTTACTGCACTACTCAAATAGTTTTCAAATTGTTGGCAGAGAATTATAGAACTCAAAAACTATAATTCAACACAACAAGAAATATTGCAATAACAAAATAAAGGACCAGAAATACCGAAAATGGAAGGTAGTGACGTGGTGCGAAACCACTGCCTTGAAAAATATTTCTCCGGTATGACCGGGGTGTGATCAATACTGGTAGTTCCCCAAGGTTTACACTACTACAATCTCCACGCAGTTTCGCCCACTCAGAACTGTGAGACTTGAAACAATATTTTAACTTTACCCAAACAACTCTTCTTTTGTAGAAAAGAGGAAGAGAAGTAGTGAGTTAGATGGATTGAAGGAAGGGTGAGTGCTCTCCTTATATAGCAAAGGTAAGAAGCAACTCTTGTTTCCTCACCAATGTGGGACAACAAGAAAGTTCTTCTTATATAACAAAAATAAGAAGGAACTCTTGTTTCCTCACCAATGTGGGACAACAAGTGAGTTCTTCTTATATAACAAAAATAAGAAGGAACTCTTGTTTCCTCACCAATGTGGGACAACAAATGAGTTCTCCTTATATAACAAAGGAAGGAAAGAACTCTTGTTTCCTCACCAATGTGGGACAACAATTGTTCCAAAAGAGCCCCTATTTCCAACAAAAACTATTGCTACCTTGTGTTTGATGAATTCCCCAACTAAAACTCTATTGTTTTTCTTTCATATTAGTCCGTGCATGGTATAATGGGAGACTTAAAATATTTTGTGCGGGAATGTTGGCACTAATATATGGAGGGAATCAAGTTAAATTTGGGTAATTTCAGTGTAATATCTCGTGTATACTAGAATTTTTCTACATTTGTTTGCTAAACTCTTTTGTTATCTTAACTTCCATAATTTATAATTAATTATGTTTTTGTAGCTTTAGTGTACTGTCTTCGTCGTTGTCTCGGAATGACTGATTTTCTTCATCACTTATTGAAATTTGTTCCCTATATTAGCGGTCTAAATTGAGTGATTAATGTTCCGATGATTCTTGCTGAATATGGCTCATATGCTATTGTGATAGGTTTAAAATTGGTTTAGATGAAAAGATTATTTACAGTCGTTGTGAATTATTATCCGTCGGAAAAATATCGGCTAACAATTAATAAAACGAGTACAAGACAATTCTTTCATTATTGTATTAGGTTAATCACAACAAAATATCATATTAGGTTGTTTTCAATTTTAATATATAGATGTTCCCGAAGGGACACGTTGTTCCATATATTTTAACATTTGATTTATTTTTGAGTTAGAATATCATATTAAATGTAAAGTACGAGTAATTTTTTTATTGTCATAATTTAGACAAGTAATACAAGATTATAGATTTTCTTTTATTAATATTAAAGTTTACACGAGTAATCACAAAGCCGATAAAGCTCATTTTCTAGACGATTAAAACAATCCATTATATAATTGGTTTAACTTATTTAAGTGTAGTGGGTATATACATTACTTTAAGTGCTTATATAATTAATAGATGAGTAAATTATCACAAAATGGATATAATATGCGATTGTGGTCATAACTTTGTTGACGAGAACTTTAATTAGACAAGATACAGGAGACATTCACTTTAGTCAAGGAAAGAGAGCTCAAAAGTTGGATGTATACTATGTTGAATATTGGTACGTGAAGTTTTTTTTTTTTTTTTTTTTTTTTGGCAGCAGTAAAAAGTGATTACCTAAAAGCTAGGGCTGCTACATGATGAGCCCTTTTATTAAGATTACGAGGAATAAAACTAATACTACAACAATGCAGATTTGATGCATAAGACCAAATATCGCCAGCCAGTCCCTGAACCTGATGATGCATCTTTTCCTTACCCGCTAGTTGGAGCACAACCTGGAGACAATCTGTTAAAACACTAAGATGTAGAACACCCCTGCATCGAACCCAAGACAACACCTCAAGAATGCCCCTTGCTTCCGCTTGAAGGGCAGACTCAGCATAACAGAATCTAAATTCCTCAGACAGTATTCTCCCATCCGGGTCATACAAGACCCATCCCACGGATGCCATCTCCCTATTCCTCCAAGCAGCATCGACCTTAATTCGAAATAGACCATCATGATGTTGATAGCCTATGAGAAAAAAGGTGATGAAGCTCGTATCCGTTCAGACTCCATATCAACCTCAACTGTCCTCCCAGCCGCGTCCTGATTATCCACCAACGACATTCCCACCATCTTGGTCGATTTCGATTGTAAAACATCGGTAGTAGTTAACTGAACATTGGCAAAGAAAACCGGTGGATAGAAAGATTCCCCATGAAACATAATTTTGTTCCTAGTTATCCAAATCTGCCAAATCACAGCTAAGAACATCACTACCATTTCTAAACCCCCATCCTGCTTTCGAAGAAAATCAATCCAGTTAACTAGCCACAAACCAGCATCAATCATATCCGCTCCATTACAATTTATTCCCAGCAAAGAGCCCTTCCAGATAAGCCGAATAGTCGGGCAATCCTTAAAAAGGTGACGAAGAGTTTCCAAAGCGCCTTCCTCCCGGGAACAGAAGCCACATAGTCCAAGAACATTAACGTCACGCCTTAGTAATTCAGCCCCCACTGGCAAAGTGCTTGACAGAATCTTCCAAAGCAAGATTTTCCACTTTTGTGGTCCCGGTAACTTCCACAAGCGTTGTTGACAAAACAGCTGCGGCATTGAATCTTGCCTCAACCCATCCCGAATTGTCTTCTTTCTTTCAAAATAATCCCTAAAAATTGTACCATAACCACTCTTAACCGTATAATCCCCAGATGACGATTCCAACCAATAAATAATATCTTCAGTTTGTGTAACACTAATTGGTTGGGCAAGGATTTTTTTAGCAGTTTCTTCATCAAAAACCTCCCGAATTTTGTTCGGATCCCACAGATCAAGACCAATCCTCAAATCTTGAATAGTAAGATTACACAAGGACGTATTCTCAATACCGAATAAATCCTGTTTTGGCTCAGGAACACACCCACCCACCCACTTAAAAGACCAAACATTCATATTAGATCCTAAACCAGGTTTCCATCCAACATTTCGTTTAAGAAACTCCAGACCAAAAATAATACTACGTGATCCCCAAGACCAACTTTGAGACCCACACGTTTCCATGCCCCCTCTTGGATCTGGATCTTTAAGAATTAGGTTCCGAAAAACCTTGCTAAAAAACGAATCTGTATTCTTAATAATCCGCCATGCGTTTTTAGCAAGAATGAAGAGCCTGATTCATACATTCCACATTCCGGATTCCCAGCCCACCCCTTGATTTTGGTAAAGCAAGAAAATTCCTACTACAGAAATGAATGCCTATCATAGATTTATGACCAACCCACCAAAAATGAGCTAACAAAGCATTAATCTTTGTTGCCACACTTACCGGAACTTTGAAAGCCGATAGAAAGTAAACGGAGATATTGGAAAGGACGGACAAAATCAACGATAACCTTCCTGCTGCAGATAGAAAAATCCCATTCCAAGAGGAAATACGCTTGACCACATTATCTACTAACTCGTTATGAATGCTCACCTTTGATCCTTGAACCTCCGTAGAGATCCCCAAATATTTACCAATTCCTTTATTCTGCTTGATATTGAAAGAACGCAAACATGATCGCACACCAGCCAACGACATAGACGGACTAAACAAAATACCCGATTTATCATCATTCAGCACCTGACCCGACACAAGGTAAACTATCAAACACGCTCTTAAAGATGCTTTATAGCTTTTCAAATATTTGGTATATGCATTATAAAATGTTTAGATTGGTGGCATGCAAATAAACGTCCCTATAAATACATACCATAATATTTGATCTAGACTTTTTAAATTAGTTTTAAGCTGTATTTATTTAGTTTGTGCATCATAAAATTCACATTTCATATAGGATTAATTGATATAAATACTCCGAACTATGAGTGAACTGCTCAAAATATTCTAAACTTTATTTTAACTACCAATATAACCAACTAATGCCCTCATTTGTTTTGAATAGAATTTGTTGTTTTGTTAACTTATTGTACCATGTCTTAATGGTGTGATTAGGTGAATAGATTAACATAGAAGTAAAAAGAGAAAGACGAGTTAAAGAAGGGTTATAAATTTCTTCTTTTATTTAGCATGTAGCAGGTCATATATTATAATAAAGCGAATGAGAGTATTAGTGGGTTATATTGGTATTTAAAATAGAGTTTAGAGTATTCTGAGCAGGACACTGATAGTTCAGAGTATTCTTATCAATTAACCCTTTCATATATGTGGCTACTAAAATTATTACCTATATTACAATAACGGGTAGCCTTAGGCTTATTATTTGATTTGTTTCAAATTCGTCATGGATACAACAACTTCATCTAGAGTTGGCATTCACACAGTAATTGAACATTCCGTTTTGCTTCACACCGCAAGTTCCGTCTGAAACAATAAGACCTCTCACAAGTGGAAATCACATGGGTGGTGGGACATCTCTATGTGTTTTCCCACTCACTCCCTAAATGATTATTTCGTGAGGGAAAATGATATCCGTCTTATTATTTCAGACGGATCTTGCGGTCTGAAATAAGAATTAGTGGTAATTGAAGACAAGCTAAAAGCTTACGTTCAGGTATGCGGCCTTAGTGTACCATCAAAAATATTAAAATTTATCGGTTCACCGTCCAAGCTGGTTGGACCATCTCCGCAAAGGAAAACTGCGCTAGAAAAGCAAATAAATTTCTGAAAGATTTATATAAGTTTGATGTTTAGGATTTTAAGTACTACAACCTATCCTGTAATTGCTACCCCAGAACTATAATACACTAAAGGCTTGAAAATTATAGAGCTACTAGTCTACTAGACATGAGATATCACCTGAAATTGTCAATTTCAGTTGACGATTGAACTATTATAAAGATGACATTATCAAAAAAAAATAATGTCAACAAAACATTTTTTTTTGACAAGTAATGTTAACAGAACATAAGAAAGACAATAATCGTATAACATTTTTCCGTGTGTTTTCTGTATGCATATTCTATTATTGTGTGTAAATAAATAAAATAAACTCCTCAATACTTTACGCATCAAGGCTCCGTTTGGCAAAACATTTAGGTACCTGATTTGGTCAAAGTAGTTTATTTGACCAAAATTTCAAGTACCTTGTTTTTTCGTAAGCGTTTGGCAAGTAGCTTATTAACCAAATAAGCACCTGAAATGAAATGCTACCTAGAGTAGCATTTGAGATTTCAGGTACCCGATTTGCATTTATTTTACTTTTTACCCCTTAAATCTATATTATTTAATAATTATTATATCCTTTTACGTCATTTCATTTAAATCAATTCTTTTTCAGTTAATTTGCCAAACATTTTCTTATATAATCAGCTAACTTACCAGTTCCTAATTTCAGCTACCTTATCAGTTAACTTTTCAGGTTTTAGTTAACTTTTCAGTTTTCAGGTATCCTTTCAGTTTTCAGCTAACTTTTCAGCCAGTTTTTCTTTTTACCTTATATTGTTTAGTGACTTAAAATAACTGTAATATAGGCAACCGCAAACAGTACTGATGATCGTAACAAAAGGTTATTTACGCGTGCGGCGCACGCGCATTTCCGACTAGTTTGTGTAAAAGACAATTTTGTGAGTAAACACTCAACTATATATCTTCGACCTACGAGAGTGTGCCCGCAATCCAACACGATAAACAATCAAATCCATCTCAAAATAATCAAATGCAAGCAAAATATGAAGCCAAAGCATTAAAAGAAGGCTTTATTGTGATATGGGACGTAAGTGGGAACAAATTTATGGAATTGTGCAACTAAAGTCAAGCTAGCAACAAACCCATGGCAAAAAAATTCACTTGACTTTGACATTGTAAATTGGGCTTGATTTGGATATTTACTTTAATTTGCATTTTTATCCAAGCAAAATCCCATGCAACATGCAACACTTAGTCCATTCTTGCTCTTGACTTAGCCTTTGTATTCTAGCTTGCAAATTTTGTAGTATTTTAGCTCATTTTTCTACAAAACATATATAAACACACAATTGCACTTGAAACATAATATTAGATTAAGAACACTTAAATAAGTGCTAAATGAAATACAAAACAAACCTAATATAAGGGGTTAAATCATGCATAAATATCAGTTATCAGACGCGCGAACTAGACTTCCGGTAGGCCAACTAGAGGATTAGGGTTTGTATTCTTGAGAGAAAACTGGTTAAAGGAGAGTTTAATGAAAAAAAATTATTACTTTCAATTCCTCTTTCCTCAAATTAACCTATCACGAAATAGACACGGGACCGTTGTACTCGACCGAGTACCGGATGTACTCGACCGAGTACGCTGTAATCAACCGAGTACAACTTGTATGTACTCGACCGACTACGCTGTACTCGACCGAGTACTTGAAGTACTCGACCGAGTACATACGAACATGCTCGATCTTTTATTTTGACATGGGTGTACTTGACCGAGTATGGCTTACTCGACCTAGTACACCCACTCGTCTAAGGGAGGGGTTTTACAAGTGTAGATACGGAAACGAAATCCAATCAGGTGGTGTCTCCATATATTTAAAGCATTAACAACGACGGCTAACTCAAGGTCACAATTAGGATAATTCTCCTCATTACTTCTCAATTGACACAAAGCATAAGAAACAACTTTCCTATTTTCTATGAGTACAAAACCCAAACCCATCTTAGAAACACCACAAAACATGTCAAAATCGACTCCAACACGGGGGCCATAGTTAACATTCTCTTTAACTATTCGAACACTTCTTCACAAGTTTCGGTCCATAGGAACTTGTATTCCTTCTTCAAGAGTAGGGTCATTGGTCTAGCAAGCATGGAGCAATATTTCGCAAAGCGACGATAGTAACCTGCCAAACTTAAGAAACTCCGGATCTCTCCAACATCTATAAGACTCCTCCACTCAATCACGGCTAAAATCTTTATAAAAATTTTATATTTATTTTTTTGGTACAACATTTCATATTTATAAACATACATTTTATATGAAATTAAGATGTGTGTGAAATGTAAATAACAAGTCGTATTTTAATTATTCGAGAAACGATTAACGATTCATATCGTCTATAAACATGCTTCTAAAAATAAACTTGTAACCCATTGCTAATGTCTTAACGATTTCGTAACTATATTCGATGATTAAAGCAACCTCATTAACTAGTAGTAGTGACTTAACGGTAGTAGCAATAATAGAAATAAACACCAATAACAATAATGACACATGACAACATCAACACATTCCTTCATTTCTCTTCTTCTATATATATTTTTTGTGTACAACATAATTGAAGGGTTTTTAGTTACTCATAAACTAAATATTTAGTCATACTAATCAAAATACTTTAATTAACATTTTAATTAACTTATTTATGTGATCTTATGCATGCTAAAATGCGGAAATAGGAATGATTTAGAACCCTTACACACGGTCCAAATCAAATGCTAGGATGATCTTCCAAAATGCTCAACAAGAACACCTCCTCTAAGATGCACCAAGACAACCCTTGTATGAACCGAAATCTTCGAACAAGCTAGTATCAAGAATCGGTTTTCCTTAAACAATATAAGTTCTAGTATGAACTTATTATACTAAAATTATATCTCTTATATAACTAGTATTGTATTATCTTATAATATTTATTTAGAGGATTTTATGTTGTAATATTTTCTCACCCTTAGAAAATCTAACAAGCAATAATAATAGAATGAATTGTGGAGCATTACACATATAAATCAAGTGGTGCTTGGGTTGTGTGTTGGCCGGGTATGGAGAAGAGCAAAAGGGGAGACAACTTCTCTTACCCATGCTAATTAGGGTTGCCTAGGTAGTGTTTCCAAGGTGCTTTAAACACAATGATTAAAGTGTGTTTAACACACAATAACCACCTACAACCATCTCCACTTAGCCGCCCAAATTAGACTTAAAATGGACTTCATTTTACAAATTTGTCAATTGTACAATTTGTACAAAATGTGACATCTTATATGTCACAAGGTAATGTATTTTAGAACATTTAAAACATATAAATATTTATCGTATAAATATTGCGATAAATCATATTTATCAATTGACAAGTAATTCGAAATTACAATTATAAAATGATTATTTATCGTCAATACGATTTACAACCTTTGTATTAATTACAACCCGATTCATTTTAATTACGATATTATAAAATATCGTTTTATTGTTTAATAATTGACACATTTCAATTTTAAACATAAATCTTACAATAAGATTTAACCTCTAATTTCTCGATATACGAGTTTAAGGAATATGATCAAATCGTATCAATATACATTTGATCACTTTACCAATTAAGGGAATTGTCCTATAGGTGTGACCTAAAGGGATCAACTGACCACCACCGTCATACGACAGTAATGTCAAACTCTAGCTAGCCAATCATTACCGATTAATGTTGGTCAGTTGACTAATATAATTCGTATCATCCCTTGCGCATTCTCGTCATGAGATTTAATTACGTGATCGCACTATTGTTGAGGACACATTTCCCAACAATCTCCCACTTGTCCTCGACAAGTGTGCGTCACCAATTCTCTTGTCCTATTACAATCTCCCACTCAATGCAAGATGTCTCTCTGAGGTCGTACTTGCATTCGATCATATCATGAGTGGTTTCCTCGATCTGGAGATTAACTGTTTGACCGGAATTATCTACCATAGATACCTTCCGAGCGTGGCCACGCATTTCCAGTTAACTTCTCCTCGAGTGGCCTTGAGATTTGAACAACCCTGACAAGGGGTGGACAATTTCTATCGCATTACTTCCTTCAACTAGTCACAGTCAGTCACAGCCTGAAGCAATCCCATTTGACTCCAGTTACGAAAAGTCGTAGAGAATGGATCAAGGCTGTGCCTAAACTGTACCATCTTGGGAGAGTAGACTTTAGTCTAAGAATTGACTCGCAAGAATACTATAGCAGCTCTCGCCACGACCCGCCTATTATAAAATTTCCAGAACTCTATAAGCGGTCACTATGCCCGACAGAGTGTCTCTTGCAGTCTGCCTATGTGATCGACTAGTCATCACATATGACTCTATGGCACTTGAACTTGCCATCAATCGCCTCACATTCTAGTCGCTTTGAGATGTCACCTCATGTAAGCGGCTAGGGGCTATACTAAGTCAATCTAGTTCACTTATGGGGTTCAATATTGTCTCTTACAACCCGTTTGGATTTTGACAAAGTATCTTTCATCTTGAGTTAATCATAACTCAAATGACATTGTCATGCAAAAACAGTCTATACTATTTCATTGCATTTGATGCATGATCATCTATTTGTATTAATGTTTTGCGAATAAACCTTTTATTCATGATTGCAAAACTTACAAATTCAGGTCTCCTTCCGACTCATATTATCTCACATAATATGATCTTATTTTGAGCACACATCTAGAACCCATTCTAGATCTTGAGTTTCCTTTCCTGAGGAAAGCTCCCACTGTTATCCTATAACTCGTGACATATTGATATACTAGAGGGATTAAAGAATCACTCGGAATTATCTAGTCACTTATGTGCTGAAATCTATTTTGTAGTTATTAGTGATTTCATCACTCTTACTATATTCAAACATCTTGGCTATTTTATTAAGGTTATTCATATCTAACCATTTTGATTTCCAATGGGCGACCTTTTATTATCAATATAATAAACATTCCCGTAAAGCTCTATCATCGTATGATATAAGGTACTTGATCATCTAGAATTGAAAACCTCTTATTCTTTACACCTTAAAGAATCACCCATCCTCTCTAAATGGTAGGCTTAATTCTTTTAATGAACATCGCTCCCACTAAAATCAATATTACTCGATCTCTTAAATGAACCTTTCATTTCTCGCATGTAAATCTTTATTTATCACTTGAATCATTATTACTATCACTATCCCTATAGTGATCTTATTTTCATTCAATCAATCATCACCCTCTTGTTATGTCTTCGTTTCCTCGAGACGAATATGACATGATAATTTCCTTATAACTATATTGAGAGAATTAAGATGATTTCTTCTCTTTTATCTTATAAACTTAGAAAAATCATTTTTTAAGGAACCGGTCTTTCCTCCCGTATAGATAAATGATTTCTCCACTATTATCTTATAATCTTTAAAAAATCATTATCTCAAGGAGCCGACATCCCTTCCGAATTCATACGGGGTTTCCCATGGAAACAATGAACATAAGGAACTTTCTTCGAGTGTCCTCCCGTAGTTTCTTCAGTGTCCTCTCGTAGTTTCTTCAATTCATTCATTTAGGGCTCTTCTTAAGACTCCCATGTAGGAATCTTCTCTAAGATCCTTTATTTTCATCATTGGTTTGCGAGCGAAATATTTTCTCCCACTCTATCCTTTTAACAATAACCTTTATTCGTTTAAGGATAGCTATTTCGATTAACCAATGCAAATGAATGTTTGAAGTTTTATAGGTGTGATGAATACATTCTCATTTTCACTTAAAATGAAAATCTTATAATGAACTAATATTGTCTCATTTTGATTGAAAGTATCTCATGGGGTGTAGTTCTCCGTTTTAATCAACACTTTGATTAAATTGATCGTATCAAGGTTTATTGCGTGATAAAATCACTTTTATTCATGTTTTAACAAGGTATGCAATTTATTTGAGAAATCAAGACATTGATTAAGAACAAAAGTAGTGACTCGGGTTGAAAACCAAGTCACCAATATCCAAAATTACAACCATTGTTTTAGGATTTTAATCCTTGTCTTACAAGAAAATAAATTGTTCCATAAATAAAATGCAAAATATGAAAGAAGACGATATGAAAATTAGAGCCTCGCTCTTCAAGTCTTCGATCAATTGGATGCTACCGTAGGCATCCAAGTAAGGAACTTCATGCTTCCTTCTCCTTGTCCTTATCTTTATAAGATGCCTCTTTAAAACAATTTAAAAGGGGTGATTGTCAACAACTTGTATCGCCATACAAAAGTTAACAAAAGAACATGAAAGTAAACGAGAATTATAAACTACGGCGGTTGCCTTTCCATTTTGAGATCGGTCAAGTATTTGGGGCAATTCCGTTTCCTAAGACTTAACCTCCTGCAATAAAGGCACTTGTATTCAACCTTTGAAGATGAGGTGGAAACGCCTTTCGAAAAGGTATTTTCTTTGGCCGCTTTGGGTTTGAACGTTTTCTTGCCCTTGCCTTTATAGGCATTTTTCTTGAAGCTCGTTTTCCCTTTCTTTCCGATGTTTAATACATCCTTGGTGGAACTTTCATGAAGTCCCATGTCCCTTTCGGCTTGGACGAGCATCTTATGCAACTCATCCAACGTAGTCTCTTGGTTTCGCATATTAAAATTCACCCGTAATTGAGCATACGCTTTAACCTTATTGAGCGAGTGAAGAACTCGGTCAATTATGAGAGAGTCGGGAACATCAACGTCTTGCGCTTTTAAAGTCTCCGCGAGCTCAACGAGTTTGAGCACATGAGGGCTTATCTTTTGCCCTTCCTTCAACGTTATGTCGAAGAAGGCGAAAGCCGCCTCATATTGGATCACCCTTGGAGTTTGCGAAAACATGGTTGCAAGCTTGGTGTATATCTCATACGATGTGGTCAACTTAATCATACTCCTTTGGAGATCCGGCTCCATGGAGAAGATGAGCACATTTTTAAGAGCGGAGGACTCTTTCATGTAGGCTTCATAGGCCTCACGATTTTGGACCGATGAACGAGCGGTCGGAGCGGGAGGAGCCGCTTCGGATAGGTAACGACTCTTATCGTCACCTTGAGCGGCCAAAAGCAATTGCGCATCCCAATCCTTAAAATTGGAACCATGCTTATCGAGTTTGCAACGGTCCATAAAAGACCGAAGCCATGAAACGTTAGTGAGAGGTGGAGCATTGGTTGCCATTGACGATGTTGAAAATTAAACTACAATAAAATGAAGGAAATAAAACAATATCATTTTAAAATTCATAATTTAAACTAAAAACTTAAACAAGTTAATTAGTTATTTACTTAATGATCTCTTACCCAATTAAGTAAATAATCCCGAGACCCAAACCCATACTAATGCGGGCACGGTGTAGCCGATTCAACCCGTATCGGTATAATTTGGTGGATTAACCCTTTAATCGGTTCTACCTTAGAACTCTCGGTCGACAATTTTCTAAAAATCGTCTTTAGCCCGAACTTATTGCAACTACGGTTACGAATACTTTCGTTGAGATCAACCAAATTTCAAGGTGTAATCTTATTACCCAACGTGACAATTTTAGTACCCCGGTGTAGCCGAGCCTACGTTCTTGTGAAGAAGGGATTCATGGGTCCGTACTTTTTGGTAAGGCTAAGTCTCAATATTTATATGTAAGAGATCTAGTCAAATTATTATCTATCTCCGTTTAAGTGAACTAAGTCGGTGAATTATCGATAAAATAAATGACTAGGTCGACTAAATCGAAAATGCATGAGACGATATATGACGATTTGGCTATGCATGCAAACATATAAAAAACAAAAATAAAAGCATAAAATAAACCCTAATATGGCCTTTCCTAGAAAAGAAATAATAAAAGTACAAATTCGGAAACCAACTCCTTTGGTCCCTTGAACTTCACGAGGCACGCACTTCGAGGTAAACACCGTCTTGTCGGAACTCCTTTCCGAATGGCACCATCTTCAAGGAACTCCGGATATTACAAAAATTACAACTTTTCTAGTCTACTTTATACATTATAAAATAGAAATAAATTACAATTGGGTGATACGAGATCACAAAATTACAACCCAATCGGTAACCCCTTACATTACGGGAAATACCGATTAAAAACTAAGGCCATACTAAGTAAATTACATAATTCCCAAAATTACGTAAATAAAATCATGACATTCATAATTAAAATATGCAATGCTAATGAATATATGAACTAACATGCAAACCCTAAGCCAAATCGTCCTATTTAAATATTAATTATATAAATAGTTATCGTATACCTCGAATTATGGAATCGCGTGTCTTAACATTTAACAACACTATGCATAATATGAATCGGTATTCATCTTTAAGTTAATCATCCCAACTCATATAGGTTTCAAAATTTAGTCTTACTTAAACTTTGAACATGACTTAACTTAACATATTTTAATATTGTTCGGTATTACTCGGTTTTACGGGAAAAATAATATAAAAATCCAAAAGAGTCATTAAAATTTCGAAAAATTCAAAATTCAAATTTTGAAAATTCCAGAATGTTCTTAATTTCAGTACCTTAAAAAATATTAGTATTTATACGGTTTTAATATTATTTCGAAAATAATATGTAAAACGAGCATTTTAAGTCGGAAAATTTAATAATTAACTCCATAAATGCAAATAAAATACTAATAATATTTTTACACTTTCCAAAACACCTTAAGAACATAAAATGGTCAGAAAATTAAATTACACACTGCCCAAGAGCCGAAATTTTTAATTACATGACTCTTTTAATTCAATTTTAAATGCAACTTTTAACAAATTAAAATTAAATTAAAACTGAAACTTTTGGCTCCCAAGAAAATTTTCGTGATGAACATATCATATATGACTATTATGGGTTAAATTTTTCGGCCATTTTAACAACTATTGCAAATTTTAACGATTTTCGTCATATATCGAACGATTTTAACCTTTAAAATTATTTCTCAAGCATAAAATAAGATAAAAATCTCGAAGTTTTTATACATGCTGGAAATAATATATATGACATCGTGTAAAATTTTTATGGCCAAATTCCAACTTAAACTATTAAAGTCGAAATTATGTCACTAATTACCCGATTTGTACATTAAAAATCTATAATATTGCAATATTTGTGATAAATTTCTGAAAAATTCAACATATATTTCAAATATTGCATGTGACATACTCATAAATGTTTATAGTCAAATTCATAATATAACTATTTTAACCCATTTTTATTCATCTTATTGTATTTTAACCCTTAAAATTCATATCACATGTTTTATAAGTCCATAATTTACGAAAATTCATATTCATAACATAGGATATACATGTGATAACATACTGAAAAATCTCGGCCATAAGCTTATTTTAACTATTTTCCCCCAAAAATAATCATTTTTAACCATTAAAAATCAATAAAACCGAAATTAAAATACCAAAGAACAATATACATGCAAAATATATTCCAAATATTCTAAAAACATTTTAGAAACAGTAGGTATTCATGCTTAATTATTTCGTGCATATCTTATATTAAACGAAAAACCAATTTTATTTTGTTATCACTATAACTCCGTAAAAACGTAAACGGAAAGCATGCAAACAACCTATTGCTCTGATACCAATTGAAGGCTTTTTAGTTACTCATAAACTAAATATTTAGTCATACTAATCAAAATACTTTAAATAACATTTTAATTAACTTATTTATGTGATCTTATGCATGCTAAAATGCGGAAATAGGAATGATTTAGAACCCTTACACACGGTCCAAATCAAATGCTAGGATGATCTTCCAAAATGCTCAACAAGAACACCTCCTCTAAGATGCACCAAGACAACCCTTGTATGAACCGAAATCTTCGAACAAGCTAGTATCAAGAATCGGTTTTCCTTAAACAATATAAGTTCTAGTATGAACTTATTATACTAAAATTATATCTCTTATATAACTAGTATTGTATTATCTTATAATATTTATTTAGAGGATTTTATGTTGTAATATTTTCTCACCCTTAGAAAATCTAACAAGCAATAATAATAGAATGAATTGTGGAGCATTACACATATAAATCAAGTGGTGCTTGGGTTGTGTGTTGGCCGGGTATGGAGAAGAGCAAAAGGGGAGACAACTTCTCTTACCCATGCTAATTAGGGTTGCCTAGGTAGTGTTTCCAAGGTGCTTTAAACACAATGATTAAAGTGTGTTTAACACACAATAACCACCTACAACCATCTCCACTTAGCCGCCAAAATTAGACTTAAAATGGACTTTATTTTACAAATTTGTCAATTGTACAATTTGTACAAAATGTGACATCTTATATGTCACAAGGTAATGTATTTTAGAACATTTAAAACATATAAATATTTATCGTATAAATATTGCGATAAATCATATTTATCAATTGACAAGTAATTCGAAATTACAATTATAAAATGATTATTTATCGTCAATACGATTTACAACCTTTGTATTAATTACAACCCGATTCATTTTAATTACGATATTATAAAATATCGTTTTATTGTTTAACAATTGACACGTTTCAATTTTTAACATAAATCTTACAATAAGATTTAACCTCTAATTTCTCGATATACGAGTTTAAGGAATATGATCAAATCGTATCAATATACATTTGATCACTTTATCAATTAAGGGAATTGTCCTAAAGGTGTGACCTAAAGGGATCAACTGACCACCACCGTCATACGACAGTAATGTCAAACTCTAGCTAGCCAATCATTACCGATTAATGTTCGTCAGTTGACTAATTTAATTCGTATCATCCCTTGCGCATTCTCGTCATGAGATTTAATTACGTGATCGCACTATTGTTGAGGACACATTTCCCAACAATAATTATAACAGGGATCAAAATTTGGCAAATGTAGCATTTGTAAACTACCCACAACGCAGCAAGAACAACCCAATTAGCAACGACAAAAAGAGACAACAGTCCAGCAATGGTGTGAAAGCAACAACAAATCATAAGAGCAATAACAGTACCAGCAGCAAGTAAGCAACGTAGTAATAGCAGTGACATTACAACAAGTGTGCAGAAAGAAAACGCAGCAGCACAATAATTGAACAACGGCAACGTTGAAAGCACTAGCAGCAACACATAATGCGGTAGCACGACAACGAGATACAGTAGCGATAAAATAGATACAAGCAACAACTTCAGCAAGAAAAACGCAGGAAAAACAACAAGGCAACAGCTATTGAAATAACACACAGCAGCCATTACAATAAACATAACGCAACAGCAACTACGACCAACGCAGCAACAGTAGTAGTATTAGTAGCAACATACAACACATACAACAATCGCAACTATAGCGATAGTAAAACAGTAGCAATTGCAGTAATTACAGACTTCCGACGACCAAGCAACAACATTTAAACAACATCAGTTTGCATAACAGCCATAGCAGGGACGACAACAGCAGTTCAGCAGTACACACATGTAGGAACACAATAACAACCACAATGCGACAGAGGCAATGCAGCAGCTATAAAATAACAGAGAACAACAGCAGCTTATAACAACAACACCGAACACAAGAACCTCGCTTCAACTTCACATTTATCATATTACACAAAACGAATCTTTGACATAAGTCGAGTAACCTCTCAAAGTTACCTCTTTTCGCAATTAAAACTTCGATTTATCACAGAACCAAGCTCGGAAACTACCATGACACAACCTATACAAACAAGGAACGAGTTTTACGAAAGAAAACGAAATGGGTTTGAAAGGCAGAAATTTCGTGGTGCCCAAGTGCTGGAGTTTCTTACCTAGAAACGACGGCGACGGCGAGATGAAGAGAAAGACGTGAAAATCATTCGAGATGGTTGTGAAACGAAGAAATGGCGAAGATTTTTGTGAATTATTTACATTGTATACAAATGGGGGAAAGTAAGAGGATAGGGTTTGAGAAGATGAGGATGATTGATTGTGAAATGTCTTTTTATATAAGAAACGAGTTTTGAGTCGGAAAATTATTACATGAGTCGAGTTTGAGTCGGGTTTCATGTATGAGTCGGAAATTGTTCAAATATTAGTAAATCATTATTTTTACAATTATTAAAACTCAAAATAACAATTGAACACGTAAATTACAGAATGCATTTAAGTTTTCCGAACGTTAAAATTTAATCGTTACAATATAATTACGTAATTAATTGAAATATCGTTTAAAAACAAATATGCTTTTAAAATGAAATTCATTTCATTTAAATATAATTATGAAATTTCATGAAATATAAATTACTCTAAAATTAGAATTAAAATCAATAAAATTACGAGTTCGAAATATCGGGGTGTTACAAGATGGGGGTAAAATATATAGTTGTTTTTTTATATAACTTAATTGGAATTTGCATGTATATCGTCTTTAGGTGAGGACTTCGTAGAGGAGCAATACAAGATCGTCACTTTTGCATTTGGAATTTATGAATAAAAGGTAGGGTTCCCATACACAATATGTTTATGCAGTTAATTACTTTTGTGTTGTATAATGATTTTGTTATTGGGGTATTATGGTGTTTTAATTTATAGATATTAGTAATGATGGATTGATATTGTGAGCCATGTTGGGAGATGGGTTCACCCACTTTTTTGCCTTTTGTGACTCTCGCCACAAGGGGATATGCACATTATTGAGCTTGGGTTCGTTTGTTGAGATGAGTGGGTATTTGATTACTACGTTGTGGTTTGACATAGGCTAGGGTGGGTTACCTGTTGCGATGGGAACCCGGCTACTCGTTGTGATGGAAATCCAACTACTCATAGCGATGAATGCCTTTGTGGATCTTGGTGTTTGGAGAAGGTGGATTACTTATTGTGTATTCTTGTTTTGTTTTTTATTGTATGTTGTAGTTAATTGTGTAAATGCACTGACCCTTTAATGTTTTCAAAACTGTGGTAAACCCTTTGATATTTCCGGTAAATACGGAGCAATGAGTCTAGCAAGAATTGATATGTGAGCTTGTTGCAGGATTGGATGGGAGCCGATGAGACAATCACATGTTTAGCTTCCATTGTTGATTAGACTTCCATTTGTGTAGTTGGAGTTGTACTTTATTTTGGTTTTGGGTTTTGAAGTATGTAATCAACTAAGTTATTCATTATTATTAATGTTGTCTCTATGCTCTATTTGAAGCGTACTACCGCGTGAAACTGAGATGGTAATACTCCCATTCGCTAAGGTAAGACTTGGTGAGACTCTTCGGTAAATTGGGGTGTTATACCTGCGCTCTGTGAATTTGTTTCTTTATTTTTGGCCTGGGATAGGGAGGATGATGTATGTGTGGATCTGACTGTGTCTTTCCCCTTCACTCAATCCGGATTGTTTGATATCGTGTCCGGACGCGTTGTGATTGATGCTGCTTAGCGCAAGTGTGTCAACTATTAGGGCTTGTCTACAACGATCAATTATGTTTTTTACGTTCTCCTTCTCTTCGTTGGGGGAGTTTCCGACAGGTGTTGTTGCTTTACTCAGGCCGATATATAAATTGTCGGTGTCTCAGGATGTCGGGGTCCACTGTACACATTTGTTTTGCTATTGATAAGGGAGTGGTAGCGTATATAGTATCTCGATTTCCCGTTAATATCTTGTAAAATTGTTTTTGATCTCAAGAAAAGTTGTGTTTGATAACAAAAAATATAGTAATAATAATAATAACGGGGTGAGGTTCAATCACTATTTTTTTATAAATTTTGATATTATCTTAACAAAAGTTGTGCAGACAACAATAATAAAAATAACACGAGCTCATTGTTGGTTGTTTATGAAATTTTCCTTTAAATACATTTTATTGTTTATTTTTCTAATCATGGTTACCTAACTTTAATTTTATTTAAGACGAATTTCTTTGCGAGAAATCCGAGCGTATATGTTATTGATGGTTTCGTTGAATATGCGACCAAATAGAAATAATCCGTGAATTTCACAGGCAAAATATATTTAAAATGAACTAAACTTAAATTCTGAATAAAATCCTCTTTTATCATAGTACAAAAAATCATCGACCTACGCCACCAGTTAATAATAAATTTTACATTTTATATAAGTAGCCTAATTCTTTGAAAGAGGAGACACAATACCATTACGTTTGGTAGGAAAACAAACAAACAAGAAACTACAAACAATCCCAACTCCAATTGGAAACATCACTAGTTGTTGCTTTGTCTCTTCAGAAGGCATTGGAAACAAACACTTGACAACATTTTGATCTAACAATGCGACTGCCATGAAAACCAAAACCCCCATAATCCCATGTAAAAAGTCAACTACCCTTATTCGATATTTAACCGCATCATCCAGGCTAAGCGTCATTGACCCGTCTACAATCCATAATCCCTTAAATGTGGCGACACCATACCGGACTTTTCCCCGCTCGTCCCGAACACTATCGGTGAAACACATAAGGAAACATGTGATGCTTGTGAGAAATATGAGGCATAATGTTGTGAGTTGGGCTTGGAATGTTTGGCATTGTCCTTGATTTGTTACAATTGGAGAGAACATTTCGAATATTAGGACCGACCCAGTTGGTAGTCGACTTGACAAGCGGGTGGTGCCCTTGAATGCTTTTCGAATGACCTTTTGGGTTTGGGTTTTTGATTGATCTTTTGGACTTGTTTCATTGTTGTCTAATAAGGGTCGTCTTTGTTCCTCGTTGATTTCTTGGGATATTTGATCTTCTACCTTGATTTCCATTGAAATAATTAAAAATAAGTTTGTTTAATTTTCTATATGTATAAAATTGATTTGGATATCTATTTATTTGATTTGGAAATTTTATCTATTCTGAAAATAATTGAGTATAGAATTATGTATGATAAACTGAATTTTTTGTTTATAAGAATTAAAGATTTTAAATAAAGCTGAGAATAGGGGTTATGCTGGATTTGTAGGGATTTTGCAGCATGCACTTTGTTATGTAACTGACTTTGTTATGTAACTGTACGTAACGGTTTAAGCTGTCAATTAATTTATAGCGTTTTTATGTGCTTTTCCGTTTCATTTGTTTCATTATTACAAATTTACAATAAGCAACAAAAAAGGTGGCATAATTCAAACCACTTATAACTTCTATAAATATATATTTAGCTGACAGTTGTTATTACACCTTGTAACATCGGACCACTTTCATCATACATTGAAGATGTATGAATCCATCACATTATTATTTAAATAGTAAATTAATAATAAATTTCTTTTAAAATTTAATTTTTTAAAATTACTCCCTAATATAATTTAGTTTTCTAAAAATTACTCACTTAAAATTACTTATAACTTCTATAATTTTGTTCTTTTAAAACAGAGTTTGATTAGTGTCAATTACGTTAATTAATTACTAAATTAGTTTATTCAAAAATAAAGAAGATTTTGTAGTAACTTATAAAGAATTTTTCCGATTTATTTGTCAGTCATCCTTTTTTTGCTATGATTCTTGGTCTTCTCAAGCAAAACCAAAGCAGACGGCATTTCAATATCATCTTGCCCGGCCTATAATTTAAATGATAGACATTTTTTAAGAAAAGTACTCACATCGAGAAAAAAAACTAAGAAAAAGTTAAGTAAAAACTTATTAAATTACCAATTCATCCATAATTTGGAGAGTGTTTTTACGGCCCATTAGGTGATTACCATTTCTCTGTCGCGGAGATTAAAGGTAACATGTTTCTGTTTAAAAAAACAAAATAGTTAGAAAATAAATAAATAATAAAACCGAAATAATAAGTAATAAAGTAAAATAAATGAATAATAAAGCGCAAAAAAAGAATATCTCAAACCAACCCCACCATTCCTTCTACATTCTATCAGACGTGCACCTCCAGTTCGACGCGTATTCCTTGTAGTTGCACTTAATATTGTCCGTTATAATGTTCGCGGCGTCTTTGTTACTGAACCTGAAAAAGAATTAAAATTGAAAATATAACAATCATTCGTAATCAAAGTATATACTTAGGAACTTGGATCAAACATAGAGTATATAAAATTTAATTATATAAAATAAACAAAGGACATACTTACCAAACGTCGCCATCATGGTCATAGGGATCGAGATGAATTCGATGCCTAGTAGCCGCTGTATTCAGAACTTGGTTTACAGGTATTGGAATGTTCTCGTTCTAGGCTCCCCGACCTCCTACATTACTACTACTACCTCTCTTTCGTCTTCCCCAACACCAACCTAAACCCATCTTATCTCTCCAACCTAAACTGATTTTTGAATCTTTCATACCATTAATAAATACTCGTATATTTTCTTGATTGTAATGAGACAAAATTTAGATGCACAAGTATATAATTATCCAGAGAACATTAAAGGAAATGTGAACAAATTTGTTGCCTCAAAATAATCAAGAAAAAATACAAGTATTTACCACCTAAATGGCATGAAAGATTCAAAGACAGTTCAATGTGTAATTCTTGAACGGGTACTATTCAAAAATTACATTATAAACATCATGAATTACCATGTTCAGCACAATAATTATAATTAAATATAAAAAATTACACAGTTAATCTTGTCAAAGTTCTCATATCAATCTAACTCTAGAATCAATTCTATGCATTCAATCTAGCAAAGTCAACAAATAAGCATACTCAACAATAAACAACAATAATTAAGCTGGAGTTGCGACGGAATTATTGCATTTGCGACGAAATTAAACATAGCTAATTTGCGTCGGAATTAAGAATATCTAGTATACATACGTGAGGAGGAACAAATGAGGAACAGAGGAAAACGGGAGAGCAGTGGCGGGGGAGGGTGGCACCGGCGGCAGTGGAGAGTTCGCGCCGTGAGAAGAAGAGGAAAGAGGGAGAAGAAGGAGAGAAAGCGGAAGGAAGGATCGCGAGGGAGGTGAGAAAGAGAGGAAGGTGATGGCTGTGGTAAGGTGGCGTGGTGGTAGTGACGAAGGAGTAAGGAGAGACAGATATTGCGTTTTAGGAAATTAGGTTTAAATTGATTTGCGGGAAAATGAAACTGCGGGTTTATATTAAAAAAAGCTTGTAACGGAATTTGTGATGGAATTTCCGTTGCAAAAACGGAAAACTCCGTTGCAAATTCCGTTACAAGTTTTGACTACTTGACCCTTGATCAGAATCTAGTGAAACTCAGGCAATATTTGCGACGAAAATTCCGTCGCAAAGGTCAACCTTCCCGTCATTTCACTTTTTTTTTCGCGGGGGTGGGAATTTGCCTTCCATCGCAGAAAAAAATTTCTTGCAAGATCAGTCGCAAACAATATTTTGCAACGGAAATAGTGTCCGTCGCTGAAATTTCATCGCAAAGACACTGTTTTTTGTAGTGAATTAACCAAACTCAAAATGACCTTAAATGACTCAATCCTAACCTGAAACAACTCAAACGAATCAGAATGATTCGGCTCAATGACGTGATCCAGAGTGACCGACCCTGAGTATGACTTGATAATTATTGACTTGTAATGATCCGCTTGAATAACTAATCTGCCAATTCAAGTCTACATATGAGCATATAATTATCATCTTAATTTAGGTTATATGAGTCGGGTTAAAATACATGGAAATGTTAAAAAAAACTTGAAAATAATCGAATAACCTACTGAGGTTTAAGAGTCTAATTATCATCTTATATCAGACTATATGAGTCATATCAAGATACCCGTAAATTTATTAAATTTTACATTAATATTAATGGGCATCACAAAAACTAACATCATTTTATTTTTCTCATTTTTTATTGAGTCTCTCGATTTTATGTCAAAGAGCAACTCATTTTATTTTTCCCATTTTTTTGTTGAGTCTCTCGATTTTATGTCAAAGAGCAACAATTCATACTTTGCCGGATACACAAACATTTAAATTCAACGGGTCTTATATTTTAAACTCGTCGTTTAAAGACTCCTATTTGCAAATATAAATTGTATATAACTAAATAAAAAATTTAAACACTTTTTTTTAAGCAAAAATATTAAAATGATATTTAAACTGTATATCCGTATAATTTTCACGGGTTAAAAACTAGTTATAATAATAAACAAACTTTGTGATTTTAACTTGTAACATTATAAAACCATACAATAAAATACATATTTATAGTCTAGTATTATAAAAATGGATACTAATTAAAAAATATCACAAGAATAGATTAAAAGTAAAATAAAAAACGTGACATTCTTTTATGCGTAAACTGGATTCGAAATAAATTATATTGTACAATACTAAGTATAGTGATTATTGTGCACCACCATCGCATGGAGGGAGACCGTGGGAGACACAAAGTGTACATTTTACGATGAATATTGATCATTTTTTATGTTATATGGTGACCACAAATAAAAATTAGTCACTTTATAAAAAATAAAAAATTGTCATTAACAACTTTTTAAGTAATCACTCTATACAAGGTCTTATAATATAGTTTATAATATATATAGCATAATCTGTACCTATTTCATTTAATCTGATTTTGATCGTGGAAGTGTGAAAATTTTCAATTATCATTAGAGATTATGAATATGACTAGTAACTGATTTTAGCCGATTTAGCAAGTGAGAAGTGAGAAGTGAAAAGTAAAATTAATCGCAGGATTCGTAACGAGCCCATGTATGTAATGTCATATTGGGTATTGGGCCTAGGTGTTAACCTAGGAGGTCGTAGGTTGTATCTTATATAAATATGTTGGTATGCTAATGAAAAAAGACAAGTTGTTCCACTATATTTAATCGTAAACTTATCATGGTATCAGGTTACAAACCCTAATTCCTTCTCCGCCATGTCTGACGACGAAAAGGATTCGTCTGTACCCACCAAAATCGATCCCACGTCCCCTTATTTTGTCAGTCAAAACGATAAACCCGGTGATTACATCACCGATGTCCGCTTAGATCTCACCAGGCCAATTTTGATACTTGGTCGTACTCTGTTCGCACCGCTCTCAAGGCTCGCCGTAAATTCGGCTTCCTCAATGGCGTCCATACCGAGCCCAAACCGTTGTGCACCCTCGATGACTGGGAGACCATCCACTCTCTTCTTGTTGCATGGCTAATGTGTACTATCACACCTGAGGTAAAATCGCTTCTCCCTCATTATGAAGATGCAAAACTGTTGTGGGATGATCTACACGCCCGTTTTGACATCATCGATGGTCCCCGTATTCAACAAATTCAGTCTAGCCATCATGATTGTCGTCAAATTGAGACTATGTCCGTCGCGGTTTATTATGCTAAATTATGTCAATTGTGGGATGAACTTGACAAATATGAACCCATTATTACCTGCAAATGTCATAAATGCGAGTGCAATATTGGCAAACAGTATACTGAACGGCGCGAGGCTAACCGTGTTCATCGATTTCTGCTTGGTCTCGTACCGTCAGTATATGGCACCCTGCGTTCTAATGTACTTGCCCAAACACCATTGCCCTCTTTACAGCGTGCTTTCCACCTTGTTTCCCAAGAAGAACGGGTACGAGGTATTGATAAAAGTACTGCGCCCGTCTCCGAAGTCTCGAACTTTGCTGTCCGTGCTGAACCCAGGTTTATTACCCCCCGTCCCTCCTCTCGACTTTCTCGTTCTGAGCGACAACGATTGGTCTGTACTCATTGTCAGCGATCGAGTCATGACCAAAGCATGTGCTTTGATTTACTTGACGAATTGCCCGATTGGTGGTATACATTAAAGGGTATTAAAAAGCCAAACAAAGGAGGGTCTGTTCGTGGGGGTACTGGTAGGGGTGGTGGCCGCACAGGTGTTGGTCGTGGTACAAGAGCAAAATCCGAAAGAACACCAGAGCCCAGCAGTAGTGCTGCTCACGCTGCTGCAGTTGACAGTACACCCACCGAAATTGTCACAGTATATGGTACACCGAGTCACAATTTTTCTGGTGAGTGGATTATCGATACGGGCTGTTCTTATCATGTCACAGGAAATTATAGCTGCCTTCTCAACCCACAACAGGTTCCCAGCCGTGTTGTCGGACTTCCTGATGGCACGAAAATCAGTGCCACTCAAGTGGGGCGTGTTGTTCTTACTCCAAACATTCACCTTGACTATGTTCTATACGTTCCAAATTTGAAGTGCAATTTAATTTCTGTATCACAATTAAGTGACTCCCTCAATTGTGAATTTCTAACTAATGCACTTTGTTGTACCATACAGGACCGTCATACGAGAGCTCTGATTTGCACGGGTGATCGCGTGGACGGACTCTATTACCTGCGGCAATTCTCTGATAATGCCACACGAATGGTAGCTGTGGGATCAGTGATTGATTTATGGCATAGTAGACTGGGAAATCCGTCCACCAAAGTAGTAAAATTGCTTCCTTTCGTCAGTACTAGTAAAGACAGTTTATCTACACCCTGTGAGGTGTGCCATCGTGCAAAACACGTTCGGAACAGTTTTCCCATTAGTAATAATAAACGTACCAGTGCTTTTGAACTTATACATTGTGATCTTTGGGGACCGTATGACCCGTCATCTACATCCGGGGCGCGTTATTTTTATACCATAGTTGACGATTTTTCTCGTAGTGTGTGGATATATTTGTTGCGCACGAAAACCGAAGTTTATGAGAAATTCTTACACTTTGTTGCCATGATCTTACGTCAGTTTTCAGCTGTAATAAAAACTGTTCGTAGCGATAATGGGAATGAATTACATTGCTTGCAGCCATATTTTAAGGAACAGGGTATACTGTTTCAATCCTCATGTGTAGGTCACCCCAGCAAAATGGACGGGTTGAGCGCTAACATCATCACATTTTCAATGTCGCACGCGCTTTACAGTTTCAAGCTGGATTGCCCATTAGTTTTTGGGTGAGTGTGCTTTAGCTGCTGCACATTTAATTAACTGTACTCCGTCTGTCTTACTTGGTGGTATTACTCCGTATGAAACCTTGTTTAAAACACCACCTCCGTTTGACCGTCTTAAAGTTTTTGGATCGTTGTGTTATGCTCACAACCAAAAATCCAAACATGACAAATGTTCAAGTCGTAGTCGAAGATGTGTATTCATGGGCTATCCCTCCGGGCAAAAGGGCTGGTACTTGTACGATCTTGACACTAGAGATTTTTTTGTCTCCCGTGATGTGACGTTCTATGAAAATTGCTTTCCGTTCCGGGATGACGTTGGTGAGCCAATTTCTGGGCAAACACCTACGCGGCCTAACAATGATATAGTGATTGATTGGGAAGGTGATATGGACTTGGAGATCCAGCCGGTTGGTGGCCCAGATGGGGGTAGTCCTGCCTTCGGGCCTGACGCGGTAGAGCCTGACGCGGCTCAGCGTGAGATGGGGGTTGATAGTGATCCTACGGATGTTGTCACAGAGGGTGAAGCGCTCGTGCCTAGTATGAGTGATGGTGAAGCCGTAGTGACCGAGTCCTTAATGGGCAGGGATCATCGTACCAAATTTCCAAATTCTAATATGCGTGATTATGTGGTTGAAAGTACAGTCCGCGGTAATTGTTCGTCCTCGTCAAATCGCATCTCCGTGTCACAGCCCCTCTCAGGTATGGCGTATCCTCTTGTGCATTATGTTAATAGTGATAAAATTTTTGTCGAACATCGTGCTTACTTGACAGCTATTTCGAGCCATAAAGAGCCCCGTACATTTAAAGAGGCTATTGATGATAAAGGTTGGCGGGAAGCAATGGAAGCAGAAATGAATGCCTTGACCGAAAACGGTACTTGGACATTAGAGCAATTGACTCCCGGCAAGAAGGCCCTTGGTAGTAAGTGGTTGTATTGTTGGGAAATGTGTCCTCAACAATAGTGCGATCACGTAATTAAATCTCATAACGAGAATGCGCAAGGGATGATACGATTTTATATTAGTCAACTGACCAACATTAATCGGTAATGATTGGCTAGCTAGAGTTTGACATTACTGTCGTATGACGGTGGTGGTCAGTTGATCCCTTTAGGTCACACCTTTAGGACAATTCCCTTAATTGATAAAATGATCAAATGTATATTGATACGATTTGATCATATTCCTTAAACTCGTATATCGAGAAATTAGAGGTTAAATCTTAATGTAAGATTTGTGTTTAAAATTGAAATGTATCAATTGTTAAACAATAAAACGATATTCTATAATATCGTGATTACAATGAATCGGGTTATAATTAATACAAAGGTTGTAAATCGTATTGACGATAATTATAGATGATCATTTTACAATTGTAATTTCGAATTACTTGTCAATTAATAAATAGGATTTATTTAATTATAATATTTATACGATAAATATTTATGTATATATATTTATATATATATATTGTATTACTTTGTTACATATAAGATGTCACAATTCTATACAATTTGTACAATTGACAAAGTGTAAAATGGATAACCATTTTGACCTTAAATGTGACGGTTTGGGGAGGGTTTGAGGAGTGTTTGAGAAGCACACTTAATACCCTATTAACCTAATGATTATAGTGTGCCTTGAGAACACTACCTAAGGCCAATAGAATTGCATAGGAAAGGGAAGGTGTTCCCTCTTGTGGCTCCCTATGCTTCGGCCGTCCCAAACCCAAGACCACACTAATAAAAGTTGTGATCTTCTAATCTCACATTTTATTCATTATTCATTCTAGCAAAACCCTAGCAAACTTTCTAGAGAGAAAAATTTTGATAAAACCTCTAATATATTATTATAAGATAATAAAAATCATACTATTTTATAGTATTGCAATAACATTCTAATAAGAGAGATTAGAATAAGTTTAAGGAGAAACCGGTTTTGTAACTAGCTTGTTCAAGTCTCGGTTGATTGAGAGGTTGTCTTGGTGAATCCAAAGGAGGTATTCTTATTTGGGTACTAGGAGGATCATCCTTGCCATACATTCGGACCGTGTGTAAGGGTTCGAGAACTCTCTTATTTCCGCATTCTAGCATGCATAAGATCACTTATAATATGTTAATTAAAGGGTTAATTAAAAGATTATGTTAGTATGACTAAAAGATTAGTTTATGAGTAACTAATAAATCTAACAATTGGTATCAGAGCAATAGGTTGTTTGCATGCTTTCCGTTTACGTTTTTACGGAGTTATAGTGATAACAATATAAAACTTGAATTTTCGTTTGATATAAGATATGCACGAAATTAATTTAGCATGATTACCTACTGTTTTCTAAAATGTTTTAGAATATTTGGAATATATATTTTGCATGAATATTGACTTATGGTATATTAAATCTCGGATTTTATTGAGTTTTAATGGTTAAAATCGTTTATTTTGGGAAAAATAGCAAAAATCATCTTTTGGCCGAGATTTTTCAGTATGTTATCACATGTATTTTCTATAATATGAATATGAATTTTCGTAAATTATGGACTTATAAAACGTGTGATATGAATTTTAAGTGTTAAAATGCAATAAGATGAATAAAAATGGGTTAGAATAGTTATATTATGAATTTGACTATAAAAATTTATGAGGATGTCACATGCAATATTTAAAATTTATGTTGAATTTTCCAGAAATTTATCTCAAATATTGCAATATTATAGATTTTTAATGTAAAAATCGGGTAATTAGTGACATAATTTCGACTTTAATAGTTTAAGTTGGAATTTGGCCATAAAAATTTAACACGATGTCATATATATTATTTCCAGCATGTATAAAATTTTCGAGAATTTTATCTTATTTTATGCTTGAGAAATAATTTTAAATGTTAAAATCGTACGTAATATGACGAAAATCGTTAAAATTTGCAATAGTTGTTAAAATGGCCGAAAAATTTAACCCATATTAGTCATATATGATATGTTCATCATGAAAATATTCTTGGGAGCCAAAAGTTTCAGATTTGAGTTAATTTTAATTTGTTAAAAGTAGCATTTAAAATTGAATATTTAGAGTCATCTTTAAAAATTCCGGCTATGGGGCAATGTGCCATTTAATTTTCTGTCCATTTTGTGTTCTTAAAATGTTTTGGAAGGTATAAAAATATTATTATTATTTAATTTGCATTTATGAAGTTAATTATTGAATTTTCCGACTTAAATTGCTCGTTTTACGTCTTATTTACGAAATAATGTTAAAACCGTATAAAATACTAATATTTTAAGATTCTGAAAATTTTAAGAACATTCTGGATTTTTCAAATTTTGAATTTTGAATTTTCGAAATTTTAATGACTCTTTTGGATTTTTATATTATTTTTCCCGTAAAACCGAGTAATACCGATCAATATTGAAATATATTAAGTTAAGTCATGTTCAAAGTTTGAGTGAGACTAAATTTTGAAACCTATAAGAGTTAGGATGATTAACTTAAGGATGAAAACCGTTTCATATGATACATAGTGTTGTTAACCGTTAAAACACGCGATTCCATAAACCGAGGTTTGCGATAACTATTTAAATAAGTGTTTTAAATAGGACGATTTGGCTTAGGATTTGCATGATAGTTCATATATTTATAAGCATTGCATATTTTATATTATGAATGTCATGATTTATTTTTACGTAATTTTGGGAATTATGTAATTTACTTAGTATGGCCTTAGTTTTTAAATCGGTATTTCCCGTAATGAAAGGGGTTACCGATTCGGTTGTAATTTTGTGATCTCGAATCACCCAATTGTAATTTATTTCTATTTTATAATGTATAAAGTAGACTAGAAAAGTTGTAATATTTGTAAAATCCGGAGTTCCTTGAAGACGGTGCCATTCGGAAAGGAGTTCCGACAAGACGATGTTTACCTCGAAGTGCGTGCCTCGTGTAGTTCAAGGGACCAAAGGAGTTGGTTTCCGAATTTGTAATTTTATTATTTCTTTTCTAGGAAAGGTCATACTAGGGTTTATTTTATGCTTTTATTTTGCTTTTATATGTTTGCATGCATAGCCAAATCGTCATATATCGTCTCATGCATTTTTCGATTTTATCGACCTAGTCCTTTATTTTATCGATAATTCACCGACTTAGTTCACTTAAACGGAGATAGATAATAATTTGACTAGATATCTTACATATAAATATTGAGACTTAGCCTTACCAAAAAGTACGGACCCATGAATCCCTTCTTCACAAGAACGTAGGCTCGGCTACACCGGGGTACTAAAATTGTCACGTTGGGTAAGTGGGGTAATAAGATTACACCTTGAAATTTGGTTGATCTCAACGAAAGTATTCGTAACCGTAGTTGCAATAAGTTCGGGCGAAAGATAATTTTAAGAAAATTGTCGACCGAGAGTTCTAAGAGTAGAACCGATTAAAGAGTTAATCCACCAAATTATACCGATACGGGTTGAATCGGCTACACCGTGCCCGGATTAGTATGGGTTTGGGTCTCGGGATTGTTTACTTAATTGGGTAAGAGATCATTAAGTAAATAAACTAATCAACTTGTTTAAGTTTTAGTTCATATTACGAATTTTAAAATGATGTTGTTTTTCCTTTTATTATTGTAGTTTAAATTTTCAACAACATCAAATGGCAACCAACGCTCCACCTCTCACTAACGTATCATGGCTTCGATCCTTTATGGATCGTTGCAAACTCGATAAGCATGGTTCAAACTTTAAGGATTGGGATGCGCAATTACTTTTGGCCGCTCAAGGTGACGATAAGAGTCGTTACCTATCCGAAGCCGCTCCAACCGCTCGTTCCGCGGTCGGAACTCGTGAGGCCTATGACGCCTACATGAAAGAGTCCTCCGCTCTTAAAAATGTGCTCATATTCTCCATGGAGCCGGATCTCCAAAGAAGTATGATAAAGTTGACCACATCGTATGAAATATACACCAAGCTTGCGACCATGTTTTCGCAAACTCCAAGGGTGATTCAATATGAGGCGGCTTCCGCCTTCTTTGACATTACATTCAAGGAAGGGCAAAAGATAAGCCCTCGTGTGCTCAAACTCGTTGAGCTCGTGGAGACTCTAAAAGCTCAAAATGTTGATGTTCCCGACTCTCTAATTATTGACCGAGTTCTTCACTCGCTCAATAAGGTTAAGGCGTATGCTCAATTCCGGGTGAATTTCAATATGCGAAACCAAGAGACCACGTTGGAAGAGTTGCATAAGATGCTCATCCAAGCCGAAAGGGACATGGGACTTCATGAAAGTTCCACCAAGGATGTTTTGAACATCGAAAAGAAAGGGAAAACGAGCTTCAAAAGGAATGCCTCTAAAGGCAAGGGCAAGAAAACGTTCAAGCCCAAGGCGACCAAAGAAAAGACCTTTTCGAAATGCGCTTCCACCTCGTCTTCAAAAGAGCAAGACAAGTGCCATTATTGCACGAGGATCGATCATTGGAAGAGAAATTGCCCCAAATACTTAAGTGATCTCAAAATGGGAAGGCAACCGCCGTAGGTAATAATTCTCGTTTAAATTCATGTCATTTATCAACTTATGTATAATGATACAAATGTGTTGATATTTACCCTTTTTAATTGTTTTAAAGGGGCACCGCCTAATAATGATAAAGAGAAGGAAGCCTGAAGTTCCTTACTTGGATGGCTTGGTAGCATCCAAATTGATCAAAGACTTGAAGAGCTAGCCTCTAATTTTCATATCGTCTTCTTTCATATTTTGCATTTTATTTTGGAACAATTTACTTTCTTGTAAGACAAGGATTAAAATCCTAAAACAATGGTTGTAATTTTGGATATTGGTGACTTGGTTTTCAACCCGAGTCACTACTTTTGTTCTTAATCAATGTTTTGATTTATCAAATAAATTGCATGCCTTGTTAAAACATGAATAATAGTGATCTAATCACGCAATATACTATTGATACGATCAAGTATAATATAATCAAAGAGTTGATTAAAACGGAGAACTACACCCCATGAGATACTTTCAATCAAAATGAGACAATATTAGTTCATTATAAGATTTTCATTTTAAGTGAAAATGAGAATGTATTTATCATACCATAAGGGTTATTTTCATTGGTTCGATCGAAATAAACTATCCTTGTACAAATAAGGTTATTTTAAAGGATAGAGTGGGAGAAAATATTCGACCTACAAACCAATGATATAACTATAGGATCTTAGAGAAGATTCCTGAAAGGGTTCTTAAGAAGAAACCTAAATAAGATAACAAAGAAACTACGAGAAGACACTCGAAGAAAGGTTCTTTGTGTTCATTGTTTCAGTGGGAAACACCGTATGAATTCGGAAGGAAGATCGGTTCCATGAGATAGTGATTTTTCAAAGATTATAAGATAATAGAGGAGAAATCATGTATCTAATCGGAGGCGAGACACCGATTCCTTAATAAATGATTTTTCTAAGTTTATAAGATAAAAGAGAAGAAATCATCTCAATTCTCTCAATGTAGTTATAAAGAAATTATCATGTCATTTTCGTCTCGAGGAAACGAAGACATGATAAGAAGGTAATGATTGATTGAATGGAAACAGATCACTATAGGGATAGTGATAGTGATAATGATTCGAGTAATAGTTTAACATGCGAGAAATGAAAGGTTCATTTAAGATATCAAGAGATATTGTTTTTAGTGGGAGCAATATTCATTAAAGAATTGAAACCTACCATTTAGAGAGAATGGATGATTCTTTAAGAGTAAAGAATAAGAGGTACTCAATTTAGATGAATAAAATAATTTGTATCATATGATGATGGAGTTTTAATGGGAAGGTTTATTATATGGATAATAAAAGGTCGCCTACTAGAATATAGATTTCAGTACATAAGTGACTATAGAGAGTGTTTTTTAATCCCTCCAGTATATCGATACGTCACAAGTTATAAGATAACAGTGGGAGCTTTCCTCCGGAAAGGAAACTCAAAATCTAGAAAGAGTTCTAGATATGTACTCAAATAGAATCATATTATACGGGATAATATGAGAATAAAGGAGACCAAAATTTGTAAGTTTTGCAATCATGAATAAAGGTTATTCGCAAAACACTAATACAAATAGATGATTGTGCATCAAATGCAATGTAATAGTATTGACTATTGTTGCATGACAACATCATCTGAGTTATAATTAACTCAAAGTAAAAGATACTTTGTCAGAATCCAAATGGGTTGTAAGAGACAATATTGAACCCCATAAGTGAACTGGATTGACTTAGTATGGCCCCTAGCCGCTTACATGAGCTGACATCTCCAAACGACTAGAGTGTGAGGCGATTGATGGCAAGTTCAAGTGCCATAGAGTCATATGTGATGACTAGTCGATCACATAGGCAGACTGTAAGAGACACTCTGTCGGGCAATGTGACCGCTTATAGAGTTCTGGAAATTTTATAGCCGGGTCGTGGCGAGAGCTACTATAGTATTCTTGTGAGTCAATTCTTAGACTAAAGACTACTCTCCCAAGATGGTACAGTTTAGGCATAGCCTTGATCCGTTCTCTACGACTTTTCGTAACTGGAGTCAAATGGGATTGTTTTGGGTTGTGACTAACTGTGACTAGTTGAAGGAAGTAGTGCGATAGAAATTGTCCACCCCTTGTCAGGGTTGTTCAAATCTCAGGGCCACTCGAGGAGAAGTTAACTGGAAATGCGTGGCCACGCTCGGAAGGTATCTATGGTAGATAATTCCGGTCAGACAGTTATTCTCCAGATCGAGGAAACCACTCATGATATTATCGAATGCAAGTACGACCTCAGAGAGACATCTTGCATTGAGTGGGAGATTGTAATAGGACAAGAGAATTGGTGACGCACACTTGTCGAGGACAAGTGGGAGATTGTTGGGAAATGTGTCCTCAACAATAGTGCGATCACGTAATTAAATCTCATAACGAGAATGCGCAAGGGATGATACGATTTTATATTAGTCAACTGACCAACATTAATCGGTAATGATTGGCTAGCTAGAGTTTGACATTACTGTCGTATGACGGTGGTGGTCAGTTGATCCCTTTAGGTCACACCTTTAGGACAATTCCCTTAATTGATAAAATGATCAAATGTATATTGATACGATTTGATCATATTCCTTAAACTCGTATATCAAGAAATTAGAGGTTAAATCTTAATGTAAGATTTGTGTTTAAAATTGAAACGTATCAATTGTTAAACAATAAAACGATATTCTATAATATCGTGATTAGAATGAATCGGGTTATAATTAATACAAAGGTTGTAAATCGTATTGACGATAGTTATAGATGATCATTTTACAATTGTAATTTCGAATTACTTGTCAATTAATAAATAGGATTTATTTAATTATAATATTTATACGATAAATATTTATGTATATATATTTATATATATATATATTGTATTACTTTGTTACATATAAGATGTCACAATTCTATACAATTTGTACAATTGACAAAGTGTAAAATGGATAACCATTTTGACCTTAAATGTGACGGTTTGGGGAGGGTTTGAGGAGTGTTTGAGAAGCACACTTAATACCCTATTAACCTAATGATTATAGTGTGCCTTGAGAACACTACCTAAGGCCAATAGAATTGCATAGGAAAGGGAAGGTGTTCCCTCTTGTGGCTCCCTATGCTTCGGCCGTCCCAAACCCAAGACCACACTAATAAAAGTTGTGATCTTCTAATCTCACATTTTATTCATTATTCATTCTAGCAAAACCCTAGCAAACTTTCTAGAGAGAAAAATTGTGATAAAACCTCTAATATATTATTATAAGATAATAAAAATCATACTATTTTATAGTATTGCAATAACATTCTAATAAGAGAGATTAGAATAAGTTTAAGGAGAAACCGGTTTTGTAACTAGCTTGTTCAAGTCTCGGTTGATTGAGGAGTTGTCTTGGTGCATCCAAAGGAGGTATTCTTATTTGGGTACTAGGAGGATCATCCTTGCCATACATTCGGACCGTGTGTAAGGGTTCGAGAACTCTCTTATTTCCGCATTCTAGCATGCATAAGATCACTTATAATATGTTAATTAAAGGGTTAATTAAAAGATTATGTTAGTATGACTAAAAGATTAGTTTATGAGTAACTAATAAATCTAACATGTATAAAATTAAATATAAGTCTGACTCCACTATTGAACGTTTAAAGGCTCGATTGGTTGTGTTTGGAAATCACCAAACAGAAGGCATAGATTATGATTAGACATTTGCACCGGTTGCCAAGATGAGCATAGTTCGCACATTTTTAGCCGTAGCAGCTGCAAGAATTGGATTCTGCATCAGATGGATGTTCATAATGCTTTCCTTCATGGTGACTTGGAGGAAGAAGTTTACATGCGACTACCACCTGGTTTTCATTCCTCTACTCCAGGGATAGTCTGTCGGTTGAGAAAATCGTTGTATGGTCTGAAACAGGCACCCCGATGCTGGTTTGCGAAACTTGATTCTGCCCTAAAGGAATACGGTTTTCAGCAAATCTATGCTGGTTATTCGTTATTCATGTTTGTCAAAGATACGATTCGTCTTAATGTGCTCATTTATGTGGATGATCTCATTGTCTCGGGAAACGACGTTGCAGCAATCTCCGAATTCAAAGACTACCTACATACCTGCTTTCATATGAAAGATTTAGGCGTCTTAAAATATTTTCTTGGCATTGAAGTAGCTCGAAACCCGGAAGGAATTTTTTAATGTCAACGGAAGTATGCTCTTGATGTCATTTTTGAGATTGGATACCTTAGGTGAAAACCATCTCCTACACCTATCGAGCAGAACCAGAAGCTTGGGTGTACGACGAGTACTTTGCTTACCGCGCCTGAGAAGTACCGTCGCTTGGTCGGTCGGTTGATCTACTTGTCGGTTACTCGCCCTGACCTTACATATGTAGTTCATGTTTTGTCCCAGTACATGCATGCCCCACAGACGGATCACTGGGGGGCTGCCTTACGAGTTGTGCACTACTTAAAAGGCTCCCCTGGACAAGGTCTATTGTTACGAACAAATGCTGATTTATGTTTATCAGGATGGTGTGATTCTGATTGGGCCACCTGTCCACTGACCCGTCGTTTTTTATCTGGGTGGATTGTCTTCTTAGGTCCCTCTCTCATATCCTGGAAGACCAAGAAACAAGCCATTGTTTCGGGATCCTCGGCTGAAGTCGAATACCGTTCATTAGCTACTATCACTTGTGAAATCAAGTGGTTAACCAGTCTTCTTCTCGATCTGGGGATTACTTATTCCGCTGCCGTACCAATATCATGTGACAGTCAATCAGCCTTACACATTGCGCGCAATCCTGTGTTTCATGAGCGCACCAAGCATATCGAAATTGACTGTCATTTTGTTCGTGATGCTATCAAAGACGGCCTCATTGCCCCGTCGTATGTGCCGACAAAGCTCCAGCTCGCCGATGTGCTTACAAAAGCCTTTGGAGTGACTCAATTTTCTTTTTTGGTGTCCAAGTTGGGCATTTACAATCCGTACGCTCCAATTTGAGGAGGGGTAACGAGCCCATGTATGTAATGTCATATTGGGTATTGAGCCTAGGTGTTAAACTAGGAGGTCATAGGTTGTATCTTATATAAATATGTTGGTATGCTAATGAGAAAAGAAAAGTTGTTCCACTAAAAAAACATAACCTGGGTTGAAAGTGGTTCAGTCTCATTGGCATTATATTTAGGATTATTTCATGAGAATAATTCATCATATGGGTGCCCTGCAAATATCACTTCATCCTATCAATAATTCCAAATTAATTCATCATATTCACCAGTCTTCCCATAACTATCTAATTTGAATTATTGATAACATGGATAAGATGGATTTAATTCATCCTTAAAGTGTTATGGGAAGAAAGGTGAATATGATGGATTAATTTTGAATTATTAATAGGATGGAGTGATATTTGCAGGACACCCATAAGATAGATTATTCTCATGAAGTAATCCTTATATTTATGTCTCCCCTACGCAAAAATATTGTGATTCGAAGGGGATAAGCTTTCAACGTTTCTGCAAGTGACGACACATTAGGTAAATGTATAGAGATGTTCCATTCATTTTGTTCGATAGATTGGTAAGGAACCAAGAGTCAGAGAAGCTTTTGTAACAAACCTCTCTCTCTAAAAAAAAGACCCCCTCTTAAAAAAAGAAGAAAAACCAAAACCCTTCCTATATGTGCTCCGCCGCCTCTACCACCCACAACCTGCCCCCCTTTCGTCCTCTATCAGATCACCGAAGATTGGTCTATCTTTAGGTCATCTCCGGCGATCATTCACATCTCTTGTATCTTTAAACTCGTCTTTCTGACTTTCACTTTCTGCTTATCTCCTTCTCGATGGTTTTTGGGGTAGCTTTCTGAATGATGGTCGGTTGTTTGACGGTCACTGCTTTAACCACGAGGTTCCTGCACATCCGATTCCTTGTCCTGTCACTGAATCTCTTGCATGCAACCCAGGGGTGATCCCCCCATATCCCCCACCCTTGGTAAGTGTCAGTTATGGTTGTAAGTCGGTCTTCGATATGTTATTTCAGGTCTTTATGTTTCCAGAACACGTTTAAAAAGATGTTGATATCTTGTTTCTTATGTACGGGTTTGAAGCATAGTAGACATGTCTTTCTGCATGTGTCTTTTGACTAAGCTTTGTGTTTTTCAATCCGTCTTTACATTTGCTTTGTTGCATGTCCAAAAAAGTGTTCTTTTCTCTGACCTCTCATATGCTTTGTAGTTTTTTGGTAATGGGTTTTCTCTTTTTGGTGTTTTTTCATTGTCGGGCCAGTCTTTGTACTGATTGGTGATCCCCCCATTTTTCCCACCAACGGTCCTTTGTTCTGTGTCGGTCCTTTGACATGTGTGTCTCTCTTGTCTTGTCGTTTGGTTGGTGTTTTTGCATGTAAGGCGGTGGTCATGGGAGGAATCGGTTGTTGAATTAGGTGTCCTGAGTTGGTTTCCAATGCTTGGTGAACTACTACCTCTTTCAGTTTCTATTTGTTTTTTCATCGTAGTAAGGAGGTCGGTGGTCATGGTTGTGAGTTTCTGTTTTTCGAGATGTGTCTGGTAGGTGATGATTTGTGAATTTGGCAGTGTTGATGGTTGGGTTAGATGCTGTGGTTTCGCTACCTTTACATGTAATCTTTATTTTACTTGTTTTTAAGAATAAAAACTTTAACTACCTTTATTTTCCTAGCTTCTATGGTCCCTTTGTGCTCGCAATGTGTCGGGTTTAATTGCGGGTTTATAAAGACGCCAATAGCTTTTCATTCGGTCTGAGTTGCCCCCCGTACTGTTCATATGGTTTGGGTTTGGGTGCTGAACAAGCGGATTTTCCTCACATTTCTTGGCTACGAGTTTCTTGTCCTGGGTCTGTTTTCTAAAGTGTAGGAGTTTCATCTCCACTAGAGGTAGCCTTTCAAGGTCTACTTTTTCTCATTTATTTCTACGTCCTTGTGGCGTAAGTACACTTTACTCTCTCTCGATGGGTCAAAGGTCATGTTGGTTTCCAGAAAAGGTATATCACAGTCTAGGGGATGTATCTCCGAAACACTTTTTAGTGTATTATTTCAGGTATTTCTCCGAAACTCTGTTCATTAAGATGAGTAATGTTTTATTCGATCATTTAGCCACTTTTGATCGTCTCCTCAAGAATAAAGTTAATTTGAAGAAACTTCACTTAATTTGAAGAAACTTCACGCGGTCGCCATCAACACACTTTTGTCATCCAATGTAATTACTTTGTTGTCCTAATTTATGATATTACTAAAATAAGTGCATTCGATCAAATGAGTCAGATGCCAACTGTATAACTACTTATGTAATTTTATCCAACTGTCAAAAAAAAGAGAAAAAAAAAAAACAGAGAAGCCAATAATACCCAGAAAGGAGACATACAGCTCTTCACAGTAAAAGAAGGACATCATTTTAAGAAGGTAAAATAAGATGCATGCTATGTATCCCATTACGAGGTATGAACAAACCTACATAATTGTACAATCAAACCAACTACTACACAGTTCACACCATTAACCTAAAAGCTTCTTGATTCCTGCTTTCTGCTCAGAAGTCAAACGCATTGGAAATTTGATGTCAAATTTGATCCTCAGGTTGCCTTTCTTGCTCGGCTCCTTTGATATTGGCATCCCTTCTCTTGGCACCACCTCCTCGTAGCTCGGATGAATCACGCTATTGATGGGGATACTAAGGCTTTTTCCATCAAGGGTAGTTAGATGGACTGTGTACCCGGTTAGAGCTTCAGCGAGTGATATCCTTTGTGTTAGGACCAAGTCATTGCCATCGCGACTGAACACCTTATGAGGCTTCTCGTCGATTACAAAAACCAGATCAGCTGGGGTTATGCCTGGTTGCTCATTTCCTTTTTCCGGGAATGTGATTTTTGTTCCCTTCTTCCATCCCGGCTTTACTTCTATTGTTATTATCTCTTCTACAGGCATCGTCTTCCTGCAATTTATAAGTACAAACTTATAACACAGGTACAATCATGGTATATTCCTATGGTATTAAATCCAGGCCACTGCAAAAAAAACACAAGCAAATAAAAAGCAAATTACGAAGACCAAGTATTCTGAGGTTGGAAGTAAGTTATGAAGACCACAAAAGCTGCATTCTACGGTTCGTACCACTGCATCTAAACGACATTGACCAAGATCAGCCGCACACCGATTCCAAGACTACAGCTCTAGCCAACAACAGATAAAAGGGAGCACAATGACACCATCTAACAAGTATACAGAACAATATAACCATACAAGAAATCCTCGATCACAGCTCGAGCCAACAACATATACAAGGGAGCACAGTGAAACAATCTACAAAGCACAGAACAATATAACCATATAAAAAATCCGCAAGCCCTGACTTATAATTCAATTCTTACTGTAAATTGCAATCGTGATACTGAGTAGTGGTTGCGGAAGTGTTGATAAAACCCAATATCGTAGCCAATATCATGATCTGTGTATTCCGGTTCCGACTCCTAAGTCTAATTAAAACACTTACCCGCTCAAATCGGCAATTTCCAATACAAACACTCAGTTAAAGTATACTTACCCACTCAAATCGGCAATTTCTCTCGATATTTTCATCTTTTTAGTGGTGCCCTTATAAAGCTCCTCCAATGTACATGGCAACTTATTCTCAATAGCTGGCGCCTTTCGATGACCCCCTTGGTACTGCATTGACCCACCACCGTCTCCACCACCATTAGCAAAACCACTAAACATGTCATCACGAAAAACCCCACTGGAGAAGCGAGCACCCCTCATACCACCACCAGAACCACCTCCCCCGCCTCCCATTCCACCAAATGGACTCGCAAACCCAAAGAACTCAGCGAAGATATCATCAGGGCTACGGGAACTAAACCGGAATGACGTTGGTCCATCCCCAGATGAATAGAAAGTAGTACCACCTGCACCACCAGCATCTGGTGGTGGGACTCCGCCCTTTAATCCTTCTTCTCCATATTGGTCATACACTGCTCTTTTCTGGGAGTCACTTAGAACCTGCATTCATTCAAAACCCCAACATACACAATCAGCCATCCGTTAAGTAGTAATCCGTATATTAGGTAGTTGGAGGATTTCAAATTATGAGTTCGTAAAAATCGATTCTTTTGGATACGAGGGTTATTTAGCAAACTAATTAGGGATTTAGGGTCCATTTCATACTATTTTGGCCCAACTGGTCCACCTCTATCACTTTTATTTTATTTTACCAGTTTCTATGTGAAGCTGCTAAGGTCCTAGCGGCTTATATCCCTACCATTTTTTTAGTACCTACTGCAAATTAGAAAAATACTGAACATGTGACGCCGCTAAGATCCCTGGCGGCTCATGCCATCTTCCAAATATATTTTAAGCATCCAACTCCTGGAACTCGTGGCAAATCACTGAACAATTAATTTATCAGAGAAACCAAAACTAGTACAGAATTACAGACAAGTACACCGTTCATTGAAAGTTTGAGACGCATTAAATAAGTAGGTAAAACAATTAATAGAAGCAGAAGGACATAATCGAGCTTTGTGGACTGTGGTTATATAATTCAGCGTAATTCGGCTCAATCAACTGAGCAACAAACTAAACACCAAAATGAATCCGAATATAAAATCATAATTGATACTAATTAACGCATAAATGTAGTCATGGCGTATCGATCTTATGAAATTCAAAAAAGAACGAAGAAAAACAGAGATTAGTCACACTGAAAACACTAAATCGACAGCAACAACAACAACAATAACGCTGCAGTGACTGAAGTGGGTCCTGAAAATGGAGGGGTAGGGGCAGGGGTAGGGGAGTCGGATATACGCAGCCTTGTCCTAATCCTATTTTTTATATAAAAAGACGGTTTCGAAAGACTCAAGATAAAAATTGTGTCGACAACGGCAACGAGTGACAATAATAAAACCCAGAGGAGAAAAAAAAAAAAGAAAAGAAAGAGAAGAAGATAGTGTACATCATAAGCCTCAGAAATCTGCTTGAATTTAGCTTCAGCTTCCTTCTTATTATTAGGGTTCTTATCAGGGTGCCATTTCATAGCAAGTTTCCTATATGCTTTCTTCAAGTCTTCATCTTTTGCATTTTTATCCACTCCTAATATTTTGTAATAATCAACTCCCATTTTTTCTTCTTTTTCTCTCTTTCTTTTCTTCACTTTCTGTGTGTTCGAGGTTCAATTTGTGCTCTTAGTTTTGTTATTTATTAGAGAAGTAACAAGGGGCAAGGGAGTATAATAAATAAATACATTAAATTAATAGTGATGGAACAATATTAGAGCAATTGTAATTTTCTGGGTTTGGAATTATCAAGATTTTTCCTGAAGTTTGGTTTCAGGGGAATACTGTCGAACATTCCAGAAGACCCCTCCTACGTGGGGATTTTTCTCACTTTTTTCCACCCAACGTATCAATAGAATGGAGAGTTACTCTGCGGGGACATTTGGTTCAAACAAACCACTACTCTAAGCAAATGTCCAAATTTATATTTATAACTAGTTGTAATAATGTCTTACTATCACGTTTCTAAGCAAATTAATATATTTTCTCTTATGTATAAAGAAATCGAAATTGAATGTTCTCTTGCGAATAGTGTACAAAATAGAAACATATCATTTAGATAAAAATAAAGGGAGTACTTATTTTAATCCTTTCAACGCACAACAATACCTCATCTTATCCCACGACACTACTTATGCTTGTTTGGCAAAACTATCTGCAAAAGTAGCTGAAACCTGAAAATTAAGACCTGAAAAAGTAGTTGATTTTTGTGTTATTTGACAAAATGACGTAAAAGAACATGTTTTATTATTGATATCTTTTACGTTTTACTATTATTCTTGTGTTATTGTGCTTGACGTTGTTAATATTAAGTCATAATGATGTTTTTTCAATATATTTGAAAGAGAATGAGAACAATAATTAATATATAACGATTAGGTAAAATAATTCAAACAATATATCCTCGAAATATACTTTATCGACATAAAATTAGTTCTCTATTAAATCCATACACAAAAAATACATTATTTAAGTTTCACCCCAAATTAAAGTAGCAATCCTATTGCGGATGCTTTTCATTTCTATGGAGAGCTCGTAAAATCTGAGGGTAAAATAAGTAGGTAAAAATGAATTAGGTACCTGATTTCAAAAATCCTACATGTGGTAACATTTTATTTCAAGTACCTTTTTTACTCAAAAAAGTAGTTGTCAAACACTCCAATAAAAATAATGTACGAAGCTATTTCAGGCAAATCAGGTACCTGAAATGCACTGGCAAATGGAGCCTTATTATAATCACTCAACCCACAATAATAATCAATAATATATTCTCTCTCTCCAATCTTCTTACCTCACACAATGTTCATTATTTAATTCAATTCCTTAGATATTGTGACATTGTCCAATTGGGACTATTACTTAGAATATGAGGGAGTATGACTTATAGGTAAGTGTTTGTTTCACAAATACAAAGAGTTTTATATTCATAGCACAAAACTCATTCATGAAGTATGTGTTTCTTAGACCATTCTCAAACAAGAGTCACTCTAAGTAGGTCAATACACATTTTTACTACACAAATTCTTATTTGCGACGGAACTACCCGTCGCAAGCTTGCGACGGGCCAAATACGCACCATATTGTAGCTATACGGGTCTGGGTCAGCGATTTGATGTCTACCGCCTACTCCTGCCAACATTGTCTTCATTGTACTTGTTGGGTATTTAATATTAATATTTGAGTATTTAATAATACTTTTAATAATACTATAATAATAGTAACCTAATACTATCATACAAACAACACGCCTACAATCACAATACTGCCATATTCTCTTTCAAATTTTGCTCATTTCTTCATAAACACAACATCATCTCATCTCATCTCCCTCTCTCATTTTTTTCATATAATACAGTGGAAAAAAACCCAGAAGTTTTTGGCAAAGTATTGTAAGATAGTCTATTCAGTATAATGTCTCTAAAATGTTGTTAGTGTTAGGGTTTATGTGACCCAGTAAGAGTACCTTAGTTACCAACTGGGGATGCATGTACGTGTATAAATTATTTGACTAAGTGGAAAAAAAAAAGTGGAGTTGTCAGGCAAATGTTGGTACGTTTAGTGGATACGTGTCCCTGGCAAAGTATTGTAAGATAGTCTATTCAGTACAATATCGCTAAAATGTTGTTAGTGTTAGGGTTTATGTGGCCCTGTATTAGTACTTTAGTTACCAACTGGGGATGCAGGTGTGTGCATAAATTATTTGAGTAAGTGTAGTTGTCAGGAAAATGTTGGTACGTGTAGTGGATATGTTTCCCTGGCAAAGTATTCTAAGACACTATATGCAGAATAATGTCGGCATTTATGTGTGCTTATGTATGCGGCAAAGTATTCTAAGATTCTCTGTTGTTTGTGTCAGCAGATTTTTCACGCTCGCTTGTTGGTATGGAAGTAGCAACATGGGAAGATGTGTACAAGATGCACCTGAAGCACTCACAGGCACGTAACCTTTTTGCAGTGGTAATGTTCGCAGTGATGAGTATAGTGGGTATGTATGGTACATACTTGCCTTTTTGTATCGACATTGATTACCTTATCAATATGGTACCACAAAAAGCTCAGATGTGTGTGTCCATTCTGGTATGAACATACCAGCCTAGTATGGTGACATTATCTTCTGTTTAATGCAGGTTTAGCCACAAAGTAGGCATCGACTATACCAGTGGCATATTCAACAGAACGCCATCTCTCACTTCGGATCTCTGAAGCATGACAGGGTTTTCCAGGATTTGTTCAACAAATGCCTTAATGGGTGCTACAATGAGGACGAGTTCGAAGAATGCTGGCAGGAAATGATGGCGAAGTACGATATCGGTGACAACTCGTGGTTCAAGAGATTGTATGGCATGCGTTTTAAATGGTGTACTGTGCTGATCAATACCTATTTTTCCGCTGGAATTCTGTCATCTCAAAGGAGCGAAAGCACGAACCATGCGATGGGGTTTCAGGCTTCTAAGACAACGTCCGTGACGGAGTTCTTTGGTATATATGAGACACGGTCCGTAGATGGAGGGGGGAGGAAGAGCGGAAGGAATTCAATTGTATTAGAACAACCCCGACGTCCGTCTTCCCGCTAGTTGACCTCTTGCAGCATGCATCCCAGTTGACCTACGATGTAATATGTTAGAGCCCTTACAGGGACACATATTACCCGAAAATATGAACATATTTTCGGTCGTTGTCTTTTGCAGATTGTATATACATGTATCGCTGAATCTAAGGTTATGATTGACTTGTTCAACAATGTAACCTTGTTTTTTGGGGGGCCAAGGTAGTGGATAAAAGATATGTGAAGCAACAAGGTATATGAGTTGATACGTGTCTATTTTATGATGTTTTACATCTATTTTTACACGTATTTGGTCGCTCATTTACTATGTTTTAGCCTTTATTTCCCACAAATTGTGTACTTTCGTATTTTTATGCACTTTTGCAGATTTATGCGGAAAAGAGACGATTTAGCACCAAATTCGTATCCTCAAGTCTTTTGCTTAATTAAGGAATAAATGGAAAGTCAACTGGAGTCAAAATCAAGTACCAAGAGTCAAAACAGAAGAAATCCGACGATTTCCGTACAGAAGCGGTCGACCGACCAGCTAAACGGGTCGGCCGACCAGGCCCGATTTTCAATAAAGCCCAATTCTCGAAGAAGGCCGAAAATAAAAGAAGCCCATCAGGAAGTGGTCGACCGACCAGCTATACGGGTCGGCCGACCAGCACGAAGCCCATACGATTTCTTTTTCGGAAATAAAGTAGAGTTTTAGTTTTTAGGAAACTCTTAGTTTCTTTCTATATAAGCCAATCTTGTGATTAGGGTTATATATCTTTCATCTATCGAATCTTTTAGTATCAAGTCTTTATCATATTCAGTTTTATTCAAGCTTTAGTTTTGTAATCTTTCAATAGTTCCCAAGTATTCAATAAAGTTAATTCCGTTCTGCCTTAATTCCAATTGTGGTAATTCTTCTTTGATCCAGTTTCATTATTTTTCTTATTGTTTTTTTTACAATTGTTAAGTTAGAATCCCAAGCTTTATTTGAATCTTGCATGCTTAGTTTACTTACTATGTTCTCTATGTTTATTCCCAATTTTATATTCGTCTTAACAGTTATGAGTAACTAATTTTCATATGTTAGGATGTAGGGAATAATATGCATAGGTAAATAAAATCCGAAAACCCGACCTGTAGCAGGACCACGGTCGGCCGACTGAAATAGTCGGTCGGTCGACCGAGGCCGTGGTCGGCCGACTGGAGTAGCCGGTCGGTCGACCACTCGCGTATGTTTTCTTATTTCGTCTTCTCTTATAAATTATAATATCCTGCAATGAGACCAATAGGAGACTTGTAGGATGTTAGTAATGACCTACCCAAGATTGAAAGATACGGGAAGGGCATTGGTTTACACCTTAAGACGGATAGGTTACTCAAGGCTGAAAGGTATGTGACCTGGGATTTAGGAATCACCCTTATTGTTGACACCCAATAATTGTGAGACCTAGGAACTAATAGCATAGGCCGAAAGGAGCTATTAGGTAGCATAGACCTAAAAAGATATGTTACACCCCCTTACGCGACTGCAATACATGTTGACCTTAGGATTTATTTTACCTTAGCTATTTATTACCCAAACATCCTAGCATCCTCTTTTATTATATTTTATTCTTATCTTTTAATTCTTGTTTTATTTTAATCTTTGCCTTAGATATAGTAATCAACCAATCATCCCCAAAATTGTTACCTTAAACATTAACATTAAGACAATAAACATTCCCCACCTCTTTGTGGTTCGACCCTGACTTTCACTATCTATTGTTAAGGTTAGGAATTATAAATTTATCTTTGGTACCCTCAACGACGGGCATCATGAGTCATAAAATCAGGCAACAGTCTTTGTAACGCATATTACCAAACAAATATGAACAGAAGAAAACAGAAAACATAAAACACACTAATATTTATTGATAAAATATAAACGTAGTCTCTTATGTGTTGATGAATATGTGTCCCTGCATTTGTTATTATGTACCATGCGTTTCATTATTTTATTTAATGGGTACATATATTCTCACATATTTTGTCCCCATGCACAGGTGTATACATTTGTTATCGAAGTGTCTTGACATGTTTGTTTTTTTGAACCACTATGTTCTGTTTTTATAAAGTTCTATATGTGTTAATCTTACACATGTTCAAACAAACCCCAACCTCAAACCATAATCCCTATATATGGGTGTAAATAACCTATGGATAAAACATTGAATAAGCACAAGGGAAAAAACAACGACTTTATACATAACGCCTGATACGATTAAAACTAACGGTCGTTATACACTAATTCTCTTACCAAACAAAATATAAAACCTAAACTAGACTCTACTAGACTCTAACAAAAGTAGTAAAGTGAAAGTCAAGGGTCGAACCCAAGAGAACGAAAATAACTAAAAACTTGCTTAAACAAAACTAATCAAAGATTAAATGAAAACTTAATGATGATTAGAGACTAAAGATAATCAACCTATCAACACAATGGATATTAACACAAGTGAACAACTATGAGATGACATAAATGAAGAATTCAATGATTGGAAAAACATTCAAAAGAGTAATAAATGAGTAATAATTGGGTTAGACAATACCACAAACAATAAATGTGCACAAAGTCAATAAAAGGGAAGATCTTGGTGTAACCTTCTCAAATTACTTCAACAATGACAAAATCGACTCTATCACCCCCTACTTATCTATCCACTAAGAACATCCTAAGATAATGAACCTCATGACTAAACCGTTCATAAGGTTCCTTCGACTCTAGCCTAAGTTACTAAACCGTAACAAGAGGACTAAAACCAAACAATTAAAGTTGAGTCAAAGGATGAACAAGGAAACTAATCTACACACACTAAACCATGGTAGTAGAATTAGTCATGTAAAACTCTACTCAAAAGTGCTTCCTTTAAACCAAATCCACACAAATTAAGCTTGCTACTAACAACCCTAAGTAAAACTAAGCCATTTTCCTTAGAGCATGCATAGATTGAACAATTAGAAGCAAGGGTGATCAAACCATACAACTAACTACTCAAAATGAACATTTAAAACAAAGAGAGTACATTAGATAAAATAGAGGGGATGAAATTGTCTTACAATGTCAAAGTTGGTAACTTTGATTAGGATTACACCAAGAACAATGAGATTAGCTCCTCATTTGCATAATTACAAGCTTGAAATAAAGAAAGATTACTAAGTTCTTGACTTAATTAGAGAGTAAATGATGTTGTTCTAAAGATAAGATGATGAAAAAAATTAAACATTTCTGAACTTGGGTATTTATAGGGGTTCACGAAACCCTAGGAAGATCTCCCCAAAAGCTGAAATTAACGCAACAAAACAGCCGAAAACGCAGGCTGCGTCACAAACCGCAGTCCTACGTAAATAACCGCAGGCTGCCATTATGACCGCAGGCTGCGCCTGATTTCGCAGGCTGCGCCTGATTTCGCAGGCTGCTGTTTCTTTCGCAGGCTGCGTTTCTGGCGGGAATTCTTCTCTTCGTTGTTCATAACACTTCAATTCTTCCTTTTGTTTGCTTCTCTTTACCTTGCACGTATTCCCTTGGTTAAGCTTTGCCTCTCCTTCTCCTCCTTGGTAGAGAAGAGTTGAAACCCGAGCTCCCAACAAAAGACACAACAAAAACTCGAAATTACAATTACAAGTGTAAACCGGCATATTACATGAAAGTCTCGCTATAACCCGGTATCAAGCATGTTTGTTTTGATAAAAATTACCTATTGACCCGTCACTATTTGACACTATCAAATACCTCCACACTTGGACTTTTGCTAGTCCCGAGCAAAACCCGAAACAAGCATTTCGAAAGTCAACAAGATAGTGTAGGTGCATTGATCTCTCTTCCCTCACAACATCCTCCTTATGCCTCCCTCAACACAAACCACCGATTAAAAAGAAAAATCTAGACTCAAAAGTTTGACATTCACTCTTCCCTCACACGTCCACCTTATGACTCCCTCAACACAAGACACAACGAACCTCCAACTCCGACTCATCAACACTTCCACCCTTCTTATAACTCCCTATCACAAGATGGCCACCTTCACCTCATCCCGAGGCAATAGCGAGGTGGCCTCAACATCCATCAAAACCATCATACCTTCCCCTTATAACTCCACATGATGCAAAACCATGATACTTGGTTGCCCCCCAACATCCAACAATTGACAATCCAAGTAGCACATGTAAAACCCCTCGCGAAGCGGAAATATAAAACACACAAAGTACTAAAAATGCAGCGGAATTTAAACTTTTTAAACGTAAACATCATGCGAGGTAAATTAAAACTGAAACTGAAACTGATATAAACAAAATAGATAAGTATAACAGTTCTAAGTATGGAAAACCAAATATATACAAAGCTTGGGATGGAACATCCCTACAGGCACCAAAAGATAACAACTGTATCAAACTAGAGTCTAGCTACTCGTAAGTGTAAGTCATATGATGACAAGTGGATCATCACTCGCTAGCTCTCAACCAACCCTGTCCAACCTGCATGTACGCCACAATCAGTGGGGAGTGACTAGAGTTCTCCTCGCCACCTTTTGTAACGACACGTAACAAGCAATACAAACAGAACACTCCAACATATATAAACATGTGAGAGTTATTTTTCGAAATAGGCGATTTTCAACAATTAATTAACGAAATAGGTAACTTTTCTAATTTATTACCGAAAATGGGTCCACGTCATCACCGAAGCTAGGATCGTATTCAAGTTGCTTACCCGGAGGACGACCATATGAAGTGTAAACTTTTGAAAACCCAAGCTAAAAATGAACCCAGGTCAAGTCGCTAGGGGGGAGAGCAACTTGACCTATATTCAAACCCAGAGTCAAGTCGCCGGGGGGAGAGCGACTTGGCTTAAGATCGGTGGAGCGAAAACATGTTTATATGAAAAAAATTTGAAAATTAATTTTGGCATTGAGTCAAGTCGCCAAGGGGGAGGGCGACTTGCTCTTTTTCATCAATTGAAAGTCCTTCACATTGGAGTATTATTGGACAAGGTGGAAGCTTAATTGCTTATTTAAGATCAAGTCGCTATGCGAGTAGGCGACTTGAATTTGGGCACAGGTTCGGGAAATACGGTCCTACGTGGACCCATTTTCGGTAATAAATTTAAAAAGTTACCTATTTCGTTAATTAATTGTTCAAAATCGCCTATTTCGGAAAATAACTCAACATGTGAAGTATATCATTATCTCAATAACTGATCACCAACTATCATGCAATCACTAATGCACGGCTCTCAACCAACTTCGGAAACTATTTGGAAGGAGAGCCGGTTTCCCTACTGGTTGCCCGGTCGGGGGGTCTTTCAATCCAAACCATTTACGAAACTGACTAAACAGTCATCCAATGCCTTGGATGAACAACAACAAGTCAAGACATCCATATCATCAATCTTAACATCTATATCATCAATATCAACATCTATATCTGACACCGTACCAACTCTAGGCAAGCAGATAAAACTCAGCAAGTATAAGGTCCAGCGGTCAACTTAAGACATAACCTACATACTAATCATTCAGCAAGTGTAAAGGTTCAGCGGTCAACTTAAGACATAACCTAAACACCAAAACATTCAGCAAGCAAGGACTCAGAGGCCAACTTAAGGCATAGACCTGCCAATCAGCAAGACACTAGACTCAGAGGCCAACTTAAGGCATAGACTAGCACCCAAAAGTAAAGGACTCAGAGGCCAGCTTAAGGCATGTCCCTTCACTACATCACAAGATACTAGACTCAGAGGCCAGCTTAAGGCATGTCCTAGCATCAAACATCTGCACTCCGGGCAAGGTGTCAGTTCCTTAGCTATCCCGTTGTGCAGCTGCTCTACTCGTCAGACTCAGAGGCCAACTTAAGGCATGTTCCAACGCGATCACAATCAAACATGTCTGGACTCAGAGGCCAGCTTAAGGCATGTCCCAGACACGACAAACATACACATATAGGGCGCAGAGGCCAACTTAAGGCATATCCCCATATATGACAATCAGCTCACGTATTAAGTTCAGAGGCCAACTTAAGGCATAACTTAATACGCATCAATACAATATCATCAAAGTCTATGAACTAATCTATAGTTCTACTTTCTTAACTTCTAATCAACACTTAATTGATCCCGGGAACTAAGTTGAGGGAGAGCCGGTTTCCCTTTCGGTTACCCGACCGGGGGGTCTCTATCCTCTTTCCATTCCCGAACCCAATATAGTGTCGCCCATTCTCCGGGGACCTCAAACACACATCAAAAGTATAAGGAACGAGTTTTTATCAAAACCGAGTAAGCCTTTGAAAGTTATAAATAAAACAATGGGAACAGGGGCTCTCAGCCGGTCCCAGACCGTCTGCCGGTCCACCGGCTGGGAGTCCCTTCCCATGCCCAACAACCGTCTGAAAAACAAGAGAAGAGGCTCTCAACCGGTGGACCGTCCGCCGGCCAGCCGGCTGGGAGTCCCTTCCCCAAAGCCCAATTTCAAACTTTAAAAATGAGGAGTGACTCTCAGACAGTGTATCGGCTGCCGGCCTGCCGGCTGGGAGTCACTTTCCCATGCCTTTGAAAACATGAACAACACAAAAGAAGGTTCCTGAGCCGGTCGACCGGCGGCCGACTGACCGGCTCAGAAACCTTTCTCTGATTTCTAGACATTCAAAAGAAGACACCCAGACTCTGTGCCGGCCGACTGACTGCCGGTCAGCCTGCCGGCTCAGAGGCCGCTGTACGCAAAATCGCAAGTTCTAAATAACTATCAAAACTCCTCAAATCGATTCAAGGCTTCTAAAATCGCAACAACAAATGTTTACCCAACATGTACAAACACCTAATATACTAACTATCAGCAATTAAACCCACAAACAATCCTCAATAAGAATATGATTCGTATCCGTCTTAAGCATGAATTTCTGAAAATTAAGCAATAAGCATATGGAACATCATCTAAGCATGAAATCATCAAGTAAGAGCATTCTTATCATGTTACTAAGTTCAAACAACAACAATAACATTAAAAATCAGAAACTTAAACCAATCCAAACAAGAAAAGTGCTAATATATACAATAAGGCCGAGTTTCTCATTATCGTCACCTTAAAAACAATTCCGCTCAAAGCTCCTACTCAACAACGAAGCTATCCACGTCCGGGTCTTCTAAGCCCTCACCTACACCACGAAAAACGGATTTAAGACACCGAAATGCGGATTCCATAAAAACAGCCTTATTTTCGAAATGAAGGAAATGAAAAATGGAAGTGACAGATGGCTTGCAAATTCGATGAGGATTTCGAAAATGTATTAATTACCTTGATTCGGTGAACGGATGATGACTGAATTTGGAAAAGAAGATGAAGATTTAAGGAGGTTTTGTGAAATATGAAATGTCAGTGTTCTTATTTTGGGAGGGTGATTATGTCAACATATTGGGGTTTATGAGGGTTTATATGTGTCCTTTCCCGTTTCAAGGAAAACGGGTTTGAATGAACGGGTTTTAAGTTAAGAATTCAAGTTGCCAAGTTTGTATTCGTCTTAAGGACTTAAGGTTCTTAAGACGGATCTTACTATTTATTTGAAACACTTTCCAACAAATTATTAAAATATTATTTTATTACTTAAAATAATTAAAAACCCTTAGAATATATTTTACGAAAATACGGAATGTTACAATCACCCCAACTTCAAAAAGTTTCGTCCTCGAAACTCGAACGAAGATAAATTCTAACTAACTATACCTCAATCGAAAAGAGAAGGATGCGCCGCACGCATCGATGCCTCGGTCTCCCATGTCTGCTCCTCAACATCTCTGCAACGCCAAAGGATCTTCACTCAAGGCACCACCTTGCTCCAAAGCTTCATATCCTGTCGGTCAAGGATCTTCACGGGACGCTACTCAAAAGCAAGACTCGGCTCTAAGTTCTTGATCTCTCTAGGAAGAACATGACTCAGATCACTAACATACTTACGGAGCTGAGAAACATGAAAGACACTATGAACCTTGCCCAAACTAGGAGGCAAGTCCAAACGGTAAGTAGCGGCACCGATCCTCTTCACGATCTCAAATGGCCCAATATACTTAGGACTCAACTTGCCCTTAACTCCAAACCTCTTAACACCCTTCATCGGTGAAACTCTCAAGAAGACTTTGTCACCTACCTCAAACTCGAGAGGTCTACGACGGACATCTGCATAGGATTTCTGCCGATCCTGTGCGGCCTTCATCCTACCCTTGATAAGCTGAACCTGGTCAATCGTAACAGCTAACTGGTCCGGTCCTAGGTCGTGCACGTCACTCGCCTGATCCCAACAGATCGGACTACGACACTTCCTACCATAGAGTGCCTCATACGGAGCCATACCAATTGATGAATGGTAACTGTCGTTGTAGGAAAACTCAACTAACGGTAGACACTGCTCCCAAGAACACTGGAAATCAAGTGCACAAGCACGGAGCAAGTCCTCTAAAGTCTGAATAGTCCTCTCGGACTGTCCATCAGTCGCGGCACGAAATGCGGTACTTATCAGCAAACGGCTACCCATAGCCTCCTGTAAAGCCTTCCAAAATCTGGAACAGAAACGAGGATCACGATCAGAAACGATCTCCCTCGGGACACCATGGTAACGGACTATCTCTGCAATATAAGCCCTGGCTAAACGGTCCATATCCCATGTCTCTCTGATAGGCACAAATCTGGCACACTTAGTTAGCCTATCAACCACAACCCAAATCGCATCCTTACCTCCCACTGTCTTAGGCAATGCCGTCACGAAGTCCATCGATATGCACTCCCACTTCCACTGAGGAACGTGGAGCGGCTGTAACAAACCACCTGGCCTCTTATGCTCTATCTTGACTTGTTGACAAGTCAAGCACCTACTCACGTAATCCAAAATGTCTTTCTTCATCCCGGGCCACCAAAATATAAGTCTCAAGTCCTTGTGCATCCTCTCTCCGCCCGGATGAACTGAATAAGGCGTCAAGTGAGCCTCATCTAGAACCCTCTTCCTCAAATCTGGCACATCTGGAACATACATCCTACCTCGGAATCTAAGGAAACCATCAGAATCAATCGCTAAATCTGGTGCAACACCACTCGAAATCTTAGCCTCGAACTTCCGGAAAGCAGCATCGGTAGGCAAACTCTGGCGAATCTCCCAATACAATGTCGGCTCGGCAGTCATAGCAGATAACCAATCAAAACCACTACCAACCATCTCTAATCTCAACTTCCGGAACTCGGAACACAACTCATCGGGCAACACACGCATAGCACTCATCGAATGAGAAGTCTTGCGGCTAAGCGCATCAGCAACCACATTGGCCTTACCCTCATGATACAATAACTCAATGTCGTAATCCTTAACCAACTCTAGCCAACGACGCTGTCGCATATTGAGGTCTTTCGTGGTGAAAATGTACTTTAGACTCTTATGATCCGTGAAAATGCGACAATGAGATCCAATCAAGTAATGACGCCACATCTTCAGGGCGTGAACAACTGCAGCTAACTCAAGATCATGTGTCGGATAGTTCACCTCGTGAACTCGCAACTGTCTAGATGAGTAAGCTATCACTTTACCACTCTGCATCAACACACATCCAAGCGCTAACATCGAAGCATCGCAGTAAACATCAAAGTCAATCCCGATCTCTGGCAAAGTAAGTATAGGAGCGGAAGTCAACCTAGTCTTCAATTCCTGGAAAGAGCTCTCACACTTATCGGTCCAAACGAATTTAGCTTCCTTCTTCAATAACTGAGTCATCGGACGAGCCAATCTAGAGAAATCCTCAACAAATCGACGGTAGTAACCCGCTAAACCAAGGAAACTACGAATCTCTCCCACATCTTTGGGACTCTCCCAATCAACAACAGCCTCAATCTTCGCGGGATCAACCATAACTCCCTCACTAGATATCACATGTCCAAGAAAAGCAACCTTAGAAAGCCAAAACTCTCACTTAGAGAACTTCGCGAACCACTTCTGTCGACGTAAAATCCCAAGTATCAATCGGAGATGCTCGGCATGCTCCTCATCGGTCTTCGAGTAAATGAGAATGTCATCAATAAACACCACAACACAAGTGTCAAGAAACTCACTAAAGGTGCGGTTCATCTGATCCATAAAGATAGCAGGTGCATTAGTCAACCCAAAAGGCATAACCACGAACTCAAAATGTCCATATCTGGTACGAAAAGCAGTCTTCGCAATATCAGCCTCTCTCACTGGGATCTGATGATAACTCGATCGAAGATCAATCTTAGAAAACCTAGAAGCACCCCTCAACTGATCAAACAAATCATCCATCCTAGGCAAAGGATATCGGTTCTTCACAGTCACTCTGTTCAACTCTCTATAATCAATGCAAAGTCTCATGGAACCATCTTTCTTCTTGACAAATAAAACTGGAGCACCCCACAGAGAAGCACTCGGTCGAATGAACCCTTTCTCGATCATCTCTTCCAACTGTTGCTTTAATTCCTTCAACTCTGGTGGAGCCATACGGTAGGGAGCCTTATATATCGGTCCGGTACCTGGAACAAGCTCAATAGTAAACTCCACATCTCTCTCTGGCGGTATCCCTAACAAGTCATCTGGGAAAACATCTGGAAACTCACGAACAATGACTACATCCTCAAGCTTCGGTAGGGATGGCTTTGCAGCTGAAACAACACACATGAAGGCTTGGCAACCCTTCCTAAGAAGATGAGATGCTTTCATCGAAGAAATAACACGAACACCCTTTTTAGGGCGAGTTCCCCTATAGGAAACACGAACTCCTGAAGAACTCCTCAAGCAGATTTTCTGGTCGCAATACTCGAAGCGAGCATGGTATCGCGATAACCAATCCATACCGAGGATAATGTCAAATTCCTCGAGAGGAAATCTCAGTAAGTCCGCTGGAAATGTGGCTTGACCAATAATAATCGGAACATCCCTATGGGACAAAGAGCAGGAAAACACGTCTCCTTCGGTAAGGAAATGGAAGTCTCCTCAACCAACGAAGACTCAAGAGCTAAACGGTCTGCGAACTGAGTCGATATAAATGATAAAGAAGCTCCAGTGTCAAATAAAATAAGGCACTCAGCACCAAGTACAGAAAAGATACCAGCCACAATATCTGGATGAGCCTCAGCCTCAGCCCTAGTCATCACGAAGATCTTTCCCTTCGGCTTTCCTCCTTTAGTCGCTGCAGCAGCAGTGGCAGCCTTGCCAAGTGCGGTGTTCTTCTCGGGACACTCAAAGGACTTGTGCCCAAATCCATTGCAGGTATAACACTTGAAAGCATTCTTGAAAAAGTCAAAACCCGGATGAGATGGTTTACCACAACGGTGGCAAACACTAGAAGCAGTATCAGTGTGGAAAGTGGTCTTAGCAACCGGAGCAGAAAACCTCTCAAATCGCTTCTTCTGAGAAGAAGGCGAAGAAGTAGATGGAACAAACGGTCTCTTCCCCTGGTAAACGGATCTCTGGTGAGAAGTAACACTGGAAGTAGCAGCTCGGGTCTCAGCATCTATGGCACGAATGGAACTCTTAGCCCAAATAGCATCATCATAAATCTCAACAAAAGAAGTCGAGTCACGGCGAACCATACTCTTGATGCGCGGCCCTAACTTCCCACGGTAGAAGTAAACTCTCTCAGCCTCATCCCTGACAAACTTCGAAGCGAAATGTGCAAGCTGGTTAAATTTGTCGGTGTACTCCAGAACGGACATCTTACCCTGCTTCAAGTCCATGAACTCCTTAAGTCTCTGTGATCTAAGCTCCTTAGGATAAAGCCTCGTCTCGAGCTTATCCTTAAAAGCCTCCCAATCAAATAAAGGATCAAGAATGAAAGTCGGTCCGGTCAATGCCCACCATCTATCGGCCTCTAGGGTCAAAAAGTGAGTGGCTAGCCGCACTCTATCCTCTCTGCCAACCGAGTACATGGTGAAGCTCTTTTCCATCTCACGGAACCACTCAGTAAGAGCTACCGGATCAACCTCGCCTCCATAAGTCTTCACGTGGCTCCTGGACATCTGGGATGCTATCCAAGAGAAGCTACCAGGCCTATTGGCCTCATTGCCTGGCGGTGGAGGAGGTGGAACAGTCTCTGCCTGTTGTCTCTGGTTCTCAAGCAACTGATGAAGTGCTTGCATTATAGTGTTCTCAGCAGCCGTGGTTCTCACCATCTTTCAAAAGAAAACAAGTGTTAACTTAGCAATTAGCATTCACAATTAGACTACTATATAAATCCTTAGGTCTACCCATCTCTCATTCATTATTTGTTTATTTGGTCAAGTTAAGGTTGGGGGTCACATGAGTGCGTCGGGAGCAATAATGCTCTGATACCAACTGTAAAACCCCTCGCGAAGCGGAAATATAAAACACACAAAGTACTAAAAATGCAGCGGAATTTAAACTTTTTAAACGTAAACATCATGCGAGGTGAATTAAAACTGAAACTGAAACTGATATAAACAAAATAGATAAGTATAACAGTTCTAAGTACGGAAAACCAAATATATACAAAGCTTGGGATGGAACATCCCTACAGGCACCAAAAGATAACAACTGTATCAAACTAGAGTCTAGCTACTCGTAAGTGTAAGTCATATGATGACAAGTGGATCATCACTCGCTAGCTCTCAACCAACCCTGTCCAACCTGCATGTACCTACATACATGAAAACATGTACGCCACAATCAGGGGGAGTGACTAGAGTTCTCCTAGCCACCTTTTGTAACGACACGTAACAAGCAATACAAACAGAACACTCCAACATATATAAACATGTGAAGTATATCAATATCTCAATAAATGATCACCAACTAACATGCAATCACTAATGCACGGCTCTCAACCAACTTCGGAAACTATTTGGAAGGAGAGCCGGTTTTCCTACCGGTTGCCCGGTCGGGGGGTCTTTCAATCCAAACCATTTACGAAACTGACTAAACAGTCATCCAATGCCTTGGATGAACAACAACAAGTCAAGACATCCATATCATCAATCTTAACATCTATATCATCAATATCAACATCTATATCTGACACCGTACCAACTCTAGGCAAGCATATAAAACTCAGCAAGTATAAGGTCCAGCGGTCAACTTAAGACATAACCTACATACTAATCATTCAGCAAGTGTAAAGGTTCAGCGGTCAACTTAAGACATAACCTAAACACCAAAACATTCAGCAAGCAAGGACTCAGAGGCCAACTTAAGGCATAGACCTGCCAATCAGCAAGACACTAGACTCAGAGGCCAACTTAAGGCATAGACTAGCACCCAAAAGTAAAGGACTCAGAGGCCAGCTTAAGGCATGTCCCTTCACTACATCACAAGATACTAGACTCAGAGGCCAGCTTAAGGCATGTCCTAGCATCAAACATCTGCACTCCGGGCAAGGTGTCAGTTCCTTAGCTATCCCGTTGTGCAGCTGCTCTACTCGTCAGACTCAGAGGCCAACTTAAGGCATGTTCCAACGCGATCACAATCAAACATGTCTGGACTCAGAGGCCAGCTTAAGGCATGTCCCAGACACGACAAACATACACATATAGGGCGCAGAGGCCAACTTAAGGCATATCCCCATATATGACAATCAGCTCACGTATTAAGTTCAGAGGTCAACTTAAGGCATAACTTAATACGCATCAATACAATATCATCAAAGTCTATGAACTAATCTATAGTTCTACTTTCTTAACTTCTAATCAACACTTAATTGATCCCGGGAACTAAGTTGAGGGAGAGCCGGTTTCCCTTTCGGTTACCCGACCGGGGGGTCTCTATCCTCTTTCCATTCCCGAACCCAATATAGTGTCGCCCATCCTCCAGGGACCTCAAACACACATCAAAAGTATAAGGAACGAGTTTTTATCAAAACCGAGTAAGCCTTTGAAAGTTATAAATAAAACAATGGGAACAGGGGCTCTCAGCCGGTCCCAGACCGTCTGCCGGTCCACCGGCTGGGAGTCCCTTCCCATGCCCAACAACCGTCTGAAAAACAAGAGAAGAGGCTCTCAGCCGGTGGACCGTCCGCCGACCAGCCGGCTGGGAGTCCCTTCCCCAAAGCCCAATTTCAAACTTTAAAAATGAGGAGTGACTTTTAGTCGGTGTACCGGCTGCCGGCCTGCCGGTTGGGAGTCACTTTCCCATGCCTTTGAAAACTTGAACAACACAAAAGAAGGATCCTGAGCCGGTCGACCGGCGGCCGACTGACCGGCTCAGAAACCTTTCTCTGATTTCTGAACATTCAAAAGAAGACACCCAGACTCTGAGCTGGCCGACCGTCTGCCGGTCAGCCTGCCGGCTCAGAAGCCGCTGTACGCAAAATCGCAAGTTCTAAATAACTATCAAAACTCCTCAAATCGATTCAAGGCTTCTAAAATCACAACAACAAATGTTTACCCAACATGTACAAACACCTAATATACTAACTATCAGCAATTAAACCCACAAACAATCCTCAATAAGAATATGATTCGTATCTGTCTTAAGCATGAATTTCTGAAAATTAAGCAATAAGCATATGGAACATCATTTAAGCATGAAATCATCAAGTAAGAGCATTCCTATCATGTTACTAAGTTCAAACAACGACAATAACATTAAAAATCAGAAACTTAAACCAATCCAAACAAGAAAAGTGCTAATATATACAATAAGGCCGAGTTTCTCATTATCGTCACCTTAAAAGCAATTCCGCTCAAAGCTCCTACTCAACAACGAAGCTATCCACGTCCGGGTCTTCTAAGCCCTCACCTACACCACGAAAAACGGATTTAAGAGGCCGAAATGCGGATTCCACAAAAACAGCCCCATTTTCGAAATGAAGGAAATGAAAAACGGAAGTGACAGATGGCTTTCAAATTCGATGAGGATTCCGAAAATGTATTTATTACCTTGATTCGGTGAACGGATGATGACGGAATTTGGAAAAGAAGATGAAGATTTAAGGAGGTTTTGTGAAATATGAAATGTCAGTGTTCTTATTTTGGGAGGGTGATTATGTCGACATATTGGGGTTTATATGAGGGTTTATATGTGTCCTTTCCCGTTTCAAGGAAAACAGGTTTGAATGAACGGGTTTTAAGTTAAGAATTCAAGTTGCCAAGTTTGTATTCGTCTTAAGGACTTAAGATTCTTAAGACGGATCTTACTATTTATTTGAAACACTTTCCAACAAATTATTAAAATATTATTTTATTACTTAAAATAATTAAAAACCCTTAAAATATATTTTACGAAAATACGGAATGTTACAGCACAAATGAAAACCACCGATTTAAAACCAAACTTTATGACACAAAAAGAAATTAAACCTATACCTAACCTCCTTCCAAAACCTCCTTATCGCTCCCTTCTTGTCTCTCCATTTTTTTTTTAAAATTTTTTTTTTTCTCTCATTTTGCCTAAGGCGCCCTTTCGGGTTTTCACCTTAGCTTTTCCTTTCCTCTCGTGGTGGCTCACAACTCAATTTTTCTTTTTGCCCGGAACGCCCTTTCGGGTTTTCATTCCGTCCTCGGCCACCTTCCCAATTTTTGCCTAGGCGCCCACCCTTGTGGGTTTTCACCTAGCCGGGATTTTTTTTCTTTTCTTTCTTTCTTTTTCTTTTCTCTTTTTTGTTTTTTCATTTTTTTTTGAAACAAGAATGAAAATACTACATAAATAAAAAAAACATTACATAAAAACAAGCTTGAATTTCTTCTCTTTTCATGTAAACCATCCCCCCCACACTTGAGTCAAACATTGTCCTCAATGTGTGAAGATGCCAACTTCTTTCTTTCACAAATCGGGGGGTTGGGAGCTACTTGTGCTCTTCCTCCCCCGCCTTTCACCCCCGCGCTTTCTCACTTGTCTCACCCGACCCATGATTTGGTTGAGTTGATCTTGGGTAAGATGAGGTTGGTAGGTTGGATCGTTGGGGTAGAGTGTCATTCCAAAAATGCCCTTGCACAAGCCCAAGAGTGTCCTCTTGGGTTTGTGCATCCTCATAGGAATCATCAAGGTATTGGTCATACCTCTCATTTTGCATTCCGAAATGGGAGGTGGCTTCCGCTCTCCAAGTGTTTTGTTCTTCCCACATCCTTTGTTGCTCCCTCCAACGCTTATCTTGCTCTTGTTGCCAAGCAATAGATTCTTGTTGGCGCCAGTGCATCTCCTAAATCATCCGGTTTTGCTCCTCCTCGGCCTCCTTTACGGCTCTTTCATGCTCAATGGAGGCAATCCTCCATTTGTCCAAGTCATTCAACCTTGGCTCTTGTTGTTGTTGCCAAGTGTAGGAGCTCTCAACTTTGCCGCTTATGCCTTGAAGAGCTTGTCGGGTACTCTCAAAATGGTTTAACATTTGTTGTTGCTAAGGTGCCAAGGGTGGGTTTGTAGACCCTCCGACATCCGGCATTTCCGTGTCTTGCATGTGAGAGTACCCACCCGGACTCCGAATGGGAGAGTCCTCAATTGGTATAATGTCCATTTCTCCCTCATTCCGCTCCCTCCTAAACTCCTCCCGAGAAACACTAGATCTCCTTCCTTCCCTTTGGTTTCCTCTTTGTTCTCCTTCAAGGGTGGGGTCAATTTTGCAAGAAGTCTCGAGCTCGGACCCCGCTTGGAATAGGATTCTCCGACGGAAGACGGAGAAAGGGTAATCCCTCTTTGCCAAGCCAAAAACCCCCTAAAGGTGAAAGACAAGTTATTCGGAACATGTTGCACTGCCCATTGTAGTAGCAAATTCCCTTGGCTTCATTGATAGATTGATTGGCGGGAATTTGACCCTCAAAGTGTCGGACAAAGAACGTGACAAGGCCTCCATTATTAATGTTCCCCCCGAGCTTTTTAATTTATGCTTGAGACAAGTATCCATGAACATCTTTGCCCAATCCAGGACTCCGCTCCCCTCCGGAAGCATACTCCATAAACAAATCTTAATCTTATCATTAACTTTGGTGGGTTCCCCCACCGTAAAGAAAAGACTAGCAATAAAACGTGCTATGATGCGGAGAGGGGGGTTGGTGATGGAGGAGACCTTATCATCTTTGGTGGTGAATGAAGATCCGGTGAGCCCTAACCAAAGGTCATCAGGGGTGCGCCTAATGGAAGGAATGTGAGAGGGTGGTTTGGATATTTTGAGGATTTCCCGGACCTTCGAGAGAGTGCACTCGTGCCAAGAACCGCTTAATCGGAACCGATACTTATTATCTTCTCCCTCCTCAACATCAAGCTCGGTAAGGGTCGAAAGAAACTCATAGGTGTAGGACCGGTAGGTGGTGTCCCAAGCATCATTGTCGAGGTAGGCTTCGAGCCCTACCTTGGTAGAAGTTGATGGGTAATGTCGAAAAGGCCTAGTTCCCTCAAGGTAGTTGGACAAAGGAATTTTGTGGATACAACATGCTGAGGTTTTGGTGCAAAAAATTTGTTCCAAATCTTAAGGGCTGCCGCATTCAAACCCTTATGACCCGCAAACACCACTTCTTCCTCCTCCACGGGATCCTCCACCGCGGCTCTCTTCTTTCCCTTCCCTCTACACAATTTTGACAACTTGGGGGCCATTTGTGAAAAGAGAACTTTTACACTTTGAAAAAATACCACTCAAAACGATTTTTCACTCTAAGAGGCAAATCAACAAACACTTAGTATACAAGAATGTTGAAGACGGTTTGGGAAAGTGTTTGTTGATTGCTTCCTATATCTCACCCAGAAAATATGTTTTACCACAACAACAAGAGCACCAAACAACAACTAAAAACCAAAAATCAATCCTAAAATTGATTTCTAGACTAACTTTGGATGAAAATTATTAAGAGGGTGTAAGAGTGTTTATACCTTCCCTAATTGGCACCAAAGTAGTGAGAGTAGTTGATGGAACCTTGCTAAAACCCGATTGAGCCTTGAATCCGTTGGTAAACCTTGAGATTGAAGGAAAAAAAATCTAGGTCTTGGTAAGGTTTTGATTCTTGGGTTTTGATGGTGTGAGTGGTTGTGTTTGTTAGTGTAAAAGTTCAAGGAATTGGTAATGGTTATTGATTTTTGAAAACTTGAGTTAGGGTGATGGAGTATTGTGGAAGATGAAGATGTTGGTGAAAGTTTGAAAGGGGGTTTTATGTTTTGAAGGAAATCTGAAAGTTGGATAATGTGAGGGGGGTTTAGGACACGGGATAAGAAGAAGGAGAAAAAAAAATTTCAAAACCCGTCGAAAACGCAGGCTGCGTAAAATACTGCGCCCTGCGTCAGGCACCGCAGGCTGCGTAAAATCACGCAGGCTGCGTTTTTGGCTGTTTTCTGATTTTCTCCATTGTCTCGTGGTTGCGTGGTAGCTAGCATGGCAGGCTGCGCCCCTCGCGGCTCTTTGAATTTCTTACTTCTTTCCCATGGCCAAGATTCCCACTCCACTCCGAGACTTAACCAAAACACGGGATCACTTTCTTTGCCTTCTTGACATCAACGTCCTTCACACACTTTGTCATACCTCTCACAAGTCTAAAACATCTTAAAGCACGTACTAGTAACTTCAAGTTGTTTGTTAAGGAAACGAAAACACAAAACAAAATGCTTAAAACGGGAAATGCATGAAACTAAAGCTTGAAAAAGGGATAGAATATTTACAAACTTTTGGCGTTATTTATTGTCGATGGCTCGACCACCTCGTTGCTTTCTCATTCTTGATAAACGGGGTCCTCGAGTTGGATCTCCCCTTCTCCGTGCAATTCCATATTTTTAAGGTAATGCTTCAACCTTTGCCCATTCACCTTAATCACTTTCCCGGTCTTTAGGTCTTCCACGTCCATGGCACCATGAGGTAGTACCTTTCGAATTATGAAAGGCCCATACCACCTAGACCTTAGCTTCCCGGGGAAATTCTTGAAACGGCTTTGGAAGACTAGCACCTCCTCTCCTTCCTTGAAAACCCGACGAGTGATCATTTGATCATGCAATCTCTTTGTATTTTCTTTGTATATTGCGGAATTATCAAATGCATCACTTCGTAGTTCCTCCAATTCTTGAATTTGAAGTTTTCGGTGGACCCCGACTCGTCATAACTTTCGTTGAATGCTTTAATTGCCCAATAAGCTTTGTGCTCAATCTCCACCGGGAGGTGACAACTTTTTCCATAAATGAGCCTATAGGGGGACATGCCGATGGGAGTATTGTAAGCCGTCCTATAGGCCCACAAAGCATCGTTGAGTCTCTTGCTCCAATCCGTCCGGTCGGGGTTGTCCGTCTTCTCCAAAATGCTCTTAATTTCTCGATTTGAAACTTCCGCTTGGTCATTGGTTTGCGGGTGATAGGCCGTGGAAATCTTATGGATCACTCCATACTTCTTCAAGAGGGTACCCACTAATTTGTTGCAAAAGTGAGTTCCCCTATCACTTATGATGCACCGAGAAAAGCCAAATCGAGAGAAGATGTTGTCTTGCACGAAAGAACTCACGTTTTTTCATCATCATTCCGCGTGGGGATTGCCTCAACCCATTTGGAAACATAATCTACGGCAAGTAGAATGTAGAGGTTGCCGCTTGAATTAGTGAACGGTCCCATGAAGTCGATCCCCCATACATCAAATATCTCAAGAAAAAGCATTGGTTGTTGAGGCATTTCTTGCCTTCTTGAAATGTTGCCACAACGTTGACAACGATCACAACTTTTCACAAATGCACGAGTGTCCCGAAACAAGCTTGGCCAATAGAATCCGCACTCTAACATCTTCCTAGCGGTTCTCTGAGCCCCAAAATGCCCGCCACACGCATATTTATGGCAATGCTTAAGGATTGATGGTACTTCAACATCCGGTACACATCTCCTAATCATTTGGTCTTGACAAATTTTCCATAGAAATGGGTCATCCCAAATATAGTAACGGGCATTCTTCTTGATTTTGTCCCGTTGACTAGAAGATAGGGTGGTGGGGAACCTCTTGGTCACAATATAATTGACAAGGTTTGCATACCATGGCTCAATTACTCTCAACCCATAAAGTGATTCATGTGGTAGACTTCCATCGACCACTCCCATCTTCCTTGCCACATCCTCATTTATGTGAAGCCTACTCAAATGGTCGGCCACCACATTCGCACTTCCTTCTTTGTCCTTGATCTCAATATCAAACTCACTCAATAAAAGCACCCATCTCATTAGCCTAGCTTTGGTGTCCTTCTTGTCAACAAGTTATCGTATGGCCTTGTGATCGGTGAAAATGACGACCTTTGCTCCCAAAAGATATGACCGGAATTTTTCAATAGCATACACCACCGCCAAGAATTCCTTCTCCGTGGTGGTGTAGTTCCGTTGAGCATCATTCAATAGCGAGGAGGCATATTGAATTATATGTGATACCTTTCCTTCTCTTTGGCCTAGGATCGCGCCAAGAGCATAGTCGCTAGCATCCGTCATAATCTCGAAGGGGAGGTCCCATCTCGGAGCTTGAATAATGGGTGTCGTCACCAACCTTTCCTTCAAGGTATTAAAGGCCAACCTACAAGCATCATTGAAAAAAAACTCCACATCCTTGTGCAAGAGCTTGCACAAGGGGTAAGCAATTTTTGAAAAATCTTTTCTGAACCTTCGGTAGAAGCCCGCATGTCCTAGGAACGACCTTATATCTCGAGTATTAGTGGGATATGGCAAAGTTTTTATCACCTCCACCTTTGCCACATCTACCTCAATCCCTCTTTTCGATACTATGTGTCCTAACACGATGCCACTTTTAACCATGAAATGACATTTTTCGGAGTTCAACACAAGGTGTGACTCCGCGCATCGTGATAGGACCATAGTTAGGTGGTCCAAACATGCATCAAAGTTGTCTCCATGGACGGTGAAATCATCCATGAAGACCTCTAAAACTCTTTCCACAAGATCCGAAAAAAGACTCACCATACATCTTTGAAAAGTACCCGGAGCATTGCATAACCCGAAGGGCATCCTCCGGTATGCATATGTTCCAAAGGGGCACGTGAACGTTGTTTTTTATTGGTCCTCCGGCTTAATTGGGATTTGAAAATATCCGGAGTAGCCATCCAAAAAACAATAAAACTCTCTTCCCCCCAACCTTTCTAGCATTTGATCTAGAAAGGGCAAGGGGTAATGGTCTTTGAAGGTCACGGCGTTGAGGCGGCGATAATCGATGCAAACTCTCCACCCGGTTTGAATCCGAGTGGGGATTAAGGCTCCTTCTTTGCCTTCGATTACCGTCACCCTGCCCTTTTTGGGTACACATTGGGTAGGACTTACCCATTGGGAGTCGCTAATGGGATAGATGATTCCCATTTGGAGTAGCTTGATGATCTCTTCTTTCACAACCTCCATCATTGGAGGATTCAATCTCCTTTGCGGTTGTCGAACCGGCTTCGCTTCTCCTTCCAAACGAATTTTGTGCATGCAAATACTTTGGTTTATCCCTTTAAGATTCCCAATAATCCACCTAAAAGCGCCTTTGTACTTTTGCAAAACCTCCACCAATCTCTTCTCTTGGTCTCCCTCAAGTGTGTTTGAAATTATAAGAGGTAGGGTACTTTTTTCACCAAGAAAAATGTATTTCAAATGATCAGGAAGTTGTTTGAGATTAGGGGTGGGTGGTTTTATAGTGGAGGGTAGTGGTCTTTCAAGGGAAGCCTCTAAGGGAAGAAACTTGGTTTGGAAAGGGTAGTGTTCTTGGAAAGAAACTTGTTGTGTCAAGTACAGAGAATCACGCAGGCTGCCCTGGTTACCGCAGGCTGCGCCTGAAGAAAACGCAGGCTGCGTTGAGGGCCGCAGGCTGCGTCCCTGTTAGCAGGCTGCGCTTTTCACTGCTTTCTTCAGCCGATTCTTCGTCCTTAGTTTCTTCTGAAGGTTCTTCCTTATCCAATGCTTTGATAGTTTCCTGCACATCATTAGACAACAAGAAACGCAACCCTTCTTTCTCCACATCGTTAGTGAGGGCCACTTCAAGAGGGCTCCTATGACAAAGTTTATAAACTTGATTTGCCAATGGCTCAATGACATCCAAAAAGTAACAAAAGCTCAAATCATCGGTTCTTTTCATGGACACATACACATTGTATTTTATGATGTTTCCCTCAAATTCCATTGTTAAGTTGCCATCATACATATCAAGTTTGGTCTTAGATGTTCTCATGAAAGGTCTTCCTAGCAAAAAGGGTGTAGCCTTGGAATCCGGCTCCATGTCTAAAATATAGAAATCGGCCGGAAACATGAATTTGTCAACTTCTACTATGACATCCTCAACAAAACCTTTGGGGTGAATTATTGACCGGTCCGCCAATTGAATGACGACATTGGACTTAGACAAAGGGGGTAACTCTAAAGTCTCATACACGGAGTAAGGCATGACATTTATGGAGGACCCCCATTTTAACATGGCTCTAGTAAAAGATTCACCCTTAATGGAGCACGGTATAGTTAGCATGCCCGAATCATCACATTTTTCGGGAAGGTTTCTTTTAACAATTGCCGAGACATGCCCACTAACCGTGACTCTCTCAACTCCTTTTCTTGGCTTCCGTTTAGGGGTACAAAGTTATTTAAGGAACTTTGAATACCTAGGAACGGATTTGATAATAGTAAAGAGAGGGATGTTGAACTCACATTTCCTAAAAGTCTCATAAAGATCGGAGTCTTTATCAATCCTTTTAGGATTTGTGAGGGCACTTGGGAATGGTACCTCCGGTTCAAGGTCCTTTGAGAGAACCTCCAAAGTGTCATTTGCCTTCTTCCGGGGCTCCTTGCTTACTTCCTTGGTTGGTGGAGTGTTGTTGTCCACCTCCTTCTCCTTTCCTTTTGAGGGTGCTTCAACTCTTGGGGTGACCTCTAGTTTCTCCTCCACCACTTCGATTTCTTCAATTACCCATTCCTTGGACTTAGCTCTTGTCTTCTTGGGAGGGGTGTCTAGAGTTCTTCCCTTCCTCAAGGTCATGGCACTAGAATTTTGCCGAGGAGGAGGGAGAGTGGTGGAAGGAATGGAAGATGAACTTCTTTGATTGTTCTTTGCCATCTCTTCGAAAATTTGCCCCATTTGGTTCTCAAGGTTTGTAAACCTTGCATCATTCATTGTTTTCTCATTTGCCGACCTCTTGTCGGACTCCGCTTGTCCTTTCAAAAGATCCTTGAGCATCTCTTTCATGGACATGTCTTCTTCATTAGGCTTTTGTGAAGTATTGCCTTGATTTCCACCATTGGGTGGTCTTTAAAAATTTGTGTTTTGTTGAAAGTTTTTTCCTTGTTGATTTTGTCCTTGTTGATTTTGTCCTTGATCCCTCAAGTGGTTGAATTGTCCATTTACAAAAATCTTTGATTTATCCCCTCCCCAACTAAAGTTTGGGTGATCTCGTGAGCCTATGTTGTAAGTGGCTCCACTTGGGTCATATTTGTAATACCCACCACCGGAGGGGTTCCTTGAGTTGTAGTGTCCTTGTCCCATTGCACTTACATTTTCAACCCCGACATCCTCCACTTGCATGATAGGACAAACTTCTACCGGGTGAGGACCTTGACAAAATGAACATTCAACTTGGCCACCTTGGTTTCCACCATCCCCTTGTGAGCCTACCAACATGTTGGATAGAAGAAGCTTGAGTTCTTCCACACTTTTCTCAAGTTTTGAATTTGATGAAGAAGAAGCTCCAATGGCAGAAGTATTCTTTGTAGCTTGACGGGACCTTCCATGCATCCTTGTACTTGCGGCGAGCCTCTCAATGAGCTCATTAGCCTCCACCACCGAATAATTTTCCAATCCTCCACCGGTGGTGGAGTTGACCATCCGTTGGGCTTGCTCGTTTAGGCCATCATAAAAATGAACAAGCAAATCATCTCCACTCAAGCCATGGTATGGGCATTGAGCTACAATCTTCTTAAATCTCTCCCGGTACTCATACATGGTCTCCCCACTCCCTTGCTCAATAGATGTTATCGCCTTCTTGGCATGATTGTGGCGGGAGTCTGGATAGTATTTCTCTAAGAAGGCCGCCTTCATATCCGTCCATGTGTTTATGATGCTCGGAGGTAGATAATAAAGCCAATCCTTCGCGCCATCGTGAAGAGAAAAAGGAAAAGCCCGCAACTTGAATTGGTCCTCGGATACTCCGGTGGGAATGGTGCCTTGGCACATCATGTGAAATTCCGCTAGATGTCGTTTTGGATCGTTTCCCGCTAAACCGTAGAACTTGTGAAGGTTCTGGATGAAATAACCCTTCAACTCAAAGTTTCCGTTGGCCCCCATTGGTGGATAGGTGATGCATGATGGTTGTTCCTCAAAATTCCGAGCACGAAGCTCCCTAATGGTTCTCGTGTCATCCGCCATTCTTGGGTATTCAACTTCAATTGGGTCAATCTCTATGGGTGAGGGTGAGTTCTCAATGGATGTGTAGCTACTAGGTAGGCTTGCTTCCTCCTCTTGACGGTTACGATGGTAGAAGGGGTTCGAGAAGAGCCACGAATATGCCGTACTTTCCTCAAATTCAACGTTAGTATCCCCTTTTGTGACCTAGGCATAAGCAAAACACTACACACTAAACAAAACTAATTAGAACTACCACTTACTTACAAAGATAAACCAAATTGACTAATAATGATTAACAACAAATAAAGAAAACACAACTAAAAGTTCAACACAACAACAAAACACAAACAAGCTTTAGCTATGTTGCCCCTCCCCGGCAACGGCGCCAAAATTTGGTACGATTAAAACTAGCGGTCGTTATACACTAATTCTCTTACCAAACAAAATATAAAACCTAAACTAGACTCTACTAGACTCTAACAAAAGTAGTAAAGTGAAAGTCAAGGGTCGAACCCAAGAGAAGGGAAATAACTAAAAACTTGGTTAAACACAACTAATCAAAGATTAAATGAAAACTTAATGATGATTAGAGACTAAAGACAATCAACCTATCAACAAACAATGGATATTAACACAAGTGAACAACTATGAGATGACATAAATGAGGAATTCAATGATTGGAAAAGCATTCAAAAGAGTAATAAATGAGTAATAATTGGGTTAGACAATACCACAAACAATAAATGTGCACAAAGTCAATAAAAGGGAAGATCTTGGTGTAACCTTCTCAAATTACTTCAACAATGACAAAATCGACTCTATCACCCCCTACTTATCTATCCACTAAGAACATCCTAAGATAATGAACCCCATGACTAAACCGTTCATAAGGTTCCTTCGACTCTAGCCTAAGTTACTAAACCGTAACAAAAGGACTAAAACCAAGCAATTAAATTTGAGCCAAAGGATGAACAAGGAAACTAATCTACACATATTAAACCATGCTAGTAGAATTAGTCATGTAAAACTCTACTCAAAAGTGCTTCCTTTAAACCAAATCCACACAAATTAAGCTTGCTACTAACAACCCTAAGTAAAACTAAGCCATTTTTCCTTAGAGCATGCATAGATTGAACAATTAGAAGCAAGGGTGATCAAACCATATAACTAACTACTCAAAATGAACATTTAAAACAAAGAGAGTACATTAGATAAAATAGAGGGGATGAAATTGTCTTACAATGTCAAAGTTGGTAACTTTGATTAGGATTACACCAAGAACAAGGAGATTAGCTCCTCATTTGCATAATTACAAGCTTGAAATAAAGAAGATTACTAAGTTATTGACTTAATTAGAGAGTAAATGTTGTTGTTCTAAAGATAAGATGATGATAAAATAAAACATTTCTGAACTTGGGTATTTATAGGGGTTCACGAAACCCTAGGAAGATCTCCCCAAAAGCTGAAATTAACGCAACAAAATAGCCGAAAACGCAGGCTGCGTCACAAACCGCAGTCCTGCGTAAATAACCGCAGGCTGCCATTATGACCGCAGGCTGCGCCTGATTTCGCAGGCTGCTGTTTCTTTCGCAGGCTGCGTTTCTGGCGGGAATTCTTCTCTTCGTTGTTCATAACACTTCAATTCTTCCTTTTGTTTGCTTCTCTTTACCTTGCACTTATACCCTTGGTTAAGCTTTGCCTCTCCTTCTCCTCCTTGGTAGAGAAGAGTTGAAACCCGAGCTCCCAACAAAAGACACAACAAAAACTCGAAATTACAATTACAAGTGTAAACCGGCATATTACATGAAAGTCTCGCTATAACCCGGTATCAAGCATGTTTGTTTTGATAAAAATTACCTATTGACCCGTCACTATTTGACACTATCAACGCCCAAAGGGGAAGATTCATAAGTAACTACGGGATGAGACCCCAAAATGGTGGTCAACGCAGACCATCCACAATTTTGGCAGTTAGGTGCCAGCTGAATATATAACATAAGGCACAACATAGGCCTTCAAAATGCTACGGGGTTGTCCAAAACAAACGGACCTACCCATTAAACTGTCCCCAAAAAAAGGTCGTACACCAACGACAAGCTAAACATCCTGTATATCCAAAATAGGCCATTATACCGTCCTCCCGAAAACATGTATTGCCTAACATCTGGTCACCCCGGACTGCCCAGTGCTTGTGTGAACGAGCCCTGCGTTGGCGAGCCCTCACAACCAGCAACGCTTCCAACTGATCCCGCCTACTGCTCTGTACCACCGCCGTCACCTATAGCACCGGCCTTCAGAAGGGTCTTGTGCAGGGTTGACACGTTCGACAGGTTCCGCCTGGTAGTCATCCAGTTCTGAGTACGCACCTGTGGGGGTGATTCAATATAACACAAAAACATAAGGTGTTTAGTTGCCGAAATTATAAAATAAATGAACGAACGAGGGAATGCAGAAAGCGTAACGGACTTACATCTTTGTATGATGCCTGCCGTTTATCGTTAGTGGGGACATAATGGTTGAGAATAACAACATATAAGCACACTTGAAATAAACTGTATGTAAACCGACTATAACATAATGTTAACACCACCAGAGGGGAACATAATTACCAAAGGTAACCACAAATAAGATTAACCATATTTACGCAACGTATGAAATTATGTAATGTATACTACATAATAGTCAAAGAAGAAAACATATTTACAAAACAACAGAAGAAGATATGTTGACAACAAAAACAACAATGTAAGCACCCCACATATTGCTTAAGAATAACAACATCTAAACTCACTTCAAATAAATTGTATGTAATCCAATTATAACATAATGTTAACACCCCACATGGGAACATAATCACAAAAGGTAAGCACAAATCAGCTTAACAATATGTACGTAACAAACAAAATTATGTAATGTACACTACATAATAACCAAAGATCAAAACATATTCACCAAACAACAGAAGAAGATATGTTCACAACATTATCAACAATGTAAGCATCCAACATAATGGTTGAGAATAACAACATATAAGCACACTTGAAATAAACTGTATGTAAACCAACTATCCTAATGTTAACACCACCAGAGGGGAACATAATTACTAAAGGTAGCCACAAATAAGTTTAACCATATGTACGCAACGTATAAAATTATGTAATGTATACTACATAATAATCAAAGAACAAAACATATTCACAAAAACAACAGAAGAAGATATGTTCACAACATTAATAAGAACAATGTGTGCATCAAACATAATGATTAAGAATAACAACATCTTAACAAACTCCAAATAAACTGTATGTAAACCAACTATAACATAATGTTAACACCACCAGAGGGGAACATAAGTACAGAAGGTAACCACAATTCGGTATCAACATATGTACGTAACATATAAAATTATGTAAGGTATGCTACATAATCATCAAATAAGACAACATATTCTTTGACAAACTTCTATCAATACAGAACAATGCATGTTGACAACATATACAACAATGTAAGCACGAAACATAATACTTAACAATATCAACATGTCAACATTCCGCAATATCAACTACCAACATATATTACATTACAGCATGAAACAACAAATACATTATCAGAATAAGCACCGCGAGACACTACAACAAAGCACACATGTAACGGCGTTTAGTTTGGGCTTTAGCAGCATATGTAAATGCCACGAAAACCTATAGCAGCATTTGAATAAATGCCGCTAGATGCAATGTCGTTAAAAGTTATTGTGGCATTTGTGGTATATGCTGGTAAATGACTTTTTAAACGCCACCTAAACCCTCTCTATGTATTTTGTGATCCCCCATTTTTCTTTTTTGTTTAATAATGTTTTTAATAATTTCTTTTGCCATTCTTGCTTTTCATATTTTTAAAAAAATATAAATTAACTACAAAAATGGGCAAGACATAAAATAACTATCATATAATATTGAAATAAAATTTGTCTTTACAAAAGACTTATATCAGTAGTATTCATTCTTCATCAAGACTTGATCAAAAGCTCCATTATTGCCTAAGGAAAAGCTGCGTCGCCTAAACAAAAGAGAATTTAAGGATATCTCTACTAAATAAGGCCATCTTTAGCATGGTTATTAACTCCTCTTGCATTTTTCTTTGCACTTCGATGTTGTCCTCTTGTATCTTGACGCATTTATCATTCACCTTCTTGAGCTCACACTCCAAACATACAACCACCTATAGAGTAGACAGCGAGAGTTGATTGACATAGGATAGATCCATTTTCAGGTAGCTTTTCGTGTTTCATACCTAAGGACCATATATCGAATTTGTAGCCATATGGTAACTCCGAAAGGATTTCTGGGCACATGTAGTTTGGACTACCAACAATCTGTATAATATAAAGTAGCAGTCAATTTTATCAGTTAATCAAGAAAAAATATAAGCTGTTTGAGGTCATCCACAATAATTGTATTACCAATTTGTAAGATCGTCTTACCCAAGAAGTTTTACAAGGCCAAAATCACATGTATGATATATAAGCAGGTCTGGTCAGAAAATGAGTAGAAAAGGAAACAAGTTACTGAAGTAACACTACTTGTACAATTACTTTATGCAGAATCTTCAAATATGCAAGTGTATAATGTGCAAGTCTCACCTAGTCTGATATCATTGTTCTTGGTTTCACGGTCGATTGTGAAGGTTGGGATAGCTCAGATAAATATACAGCTACGTACATGTATACTGGGCCTGAAACAATCACTGATGTATACTCTCGCGAATAATACGCGAATAGCGAAGAATTGTTGAAATCCAGCCTCCTCCCTAATTCAAATAACAAGTTTGCACACAACTCAATTGATTATTTTTTCTCATTAGAGTCTAAGGCAGCTAACACTTCTTGTAATGGAAATTAGAGCATCAACGAATGATAACTATGAAGCATTCACATTGAATACAATCAGATCTATCATAAATGATACGTGCCTATTTTATGCGTTTTATTTACTCTTTCGGCACGTATTTTCTTACACTTTCGTGACTTTTAGTTACTTTTTCTCCCGAAACGGTTTACTTTGGCATTTCTATGTTTTATATGTAGGAATACGCGGAAGTGAGCAAAACCGAGCCTTATTTGCCTTTAGAAAGCTGTTTTGAGTACTAATATGGAGCAAGGATCCGGATGGTGCATTCAAGTATTGTTAATGGGCCAGATTTAAGCCGAAAAGAACGAGAAGCGGTCGACCGACCGAAGCCCAGTTCACAAAAGCCCATTCTTGCGAAAAATAAACCGACAGTACCAGAATCGGTCGACCGACCCGAAGGATAGGTCGACCGACCAGAAGCTGTTCCGGATTTCTGTTTTGTGTTTTCTTCACTTTCCTAATCTTGTAATAATTCTTATTTAAGGAGACCTAGACTCTCCAATTAGGTTAAGCAAGTAATTCCATTAGAAAGAACCTCTTTATTTTTATCAAGCACTTTATGTTAGAAGAACTCCATTGTTAGATTTTTGGTACCAAGCTTTCATCTTTGTTCTTAGATTTTCCATTCAAGTTGTAAGTTTGTCACAATTAATCTTTCCTTTTTATTCAATCTTGTTATTCATCTTGTTGTTATTTCTTATTTCATGTTTACCCTTTTATTGTCATCTTTAATTATGTTCATCTCTTTAATGTTTTTAGTAATTGTTAGTTCCATAATTAAAAGTATGCATAGCTAATTCTTGTGATTGGGAATTAGGGGAACCATGATAAAGACTTGACTTTGATAAGTTTGATGATTAAATTACCAATCCCCCATTGTTGTTGGTGAACTAATCCTTAGGATTGAAAGATTATTAGGATTAGTTTAACAACAACTTTGGGATTGCCCTTGAACGAAAGTTTAGTGCTTTTCTAGGAACCCTAAGAACGTAAGGATTGGGTAGAATATTGACCTAAAGGTTTATTCTTTGTTCCTTGGGATTGTGTTATTTGATTATTTTACCCTTCATTGACTTGTTTTGACCATGGGGAACCGAAGTTCCTAATCTCCTTTTTATCTTATTTTAATTTTCTTGTTAGTTTGCTACCTTAGTTGTTAGTTTAAATCTCAAATCAAAACCCCCTTTTTGGTTACTTGCAATAGACTTTAAATTCACAAACATAATTAACCTTGTCTCCTTGTGGTTCAACCCTTGACTTATCCTATCTAGTTTAAGCTGAGGTTTTATAAATCTTATCTTTGGCACCCCTCAACGACGGGTGTCAAATTTTGGCGCCGTTGCCGGGGAGACGGTATAATTTTGTTTGTTAATTTTTAGTTTATTTTTCTTGTCTTAAGGAACTCAGGTTCCTTAAGACCGTTTCTTACCTTTTCTTCTAGTTTTGTTTAGAAGACAGGTTTTTGAGAGGAAGGCTTGAGTACTCTCTTTATGGATTCTATTTATAGCTACCTACAGCCGAAGGCTAAAGATGTACCGAAGGGATTCGCCTTGCCTACCCCCACCACTGGCTCCTTTGAACTCCGCTCAACTCATGTCTCTTTGGTGGAACAGAGTCAATTTTCTGGTCTACCCGACGAAGATCCAATAAAGCATGTTACAACCTTCACGGATTATTGTTGTTCCATACCCCTACCTGAAGGGGTAACTAGAGACGAGGTGCTGGCAATGATGTTCCTGTTCTCATTAAAAGAAGACGCGCGAGAATGGTACCGGCACCTTGACAGGACAAGTGAGGAGGTTACGGATTGGACTTCCTTGGCATTGGCCTTTTACAAGAGATACTTCCCTCTTGCAAAAGCCGAGGACTTGAGAAACCAAATCCGTAACTTTCAACAGGGACCTGATGAAGGATTTTGTGAAGCATGGGATCGATTCAAGAAATTAGTCCGTTCCATCCCTCACCATAACTTTCAACAATGGGACCTGTGTAGCCGATTTTACAACGCTCTTTACGATGACTATAAGATGATTCTTGATGTGGCCGCCAATGGAAGATTCCATAATAACACCGACCATATGAAAGGTTGGAAAACCATTGAAGACATGGCGCTGCATAGGGCTACTTTTAAGAGTTCGCGTGGGAATTCAAGAAGGCTGAATGTAGAGATGAATAGAGTGATGGCTCTTGAGACAACAGTTGAAGCCCGTTTTGAAAAGCTTGAGGCAACCCAGCTAAAGCTTGAAAGTGCGAACCTAGTTACTACGGTTGACAACACGGGTGAGATTGAGAACTTAAGAACCCTTGTTGATGCTTTAACGAAGGCAGTTATGGAGATGAGTAAGGTTCACTTTGCCTCCTCAAAAGTTTTTGAAGAGCACTTGATAAACATAGCCAACCAAATGACTAGCTCTCCAGCTAGTTGTGAGGGACCCATGGAGACGCTAAACGCCATAAATCTAAGGAGTGGCCGTGTTTGTGAAGAGTCAACTTAAGAAGATGATCCAGCCGGAATTCCGAACAAAGAATCTGATCCCGTCAAAAGAACAGGAGGTCGATCGACCGCTGCTGTAGGTCGATCGACCGCTGTTCCTGACGTGAGATCAGATTCTGAAAAGGAGAAAAATTCGGATGTTGCAGACTCTGGTCGACCGACCGCTGCTACTGGTCGGCCGACCGACGTTCTTGAGCAGAGTGCTGTTTTGACTCCAGAATTGCTGGATCCCTCCTTCATCCAAGGCCTAACCGAAATTTTACAGCTGAAAAAGCCAAAGGTTGCTGATCCTATGGCTAAAGTCACCGTTCCTTATCCTGAAAGACTGAAAAATTCAAAAGAGGATCGGAAATTTGGTAAGTTCTTGGAGATGGTGAAGAATCTTGAGTTAACCATCCCTTTCACTGACTTAATTACCCAGGTACCTTCTTATGCTAAATTCATGAAAGATATTTTAAGTCGTAAGAGGAAGTTTTAGGACGACGGTGCTGTTGCTTTTGTGGAAGAATGTTATGTTCTTTCACAAGATAATATAGCACCCAAGTTAAAAGACCCAGGTAGTTTTTCCATCCCTTGTACCATAGGTAATCATGTAATAGGGAAAGCCCTTTGTGATCTAGGGGCTAGTGTCAGTGTTATACCTTATTCTGTATGTGAAAGACTTGGTTTAGGTAGACTTAAAGTCACCAATATTACCCTACAGATGGCTGATAGATCAACCCAAAGACCACTAGGGGTCTTGGAGGATGTCCCAGTAAGAGTGGGAAAGTTCTTTATTCCTATTGATTTCGTTGTTTTAGACATTGCTGAGGATAGTCAAATACCTATTATTTTAGGTTGACCATTTTTACACACAGCTGGGGCTGTGATAGATGTCAAACGCGGGACCATTACTTTAGAGATTGGGGATGACACTATCGAGTTTAGTCTTGCCCATAAGGCAACTATTCCTACTGATGATACTTGTTGCTCCATCGATATTATAGACAGGAACGTTATCCTTAATTGGAGGGAATCCTTGACCAAGGATCCCTTAGATGATCTGACGATTTTGGATAAGTGTGCAGGTAATCCAGCTGAGGATGCTGAAAGGCTGGATCTGATAGAAGAAGAGGAAGAGGGATGTGAGCTCACTGAAGAAGAGAATGAGAAGCTCATAAGCCTAGCCAATGCAAGTCTGGTAAACATGTGCTATTCTATAGATACTAATTCTGTTCAGGCAGTTGAGGTAAAAGCACCAGAGCGTAAGCCACTTCCTCCTAATCTTAAGTATGTTTTCCTAGATGATACTGAACAATACCCTGCGATTGTTAGCTCTAAACTTAGTCCTGACCAACTTTCTGCCTTAATGACTGTTCTTAAAAAGAATAGAAAAGCTCTAGGTTATTCTTTGGATGATATTAAGGGCATAAGCCCTGATGTTTGTATGCATAGAATAGAGTTAGAGGAAGGGCATAAGTCTTATAGACAGGGACAGCGTAAGTTGAATCCTAAAATGCAGGATGTAGTTATGGCTGAAGTTATGAAGCTTCTTGATGCAGGTATTATCTATCCGGTTGGTAACTCTAAGTGGGTTAGCCCAGTTCAGGTGGTTCCTAAGAAAGGAGGGACCACAGTGGTTAAGAATGATAAAAATGAGTTAATACCAACTAGAGTTGTAACTGGGTGGCGGATGTGCATTGATTATAGACAGTTAAATGCCGCCACCAAGAAAGATCATTTCCCCCTTCCTTTTGTTGACCAAATGACTGAAAGACTGGCTTCTAATAAATTCTTCTGTTTTCTAGACGGTTATTCAGGTTTCTTCCAGATTCCCATCCATCCTGATGATCAGAGTAAGACTACTTTTACATGTCCACAGGGTGTTTTTGCTTATCGCAGGATGCCTTTTGGGTTATGCAATGCTCCTGCTACTTTTCAAAGGTGTATGATGGGTATCTTTTCAGACTTTATAGAAAACATTATGGAAGTATTTATGGATGATTTCTCTGTTTACGGTAATGCTTTTGATCAATGCTTAGCTAATCTTGATAAAGTCTTGCAGCGATGTATTGATGTAAACCTTGTCTTAAACTTGGAGAAGTGTCATTTTATGGTTACTGAAGGGGTAGTGTTAGGGCATCTAATTTCAGATAAAGGTATACATGTAGATAAAGCAAAGGTGCAGGTGATTGAGCAATTACCCCCTCCTGTTAACGTCAAAGGGGTGAGAAGTTTCTTAGGACACGCAGGTTTTTACAGGCGTTTCATTAAGGACTTTTCTAAAATTGCTAAACCACTTACACAATTGCTTCTTAAAGATGCCATCTTTGATTTTTCTGATGAGTGCCTTTCAGCTTTTAACAGGTTGAAGGAAGCTTTGATCTCAGCACCAATCATCCAGCCACCAGATTGGGATCTCCCCTTTGAGATCATGTGCGATGCTAGTGACTACGCTGTAGGTGCTGTGCTCGGTCAAAGGAAGAACAAGGCTCTTAATGCTATGTACTATGCGAGCCGCACCCTGGATGAGACTCAAGTCAACTATTTCACTACTGAAAAGGAGATGCTAGCTGTCATATTTGCCTTAGAAAAATTCAGGTCATATTTAGTGGGTAATAAGGTAATTGTCTATACTGACCATGCAGCCTTAAAAGGTCTTTTTCAAAAGAAGGATTCAAAGCCAAGACTTTTAAGGTGGATACTCCTTCTCCAAGAGTTTGACATTGAGATTAGGGACAAGAAAGGCGCGGAAAACGTGGTAGCTGACCACCTATCTCGCCTGCAGCTGACTGATGGGGAAGATTCTTTACCTATTGATGATTTGTTTCCTGATGAGAGTTTATTTATCATTAATAGTTCAGGTTCTTATCCCCCTCCTTGGTATGCTGATTATGCTAATTTTGCTGTTACAGGTAAAATCCCTCCTGAGTTGTCTTGGCAACAAAAGAAGAGATTTATGTTCGATGCAAAACAGTATTTTTGGGACGACCCTTATGTTTTTAAAGAATGCGGAGATGGACTTATCCGGAGATGCGTCCCCCAAAGGGAGGTGAAGGACATTCTGGAAGCATGTCACTCTTCTGCATATGGTGGTCACCACGGTCCATCTAGGACCGTGGCCAAGGTATTACAGTCTGGTTTTTGTTGGCCTACTTTACATGCTGACTGTAGGAATTTTGTAGGTAACTGTGATGCTTGTCAAAGAACTGGGAATGTTTCAAAAAGACATGAGATGCCACAGGTTGGTATTTTAGAGGTAGAGATTTTTGATGTCTGGGGCATTGATTATCAAGGACCTTTTCCTAGTAGTCAAGGTAACAGGTATATTCTTGTGGCTGTTGATTATGTGTCTAAATGGGTAGAAGCTATTGCTACCCCCCATTGTGATGCAAAGGCTGTTATTAAGATGTTTAAAAAAATCATATTTCCTCGTTTTGGTGTCCCTAGGGTTGTCATAAGTGATGGAGGTATGCATTTTAAGGAGAAACGCTTAGGTGACTTGTTAAATAAATTCGGTGTCCAACACCGTACGGGTTTAGCTTATCACCCTCAGACTAGTGGTCAAGTTGAGATCTCTAATAGAGAACTCAAGGAGACCCTAGCCAAGGTAGTTTCTAAGTCTAGGAAAGATTGGAGCCTAAAACTTGATGATGTTTTATGGGCCTATAGAACCGCGTTCAAAACCCCAATAGGAATGTCACCATTCCGATTGATTTATGGTAAAACTTGTCATTTACCAGTTGAGTTAGAACGTAAGTCTTGGTGGGCTATATGTGATCTTAACTTAGACCCTAATCTTTCCCGTGAGAAACGTTTATTGCAGCTTAATGAGTTAGAAGAATTCAGGTTGTTAGCCTATGACAATGCCAGAATTTACAAGGAGAAAACAAAGCGCTGGCATGACAAGAGAATCATTAGACGTGATTTTCAGGTAGGTGATAGGGTATTGCTTTTTAATGCTCGTATTCGTCTTTTTCCTGGTAAGCTGAAATCCAGGTGGAGCGGACCCTACACCATCACAGCTGTCTCAAAATTCGGATCAATCGAATTAGAAACCTCATCTGGTGAGAGGTTCAAAGTCAATGGCCAATATGTGAAGCACTTCCGAGGAGAAAATGAATTTGTCGGAAAAGTCGAAGTTTCTTACTTTGACCCTTTTTAAGATGCTCCTTAATAGGTAAAAAGGTCGTGCGGGACCTCTTAAACCAGCGCTACACGGGAGGCAACCCGTGCTTTAGTTTAAATTTACGTTTTGTTGTTTTATTTTTCGTTTTATCCTTAGGTGAAAATTGAAATCTCTGAAGAAAAGTGAAAAAAAAGGGGAATCCGTCAGTACAACGGTCGACCGACCAAGTTATTAAGTCGACCGACCAAACTGACAGCTTTATTCAATTTTCCTGACAGAGTAAGTAGAACTTGCAGAGCAGGTAAAAGAACGTCGGTCGACCGACCGACTTTTGTGGTCGACCGACCACGGGTTTTTTTTTACGGTTTTATTTTTTCTGAATCAAAGGTCATGGGTAATTTGTGTTTTGAAAATGCAATAATTGCTTTCACTTCTTCACTTTCCCAGCATTCCCTTTCTCTCTTAAAACCCTAGAAAAATTCACCCACCTTCATCCTTCACCAATTTACTTACTTTCTTTCAATTTCCTCATCCAAGGTATGTTTTCCTTAGTTTTCTTTCTCTCTTTTTGGTTTTATATCTTCTTACTTCCGTCTTAGGTAGTATTAGTTTATCTTTTTAAGTTCAATTTTGCTCTTAATTCCGTTTCCATACTTGTTTGTGTGTTTTTATCTTAGTTTTCTTCTTCTTCTTGATTTTATATGCTTAGATCTGTAAATTTTTGGTGGTTTCGTGCTGATTAGGATAGTTTAATTCCTCCTTTAAATTTTTATGCCCTTTTTCGCGCGAATTCAACCGCGAAAAGCCGACACCTATACACTGTTCACGGTCGACCGACCGGAAAATGAGGTCGGCCGACCGAAATTTGAATTTTCTGGGTTTTCAATTTACAGATCTGCACTTTTCTGACGATAGTCGGTCGACCGACCCGAAACTGAGGTCAGCCGACCAGAACCTTGTTTTCCTGAGTTTAATTTTTTGCAGTTTCTGAAGTTCTTTCGTCAATTGGTCGACCGACCTAGTTTCGCGGTCGACCGACCGTTTGTTCTGCAAAAATTACGTGTTTACTCACAGAAGTGGTCGACCGACCTACATATGCAGTCGGCCGACCAGAGCCTGTTTTATAAGTTTCTGTTTCTGCATTTTTCGTGCCTAATTTTGTTAAAGCAATGTTTTCACATGCTCATAAGACTTATATCTTTATTTGAACTTTTCAGCTTTACGATGTCTAGCCGTGATCAAGGTGGGAAGCGCGCCCGCACTTCGGGTACAAGCACTTCTAGAGGACGTGTCCCTCGGACGAGAGGTTTGGCGGTGCAGGACACGGATAGTTTACCAAACTATCCGCAAATCACTTTCAGCACTCCGGCCCAGAAGGCCCAATTCCTCCATCTTACTGCCTATTGCGTGGTTGTGGCGACCCGTTTCCTGTGTGTTCCAGCCTTGCATGCCTTGGGATGCCATGACGAGGTGGTATCTTTGCTCATTGGGACCGGGTTTGCGGGCCTTGTCACTATGGATGAGATCACCTACCGCCTTCTCACTCTTGAGTTCTTTTCTTCCTTTACTTTCGATTTAGGGGCACTTCGCCCCGGCTATGATAACTTTTGCATCTCTTTTCGTATATTCAATGAAACTTATGCTTTAACTTTAACCCAATTTGCTCAAATTTTGGGCTTATCTTCTGAGGGTCTCACTGATGACCCCACGGGGTCGTATTCTGATATGTGGTCCAGTATTTCTGATTCCAGCGATGTGAAGAAGAAAAACAGTACCATCCACCTTCCCACCCCCCGTTATTTTTTGCGTCTGTTGGCCAACACTGTTTTCGGCCGCAAAGAGTCTCAAAATGTTAACAACATTGAGCTCTCCATTTTGTCTGGTTATCTTAACATCAGACGTACGGGTCAGCAGTTTTACAACACTGCTTATTTGGTCGCCTCTCATTTTGTGTCGGTGGGCGAGGGAACTTCCTTGACTACTATTGTCTGTGGTGGGCTAGTCACCCGATTAGCCCGCTCCTTTGTACCCCAGTTCCCTCGCCATGAGGATGCGGTCGATCCTCTCTCCCGGTTCATGGACATGGCTTATGTCAGGTCCGTGCGTTGGGTAAACATGAGAGATTATTGGAAGATAGACACCTATCTCAGTGACCGCATCCCCATCACCATGGCTCCCACTATGCTTCCCCTTTCTAATGTTGTAGGGGAACCCCGACCTTTACTCCCGTCTTACCGCCTCCCACTTAGGGGAGGCACCGCTAGAGGCTTCAGGGCCCCTGCTCCCGGTGGCCACCATACCACATCTGGGACGGGGTACCCATCTGATTTTACTGCTCCTCCTAATGTTTATGTTCCTCCTTTTGTTGATGACAGATCTATGCCACAAATGATGGCGAGCCTTTGCAGGCAGTTCAGCCAAAAACAGCTGAACGATAGTCTTTTCCAATACCCGGTTTATAGGGAGTATGTTACACAAGGTAGGCTCCCAACCGGCCCATGGACTCACCCCACCTGGTACACACCTCTCGCAGGCGGTCGTGACCACGGTGAAGCTTCAGGCTCTGCCTCGGGAACAGGCGTAGGTTCTGAGGAGGATGGCGATGAGGAGGAAGGAGAAGAGAGCCCTGAGCCGTTTTACGACTCAGAGGGATAGGGACGTGCTTAACCTTACCCTCTTTGGGGTTCGTTTTGGGGAGGTCCCCCTTGATTGGCTCGGTTTGGGGAGGTCCACATTTCCTTTGTAAGTGTTTTCCTCCCTTAGATTTCCAATTTTCCCCTCTAGATTTCCAGTTTTCCCCTTCTTCCTCCTTAGATTCTTTTTGTAATTTTTAGTCTTTTTCCTTTTCCTTTCTTTGTTTGCTTCTTTTTCGCCTACCCCCATCCTTATGCTGTGGTTGTATGCTGATGAGCACAATGGGGGCATTGTGCGTTTTGGTTTGGGGAGGGTGTTTGCATACTCCTTTGTGAGTATGCAATTGTTTTGTGTCTTTTGTTTTTCCTTCCTTTAGGTGTTTTTCTTGTTTCCATCCTCTCTTGTCGCGTGTTCTTCCCTGTCGCGCATTCTTCTCTGTCTTAAGTTTTTAGGTCGAGTCGGAACGGATAAATACAATTTATGCCTCACATATCATTTATTGCTTTGCCTTGCATTTTTCAAAAATTTTCAAGCTAGTCTTTTGCATTATCTACGAATTTTTGTTGATTTCATGCTAAATTATTAGACTTGACTCTCTTCTTGGCAAGCTACTACATATTCTAAGGATTAGAGCTTAATAAATCAGTGACATCCATGACCGATTTCATATAGGTTTGTGAGTAGTTTCTCCTCTTGAGGCATGTCACATCAATATGCATAAACATGAATTTTGTCTTCTTAATACCTGTATGCATTCGGGTTTGTGGTTTGTTGACACATGTGGTAGAGGTACCCCTTTCTCATTATTCCCATTATCCTCACATAGCCAAATTGAATCCTTTTACCCATCTGCTACATCCTAAAAATTGCCTACCCTAGCCGAGCTAGTAAAGTAGTGATGGGACTGTTTTTGCCATCCTTTGGTTTATGCTTCAATGATAGATTTTGACTTTGGGAGAATGATAGAAAGGAGAAAAAGAAGAAAAGAAAAAAGAAAAAAAAAAAGAGACACGGAAAAATTTATGATCAAAAAAAAAAAAAAATGATGAATAAAACGAAACAGCCTGTTTTCAAGGCTGGTCGATCGACCAGTTGTCCTGGTCGGTCGACCGGGACCATTGAATAGGTTAGTTTTCTGAAAAAAAAAAAGAAAAAAGAAAAGGGGAAAGGGGAGAAAGTTGGAGGAATTGTGATTTTTGCTCCAAAACTTTGAGCATTGGCATGTATGAAAGAAAAAGAGAACAATAAGAAGTGATCTTATAGTATGGATAGACGGTTGTTAGCTCGGTTTAACCCCTCTTCCCATAACTTATTCTAAACCCCTTCTTACCTTTAGCCTCACAATCCCAAATTTGCCTCGGCATGTGTCAAGGTTATTTAGTGTGGGAATGCATATGTACGGTTGTAGAGATTCTATTCATGTTAGACTGCAGGCATGTTCTTACGGGTCGTAGATAGGTGAGAGTCTTTACTTTTATTTATCTTCTTATCTTTCACATATACATTTGACCCTTTGCTTTCATGAGTGTCTCGAGCGTACCGCGAGAGTCCAATTAGAATGAGTCTTGCAAGGTTGAAATTTTAGCATGCTTTTCCAACATGTCTAACTCGTTTTGCTCTTGACATTTTGTTTGAATATAGTTGAAGGATGCATTAAATTGGTTAGGCATAGTGTTATGTTTGGTTGTGAAAAGTATGAAATCCGTTCCATTAGAAGTTTTATTTTCTTTTGAGTCTTAGTGCTTGCTTGAGGACAAGCAAGGTTTGGTTTGGGGAGTTTGATACGTGCCTATTTTATGCGTTTTATTTACTCTTTCGGCACGTATTTTCTTACACTTTCGTGACTTTTAGTTACTTTTTCTCCCGAAACGGTTTACTTTGGCATTTCTATGTTTTATATGTAGGAATACGCGGAAGTGAGCAGAACCGAGCCTTATTTGCCTTTAGAAAGCTGTTTTGAGTACTAATATGGAGCAAGGATCCGGATGGTGCATTCAAGTATTGTTAATGGGCCAGATTTAAGCCGAAAAGAACGAGAAGCGGTCGACCGACCCGCAAAAGCGGTCGACCGACCGAAGCCCAGTTCACAAAAGCCCATTCTTGCGAAAAATAAACCGACAGTACCAGAATCGGTCGACCGACCCGAAGGATAGGTCGACCGACCAGAAGCTGTTCCGGATTTCTGTTTTGTGTTTTCTTCACTTTCCTAATCTTGTAATAATTCTTATTTAAGGAGACCTAGACTCCCCAATTAGGTTAAGCAAGTAATTCCATTAGAAAGAACCTCTTTATTTTTATCAAGCACTTTATGTTAGAAGAACTCCATTGTTAGATTTTTGGTACCAAGCTTTCATCTTTGTTCTTAGATTTTCCATTCAAGTTGTAAGTTTGTCACAATTAATCTTTCCTTTTTATTCAATCTTGTTATTCATCTTGTTGTTATTTCTTATTTCAAGTTTACCCTTTTATTGTCATCTTTAATTATGTTCATCTCTTTAATGTTTTTAGTAATTGTTAGTTCCATAATTAAAAGTATGCATAGCTAATTCTTGTGATTGGGAATTAGGGGAACCATGATAAAGACTTGACTTTGATAAGTTTGATGATTAAATTACCAATCCCCCATTGTTGTTGGTGAACTAATCCTTAGGATTGAAAGATTATTAGGATTAGTTTAACAACAACTTTGGGATTGCCCTTGAACGAAAGTTTAGTGCTTTTCTAGGAACCCTAAGACCGTAAGGATTGGGTAGAATATTGACCTAAAGGTTTATTCTTTGTTCCTTGGGATTGTGTTATTTGATTATTTTACCCTTCATTGACTTGTTTTGACCATGGGGAACCGAAGTTCCTAATCTCCTTTTTATCTTATTTTAATTTTCTTGTTAGTTTGCTACCTTAGTTGTTAGTTTAAATCTCAAATCAAAACCCCCTTTTTGGTTACTTGCAATAGACTTTAAATTCACAAACATAATTAACCTTGTCTCCTTGTGGTTCAACCCTTGACTTATCCTATCTAGTTTAAGCTGAGGTTTTATAAATCTTATCTTTGGCACCCCTCAACGACGGGTGTCAAATTTTGGCGCCGTTGCCGGGGAGACGGTATAATTTTGTTTGTTAATTTTTAGTTTATTTTTCTTGTCTTAAGGAACTCAGGTTCCTTAAGACCGTTTCTTACCTTTTCTTCTAGTTTTGTTTAGAAGACAGGTTTTTGAGAGGAAGGCTTGAGTACTCTCTTTATGGATTCTATTTATAGCTACCTACAGCCGAAGGCTAAAGATGTACCGAAGGGATTCGCCTTGCCTACCCCCACCACTGGCTCCTTTGAACTCCGCTCAACTCATGTCTCTTTGGTGGAACAGAGTCAATTTTCTGGTCTACCCGACGAAGATCCAATAAAGCATGTTACAACCTTCACGGATTATTGTTGTTCCATACCCCTACCTGAAGGGGTAACTAGAGACGAGGTGCTGGCAACGATGTTCCTGTTCTCATTAAAAGAAGACGCGCGAGAATGGTACCGGCACCTTGACAGGACAAGTGAGGAGGTTACGGATTGGACTTCCTTGGCATTGGCCTTTTACAAGAGATACTTCCCTCTTGCAAAAGCCGAGGACTTGAGAAACCAAATCCGTAACTTTCAACAGGGACCTGATGAAGGATTTTGTGAAGCATGGGATCGATTCAAGAAATTAGTCCGTTCCATCCCTCACCATAACTTTCAACAATGGGACCTGTGTAGCCGATTTTACAACGCTCTTTACGATGACTATAAGATGATTCTTGATGTGGCCGCCAATGGAAGATTCCAGAATAACACCGACCATATGAAAGGTTGGAAAACCATTGAAGACATGGCGCTGCATAGGGCTACTTTTAAGAGTTCGCGTGGGAATTCAAGAAGGCTGAATGTAGAGATGAATAGAGTGATGGCTCTTGAGACAACAGTTGAAGCCCGTTTTGAAAAGCTTGAGGCAACCCAGCTAAAGCTTGAAAGTGCGAACCTAGTTACTACGGTTGACAACACGGGTGAGATTGAGAACTTAAGAACCCTTGTTGATGCTTTAACGAAGACAGTTATGGAGATGAGTAAGGTTCACTTTGCCTCCTCAAAAGTTTTTGAAGAGCACTTGATAAACATAGCCAACCAAATGACTAGCTCTCTAGCTAGTTGTGAGGGACCCATGGAGACGCTAAACGCCATAAATCTAAGGAGTGGCCGTGTTTGTGAAGAGTCAACTCAAGAAGATGATCCAGCCGGAATTCCGAACAAAGAATCTGATCCCGTCAAAAGAACAGGAGGTCGACCGACCGCTGCTGTAGGTCGATCGACCGCTGTTCCTGACGTGAGATCAGATTCTGAAAAGGAGAAAAATTCGGATGTTGCAGACTCTGGTCGACCGACCGCTGTTACTGGTCGGCCGACCGACGTTCCTGAGCAGAGTGCTGTTTTGACTCCAGAATTGCTGGATCCCTCCTTCATCGAAGGCCTAACCGAAATTTTACAGCTGAAAAAGCCAAAGGTTGCTGATCCTATGGCTAAAGTCACCGTTCCTTATCCTGAAAGACTGAAAAATTCGAAAGAGGATCGGAAATTTGGTAAGTTCTTGGAGATGGTGAAGAATCTTGAGGTAACCATCCCTTTCACTGACTTAATTACCCAGGTACCTTCTTATGCTAAATTCATGAAAGATATTTTAAGTCGTAAGAGGAAGTTTCAGGACGACGGTGCTGTTGCTTTTGTGGAAGAATGTTATGTTCTTTCACAAGATAATATAGCACCCAAGTTAAAAGACCCAGGTAGTTTTTCCATCCCTTGTACCATAGGTAATCATGTAATAGGGAAAGCCCTTTGTGATCTAGGGGCTAGTGTCAGTGTTATACCTTATTCTGTATGTGAAAGACTTGGTTTAGGTAGACTTAAAGTCACCAATATTACCCTACAGATGGCTGATAGATCAACCCAAAGACCACTAGGGGTCTTGGAGGATGTCCCAGTAAGAGTGGGAAAGTTCTTTATTCCTGTGGATTTCGTTGTTTTAGACATTGCTGAGGATAGTCAAATACCTATTATTTTAGGTAGACCATTTTTACACACAGCTGGGGCTGTGATAGATGTCAAACGCGGGACCATTACTTTAGAGATTGGGGATGACACTATCGAGTTTAGTCTTGCCCATAAGGCAACTATTCCTACTGATGATACTTGTTGCTCCATCGATATTATAGACAGGAACGTTATCCTTAATTGGAGGGAATCCTTGACCAAGGATCCCTTAGATGATCTGACGATTTTGGATAAGTGTGCAGGTAATCCAGCTGAGGATGCTGAAAGGCTGGATCTGATAGAAGAAGAGGAAGAGGGATGTGAGCTCACTGAAGAAGAGAATGAGAAGCTCATAAGCCTAGCCAATGCAAGTCTGGTAAACATGTGCTATTCTATAGATACTAATTCTGTTCAGGCAGTTGAGGTAAAAGCAGCAGAGCGTAAGCCACTTCCTCCTAATCTTAAGTATGTTTTCCTAGATGATACTGAACAGTACCCTGCGATTGTTAGCTCTAAACTTAGTCCTGACCAACTTTCTGCCTTAATGACTATTCTTAAAAAGAATAGAAAAGCTCTAGGTTATTCTTTGGATGATATTAAGGGCATAAGCCCTGATGTTTGTATGCATAGAATAGAGTTAGAGGAAGGGCATAAGCCTTATAGACAGGGACAGCGTAAGTTGAATCCTAAAATGCAGGATGTAGTTATGGCTGAAGTTATGAAGCTTCTTGATGCAGGTATTATCTATCCGGTTGGTAACTCTAAGTGGGTTAGCCCAGTTCAGGTGGTTCCTAAGAAAGGAGGGACCACAGTGGTTAAGAATGATAAAAATGAGTTAATACCAACTAGAGTTGTAACTGGGTGGCGGATGTGCATTGATTATAGACAGTTAAATGCCGCCACCAAGAAAGATCATTTCCCCCTTCCTTTTGTTGACCAAATGACTGAAAGACTGGCTTCTAATAAATTCTTCTGTTTTCTAGACGGTTATTCAGGTTTCTTCCAGATTCCCATCCATCCTGATGATCAGAGTAAGACTACTTTTACATGTCCACAGGGTGTTTTTGCTTATCGCAGGATGCCTTTTGGGTTATGCAATGCTCCTGCTACTTTTCAAAGGTGTATGATGGGTATCTTTTCAGACTTTATAGAAAACATTATGGAAGTATTTATGGATGATTTCTCTGTTTACGGTAATGCTTTTGATCAATGCTTAGCTAATCTTGATAAAGTCTTGCAGCGATGTATTGATGTAAACCTTGTCTTAAACTGGGAGAAGTGTCATTTTATGGTTACTGAAGGGGCAGTGTTAGGGCATCTAATTTCAGATAAAGGTATACATGTAGATAAAGCAAAGGTGCAGGTGATTGAGCAATTACCCCCTCCTGTTAACGTCAAAGGGGTGAGAAGTTTCTTAGGACACGCAGGTTTTTACAGGCGTTTCATTAAGGACTTTTCTAAAATTGCTAAACCACTTACACAATTGCTTCTTAAAGATGCCATCTTTGATTTTTCTGATGAGTGTCTTTCAGCTTTTAACAGGTTGAAGGAAGCTTTGATCTCAGCACCAATCATCCAGCCACCAGATTGGGATCTCCCCTTTGAGATCATGTGCGATGCTAGTGACTACGTTGTAGGTGCTGTGCTCGGTCAAAGGAAGAACAAGACTCTTAATGCTATGTACTATGCGAGCCGCACCCTGGATGAGACTCAAGTCAACTATTTCACTACTGAGAAGGAGATGCTAGCTGTCATATTTGCCTTAGAAAAATTCAGGTCATATTTAGTGGGTAATAAGGTAATTGTCTATACTGACCATGCAGCCTTAAAAGGTCTTTTTCAAAAGAAGGATTCAAAGCCAAGACTTTTAAGGTGGATACTCCTTCTCCAAGAGTTTGACATTGAGATTAGGGACAAGAAAGGCGCGGAAAACGTGGTAGCTGACCACCTATCTCGCCTGCAGCTGACTGATGGGGAAGATTCTTTACCTATTGATGATTCGTTTCCTGATGAGAGTTTATTTATCATTAATAGTTCAGGTTCTTATCCCCCTCCTTGGTATGCTGATTATGCTAATTTTGCTGTTACAGGTAAAATCCCTCCTGAGTTGTCTTGGCAACAAAAGAAGAGATTTATGTTCGATGCAAAACAGTATTTTTGGGACGACCCTTATGTTTTTAAAGAATGCGGAGATGGACTTATCCGGAGATGCGTCCCCCAATGGGAGGTGAAGGACATTCTGGAAGCATGTCACTCTTCTGCATATGGTGGTCACCACGGTCCATCTAGGACCGTGGCCAAGGTATTACAGTCTGGTTTTTATTGGCCTACTTTACATGCTGACTGTAGGAATTTTGTAGGTAACTGTGATGCTTGTCAAAGAACTGGGAATGTTTCAAAAAGACATGAGATGCCACAGGTTGGTATTTTAGAGGTAGAGATTTTTGATGTCTGGGGCATTGATTATCAAGGACCTTTTCCTAGTAGTCAAGGTAACAGGTATATTCTTGTGGCTGTTGATTATGTGTCTAAATGGGTAGAAGCTATTGCTACCCCCCATTGTGATGCAAAGGCTGTTATTAAGATGTTTAAAAAAATCATATTTCCTCGTTTTGGTGTCCCTAGGGTTGTCATAAGTGATGGAGGTATGCATTTTAAGGAGAAACGCTTAGGTGACTTGTTAAATAAATTCGGTGTCCAACACCGTAGGGGTTTAGCTTATCACCCTCAGACTAGTGGTCAAGTTGAGATCTCACCCTAGGGTTGTCATAAGTGATGGAGGTATGCATTTTAAGGAGAAACGCTTAGGTGACTTGTTAAATAAATTCGGTGTCCAACACCGTAGGGGTTTAGCTTATCACCCTCAGACTAGGGGTTTAGCTTATCACCCTCAGACTAGTTGTCAACGTGCTTACACGTCCCTAGGAATGAATGGCATAGCTAAAAATGTCAAAGCTATCGAATCCTGTATTAAGTAATCGGGTGATGGCTTTTAGTTAATATTACTCCGTAAATGTAAGGGATACTCTACTAAGTAGGTTGTGTAAATGTAGTACACATTTGTATCCGGCATACTATGAATCAGGCAACAGTGGTTACAAAGAGGGCTCAAACAACCATGGATATAGCATGTCTACGATAAACTTCGAGGAAAAATATTGACAAATAGTTGAATCTGAACCATGGATCGGTTATTGAAGTATAAATATTTGCCTCCTTTCTATTGTCAGAAAATGTGGGTAGAGAGGCGCATAAGTTACTAGGAGAAAATAATCAACAACTTAGATTAGTACCTACCTGATAATGCATTAATAACTGATACACAAACCCCATGTAATCCTCCAGTTACTAATGTACAGTGTACAGTACACTAGATCATATTCAATGGTAATTACGACTATAGTTCCAAGATAAAAAAGCTCCGAAACCTATTCAGTGGTAAGAACTTACCTCCGCGGGTGATAAAGTTCAAGGCAATTTGATATGATTCTACACTGCATTATTTGCTCCTTTAGTATAGTAGTCTAGTAAATAGAGGTGATTGAGACTTTAGGATCTACTACCCACTTCGGTTAAGGGAGTCAGTTCTTCTTCTTCTTCTCGTTGTGAGAGGGGTTTCTGTACTGCCTGAATACGAAAATCTATAATGAATATGTCGCATTTTCTCTTTTCTTTATAAAATGAGATAGACGCCGACAATTACAATAAGTAAATACTGATGCACAAAGCTCCAAAATACCTGAATATGGTCTCCGCGAGGAGGCTTTCTTCCTCCATTTTCAGGGACATTCACAATCTAATAAAAAGCAAATATGTAAGAATTTTTCATATATAGGGTACTATTCAAAATCACTAACTTCATACAAAAACCCCAAATTTTGTATCAACTAACCCTAAATCCAGATGAAGAATTAACTTTTAAAAGTATATAAATCTAATATGACCAACAAACTAACGACTAAGTTCTAAACTATTAATAAAACTATTATGAAATTGAAAAAACAGTGCAAGGATAATTAAATTACCTGATTCTAAATAACTAATGGTTGTTCTAAGCAACGACAAAAGGACTGCGGCATGGTGACGGACGATGTGCGACGGTAGGAGGAGGTCGGTGATGGTGGTCAGGTAATGGGACGATCATGAACTAGTAGACCTAGGGTTTTGTGATTGGTAGGAGTAGTAGGTTTCGGTGATGAAGGCATGGAATGGAACTAATAGACGGGGTTGAGTTTCTGAGAGCGAGTATATGAGTGTTTTTTTTTTAATTAAATATCATTTGCATCAGTTTCACTTACAAATGACGCAAAAATATAATACCAAATAAGTCGGTTGGGGTAAACAACTGACGCATTAAATCAGAAACATCAGTTCTGCAAATAACCGACGCAACAATTACGTCGGTTTCTTTATAGAACCGACGTAAATAGCTGAACTATAGGGCCAAAAACGCACTCCCGCCAAAATTAGGTACTTTTTACGTCAGTTTTGCTAGAACCGACGTAAATTACTTGACGCAATAGGGGATTTTTGTACTAGTGATTGTTGTTGGTGAACTAATCCTTAGGATTGAAAGATTATTAGGATTAGTTTAACAACAACTTTGGGATTGCCCTTGAACGAAAGTTTAGTGCTTTTCTAGGAACCCTAAGACCGTAAGGATTGGGTAGAATATTGACCTAAAGGTTTATTCTTTGTTCCTTGGGATTGTGTTATTTGATTATTTTACCCTTCATTGACTTGTTTTGACCATGGGGAACCGAAGTTCCTAATCTCCTTTTTATCTTATTTTAATTTTCTTGTTAGTTTGCTACCTTAGTTGTTAGTTTAAATCTCAAATCAAAACCCCCTTTTTGGTTACTTGCAATAGACTTTAAATTCACAAACATAATTAACCTTGTCTCCTTGTGGTTCGACCCTTGACTTATCCTATCTAGTTTAAGCTGAGGTTTTATAAATCTTATCTTTGGCACCCCTCAACGACGGGTGTCAATAAAGTAATAAAAACTAACATTAATACCTAAAATGTTTGTAGACTGTAAGTTCGATAGTCAAATAAAACTTACCAAATGGTATACACTGACCAGATACACAGCTGCTAACAAGACACTAACACTAAAAAGAGAGATCTTCAATTGTGAAGATAATAAAGGAACTGTCTAATTTGCAGGTATGCCTCTTTACAAAAAGATCTCCACGTAATTAGTTAACCCTTAAAAATAACACATCAGAGACAGAAAAATTTGAATGTAGATATGAAGCACAAAACCTCCTCATACCAACCAAAACTCAAAAATATCAAGATTGGAACATCACATGTCAAGAAATTTTTAAATTACTAAAATTAAGCACAAAGGCTTAAAGAGGTGAAACACTTTTAAAAGATGAACACGACATTAAATACATTTAACATTGAAATCCAAATAGATATGTGTCTTCTATTACATATTTGCATATACAAAATCATAGTTGTTATATATCCATGCATATTTAAACAAAAGCTTACACATACTCCACAGACCACTAAAGATTGATAGTTTTTGATGTCTGGCAAAAATTATGATGTGCACGAGTCATTTTCAGAGACAAGTAATATTAATAGTGAACTTCAAAGCAAACAGAGGACAAGCGTGTGAGAACTAAGGAAAACAGGGTAAAGCACCGAGTAATAGATCTCATTTATAATCAATATTTTTGCCACATCAGGCAACTTAACGAAAATTAAAACCTATGTCGGCTATGTGCACTTCAAGCATCGTCGATTTTATAGTATGTGTTAGGTCTTAAACACATAAATAAAGTTAGAAAATGTTCATTGAATAAGGAGATAGTTAATTGTTCATGTAAAGAAAGTGAAATAATGTTAACTTTAGTTTCTTGTGTTAAGTGTGTTCTATAAATGGTAGTGCATAACTAACATTATGGAGTATTAGCTAGAAGTCTAGAGTTCCACGTACTGTCAGTATGTAATAGTAACGAATCACCTAAAAATTAAGTAAGGGTAATATATGCTTGCCATAGAGATATACAACACCTACCAGAAAAGAACCGAAGTAGATAAAGATGTTAATAATGAAAATACAACCAGCAAAGCAAATTGAAAAGCAAGATTCAGCTACAAAGACTGGTACCATTTTTTGCGGCATTGAGGGAGTCATAGATATCAGTTTTTTGTTTCCCACAAAAATAATTCCTCAGACCTATGTGCCTGCACAAAATATTGTACGAGCCCATAAAACTCTCATCATTCGGCAAATAGTTATCATGGCAAAGAAAAATATCCAGAGCACTCTGTTCTGGACTGGTGTGCAGCAAGAACTGGCACCAAAATGCAGCAAGGGATACAAGTAGCAGTGGTTTTAGGTGCCATATATCGTATATTGAATCAAAGGAACAAATGCAGACAAGATCAACGACACAGAAACTACTACTTAAACAAGTCGTAAATCTTTTTTATTTTTAGGATCGATGATGACTAACCAGAGCGAGAAGACCGTCTTCCTCTTAAAGATAACTCAATGGCTTGACCAGTTACGTTTGCTTGTTTCTGCTGCAAATCTTCTTCAGACAAAATAGCCTGAGGCTTCCCAATTGCTGCACCAAAAGAGTTGAAACTATGAGAACTTGAGAAAAAATCGCAAACATCAGGAAGAACTCGTTATATTCTAAAACGGGTACTTACGGTTTAGATATGTCAAAGCTAGAGTATACAACATATTGAACAGAACTACATATCCTACAAGGGCTGCCAGGCCAATCCAATACCAGTACGTGTTTGTAAAGATCCCACGAGCTTCTAGTACTTTTTTGACTGATCCTTGGTGGCTCCAACTATGGCCAAGGAATTCATTTTGTCCATACATCAATGGAAAGATCCAGTATCCCCATATCCACCACTTTTTCACAGTTTATGAGAAAACAGATAGCAGCATGTTCAGTTGATATTCAATAAAAAAACTAGACACAGAGTGAAGATTACTAAGTAGTTGATATTTGTTACGTACTTCGTGACAATATGAAACCACCCAACACGAGAAGCGTTACCAGGGCTCCGGTGCCAAACACGCTTGCCAATATCATGTTCCTTCCAAGCCCTACATTGAATCTTAACAATGCGGATGCCATTTCATGAATACCTAAGAGCACCAAGTATTGCTTGATTAGCAACACACTGTCATCAAAACTGGACAACACATACAACTTTCAGGTACCACCATCTGAACTTAATGAAATTCTGGTCCACTAACCATATAAATCAAATGGTAACCTGTAATACACTAATCCGTGGTCTCAAATGTCGTTTTTGATCAAATTTTCTCATACAAATTTGTTAATTATTTCACTACCCAACAAATTGCCAAACTTTATCAAATCTAATAAATCAAACACACATCATACATGCTTAACCACCCAAAACTCAGCCAATATTATCTCACTTTGTTCAAATAAGTAGCAAAAAATTCAAATAAGTTTAAGAAATTCACCCAAACACATCATAAGAATTTGATATTGATAAAAGAGAACAAAATAGTTCAATCAAAAAATGATAGCATATGATGGATAATTAACAAGGAGGAAGAAGAGAAGATCAAACCTGGAGAAGGTGAAAGCAGCGCGAGATAATCTGACTTAGGGTTAGCGGAGTATTTAGGAATTCTAAAGTGAAGGGAGTTTTTGTTGTTTTTTAGGAGGGATAATTAGAAAATAGAGTTGAGGCGGTAAACACAAATTTAGACGCGCGAAGGCAAAAGTAAGACTAAAACGGCATTTAACATATTTGTCAGATTAAATGCCATCTTAGGCGTAACTAAGGTGGCATTTTTGTTTTATGCCTCTAGATAAATGTCACTAAAGCTATTCAATGTTGTAGTGTAACATTTTTTTCGTCTAAATAGGAACATTTTAACTTGTCAGACATTTTTACCTGTCAGACATTTTTACCATGTCAGATATTCTCATGTCAGGCCTTTTAACATGTCAGAACTTTGCAGATCTTCAAACCAAACCCTAAAATCCCAGAAACCCACATAAATAACTACAATAAAACCAAATTAAACAATTCAAAGATCATTATTTAAACAAGAGAATGTCATACCAATGAAGATCTTTAAACAACAAAACAATAAAACCCCAAAATCCACACAATTTATTTAATAAAGAACACATGCAATAAAATAACCACCAAACCCTACAAAGAACCCACAAACCCAGAAAAAAACATGCAAACCTAGAAATCCTAAAATACAAGGAACCCTAAAATTTCCCAGATTACCCTACAAAATACAAAAATGACGACGACACTTAAATTAAACCAAATGCATTTATTCAACAAAACCACCAAACAATATCTAACATTTATCAAACAAAAAACGAACATCATTAATTATGAACAACTTTTTTACGATTGAAATATGTATTTTTTTTAAAACACAAATCATAAAATTATCACCAAATTAGTAACAACACATTTAAAATAATCAAATATGTGCATACCTTCATCATTGTTACTCGATGACACATTATTCTTAACCAATCCATGCCTCGCAGTCTGCTTCTTCACCATTTTCGTGTTTTATGTTCGGTGTTTTTGTGGTTTTGATAGAGAGAAACGAAGACAAATGGAGAGAGAATGAGTGATTTTTTTGGAAATGAAATTTCTGATGAATGGATGAGGGAGTTGATGAGATGTTTTGAGTGGAAATGGGAAATGAGAGATGTTTGACTTCTCGAGGGGTTTTGGGAAACACAAATGTACAACCCCATTTTCCCTCCATTATTTAATTACCCCACGCATGACATCATCACAAATCACACCCACTTGCATGATCCATCAACAAGTACACGGTATCAACTTGCCCCATTTAACCTCTATTTGACCCGTCGCAAGCTTGCGACGGGTACGTCCATCTTACGAAAAACGGATTGTTTTTACTATTAGTCGCACTTTAATTATCTTGACCCATTTTAACCCTTCGAAGCAGAAGGTCACCACTTAGGTCATCAACCCAATTAGTTTTTATTTTCCAACATTTTAAATCATTTCCCATATTTTTTACCCCATTAAAACCTCTCTCTTACTTTATCCATTATTATTTACTAACAATTATAAATAAGTTAATTTTGTGATGTTATAAATATCTAAATAAAATAATTACTATTAATTGTATATTTATATTAGGGGGGAATTAAAATAACAATATTAAAATTTTAAGAGGTGAAAGACGATTTCATTGATGACAAATAAATTTAATTGAAAACATGATTTTTTTTTTTTGGAACTCGAAAAGGAAATTATGAACACACAACTTGACATGCCAGATTATGCGCCAACTTATTCAAAGATCTAGGAACGAAGCTAATACTAAGACAATGGAAATGACTATAAAGAAGAGATAACTCCTCCAGAATGTCTTCAACCAGATGGTGTTGTTGCTCCAACCGCGCGATCTGCAAGATCCCATTAAGACAATCTGATAAAACTTCTAAATGCAGCTCCTGATTGTCAACTGCCCATTTCATGACCATCTTAACACCCAGCAGCTCCGCCTGAAGAGGTGTAGAAGCGTACACTTTACAACTACCCCTGTAAAATATACTTCCTTTCTCATCAAAAATCACCCATCCTATCCCCGACCCTCTAACTTCATCCCAGCTCGCATCTACCTTAACCCGTTTACATAAACAAGTCCTCTTCATACCCACAAGAAAAAACGGGACTGATTCTCTAATACCTCTAATACCTTTACTCACTTCAAAAGAAGCTTCCCTCATAGCCAACATCTCCCCCTCACTCTCCCCACTTCCCCGTCTATCTTTAAGATCCCTTGCTTCAATGGCCGTGATCACCAAAGCCCCATAACATCGGAAAAAACTTTCAGTCTGGAATTGTTCCTTGTTAAAAATAACCCTATTCCTCGTAATCCAGATATTCCATATCAGAGCTACGAAATGAATCACCATATTTTCAGCGTCCTTCTGCTTATATAAAAAAAATAACCCAATCTACTAGCCAATCTCCCATACTAATACTTGATACTTGCTTCAATCTGATTCCCAACGCCGAAGCCCCCCAGATTCTTTCAATGAGTTGACAATCCCTAGATAAATGTTCCAACGATTCAGTATTAAACTCAGCCCAATTTTTGCAAAGACTACATTGCCAATCCTTTTCCGTACCAATCTTGCGTTCTTTTAGCTCTCCTCCAAGTGGAAGGGTATTAGTAATGATTTTCCAAATTAAAACTTTCCAAGCTTGTGGAACCTTTAAAGCCCACAACTTCGACTTACAGAATTTCTTACCCTTCATAGTAATTCTACTCCCATCCGCTCTAGAAGCCCTTGACGCAAAGTGCTCCTGAAACAAAAGCCCATATCCACTTTTAACCGTATAAACACCACTTGAAGTATAGGGCTAAAGGATCCTATCTTTAATTCTTGAGGCAGACAAAGAAATAGCCAGAATCTTGTCTACTGAAGCCTTATCAAAAACTCCAATTAACTTACTAACATTCCATTCACCCCTCTCATTAATAAAGTCTCTAATTACCAAATTTTTTAAGTAAGCATGACTTTCCCCCAAAATAGACGAGTTAGGTTCAGGCCTATCTTCACCTACCCATCTATTCGTCCAAACATTCAAATTCGAACCAATCCTCGGCTTCCAAGCCAACAAATCCTTAATAGCATTAAAACCATACACCATACTTCGTCTTCCCCAGGACATATTCCCCTGTTCCTTCATAATAATTCCAAAGTCATCACCCACCTCCACCTTAAGAAGTTTATAGAAAACCTCCCCAAAATACGACTTTTCTCCTGTGATAATTCTCCATGCTTGTTTGCCCAACAATGCTCTATTCAACACCTCTATATTCCTAATTCCTACCCCTCCTCTACTCTTCGGCAAACCCAAAAAAATCATGTTGCACCAATGAATAGCTTTCCCTGATATACCCCCTGCCCACCAGAACTGCGACAGTAGAGAATTAATCTTACGTGTCACACTTATCGGTACCCTAAATACCGATAGGAAGTAATTTGAAATGGTGGCCAGGATGGAATTAATCAACGTCAGTCTACCCGAGGGTGCAAGAAGGACCCCATTCCATGATGATACACGTCTCTGAACGTTTTCTATGAGTCCCTTGAACAAACTTCTCTTAGACCCTTGTAACTCAGTAGGAATTCCAAGATACTTCCCAAATCCCTGGTTTCTCCTAACCCGGAAATTTCTCATAGTCAATTGAATCCGACCTAAAGTCATGTTCGGACTAAACAGGAGACCAGGTTTATTCTCATTAAGTCGTTGTCCCGATAAATCACAGAAAACATCAATAAGCTGCATTAAATGCAATGAGTTTTCCTTCTTATCTTCCAAAAAGAAGACTGCATCGTCAGCAAAAAATAGATGAGATAACCTCTCCACTCCATGAGCCATAAAAATGCCTTGTAACCTACCCACTTCCTGAGCCCTACACACGTTCCTTGACAAATCCTCCATACATAGAACAAAAAGAAAAGGTGATAAAGGATCACCCTGCCTAAGGCCACATCTTGGTTTGAATTGCTTAAGAGGAGCTCAATTCAAAAGAACTTCATACGATACAGATGAAACACATTGCATAATTAGAACAATAATCCTATCAAGAAATCCCAATTTCCTTAGAATAGCTCCAACAAAATCTCATTTCATCCGATCATATGCTTTACTCATATCAATTTTAAAAGCAATTTTCCCAGTTTTTCCTACCTTTGTATTATTAACCCGGAAAATAGCCTCATTAGCCAAAAGAATATTATCACTAATATTCCTACCTGGGACAAAAGCACCCTGGAAACGTCCCACTAGGTAGCCCATAACCCTATTCAACCTATTAGTAATACATTTTGAGATAACTCGCATAAAAACATTGCATAAACTAATAGGTCGAAAATCACTAACCTTCTCCTGGTTCTGACATTTTGGTACCAAAGCTATAAAAGTCCGGCTAAACTCCTTTAGCACATTACCTGAGTTCAGGATAGCCAACGCCGCTTTGGTGAAATCCTTCTTCATAAAAAACCAACATTTTTGGATAACTCGAGCGGGTATACCATCCGGCCCAGGCGATTTTAATGGCCCCATTTGAAAGACCGCCTTTCGAACCTTTTTACGTGAGAACGGCTTATTTAACTTTTCAAAGTCCATGTCACTTACCTTAACATCCACTGCTGAAAGAAATTCACGTAAATTAGAATCCTCCGCATCAGACAACCTCTCATCCCCATGTCTTCTCTCATTCATGGACGCATCAAAAATTCCCATGAAGAAGTTCTGAAACTCCTCACCTATCTTTTGTCTATCATACTCCCACTTATCCTCATGCCTTTTAAGACCAACAATAAAATTTCGTCCCGCTCTTCCTTTAGCCCAGTTGAAAAAGAATTTTGTACCAATGTCCCCTTCCACAGCCCATTTAATTTTTGCTCTCTGTTTCCAGTACAATGCTGACGCTGTAGCAAAATCTTTCAGCTCCTCATGTGCCTTAACATAATTTTCCTCACGTTGTTCCAAAACTGCCTCCTCTTGACCCTTTTCTAGTCGTCTATCAAATTCATCCCATCTACATGACCAAGCCTCCTTCTTGTTCAGACTCCATTTCCTAATCTCTTGACGTAAATAGCCTAATTTACGGAGTAGCCTAAATGAAGGAGATCCATTTATGTAAGAAGAAGACCAAGTATTCTTAAGCATATCAATACATTCGCTATGATCTAGAGCCCAGACATCGACCTTATAAGGCCTTTTATCCTATCCCCAGTCAACACCACATTAAGTTCTACCGGAGCATGATCAGATAGTTGAATTGGATAATGTTGTAACCCCGAATCCGGCAATAACTCCAACCAATTCCGTGACCCCAAAGCCTTATCAAGCCTCTCATACACTCTAGCCTTACCAAGGCGATTATTGCACCATGTAAAAGTTGGACCTTTAAACGGAATGCCAATAAGCTCATTTCTAACTTTCCACTCCGAAAAGAAAGTAGAACCCGGAATCCTTCCTTGACTACTACTACATTTTTCCCAAACAAATTCAACTTGATTAAAGTCTCCAACTATTAAAAAGGGTTATTGTAGAGATCTTAATTTATCCTCAAGTTCTTCAAAGACTTTTTGACGTCTTGCAAAACACGGTTCCCCATAAAAAAAGATGTAGTACCAACTTCGACCATAATACTTATTAACCAAAATAACCAAGTAGTTCTTAC